>JAWDJE010000015.1:17962500-18350000 GCA_035047345.1 Bradypodion ventrale
ACAGCTTCAAAGGGGCGGTCATTTTGTTTCTCAAATGCCCTTGGAGGGGTGGGGTGGGCCACATGAAATGGTGCTGTGGGCCTTAGGTTGGGAACCCCTGGTTTAGAAAAAAAGGAACTTTTCTTGGCCTGACTGGCCTTTCTCTTGTGATCTCTCTGGCCAGGGATCCTTCCTCTGCGACTGGATCTTATTGACCTTCATGAACAAGAACGACGTTTACAGCTCTCGGAAATTTGACCAGGTGTGTGGGCGATGGAATACACAGCTAAAATGTGCTCTTTTTTTTTTGCCCAAGGTAGCACATTTCCAACACCAGATCACCTCAAGTGAAGGGACCCAATCCAGCAGGAAGCGGGGCCCTACCTTGGGCATGCACTTACACCAGTGGTTCCCAATGTGAGGCCCAGTCCATTGGCTGATCAGGGCTTTGGGGAGTTGACTTTGTCTCCTGGGAATTGAAGGTTGGGAAACGCTGATTTACACGGTCCTGAGTTCTCTGACAGCCCGGCTTGAATCTCAGCTCCGATTCTTGGGGTTTTCATGCTAACTTGTTAGGAAATGGAGGATCCTTCAGGGTTGTTTCAGAAAAACATGGGCAGAGCACAGTGCGTTACAATCTTGGATTACATCTGGGAAGAAGCCCTCAAGCCTCTCCCAGCATTCGGTTTTTCATTCACAAGGGACCCTTCTCTCTTCCTGGGGTGACTTGGGACCCATTCTTTAAGCTCATCTCCGTTCAGTGGATGTCGAGGATCCTTCCCTTGCTTCTCCTCCTTTCGTGTCCTGATCAAACCCTGGACCGCCAAAATGAAGTCACTTTCTTGGCTAAGTCGTTGGCCAAACTCAAGTCCTCACCAGTGCATGTTTCTGGCAGTCATCGGCAGACCAGTACATGAGCCAATGGGTTCTGTTTCTCTCCACATTCACATCGAGTTTTGCTGTCCACCAGTAGCCCCCACTTGAGCCCACTGGTCTTGCATTTAGGGACTTGGCCCTCAGCCTCTTCAAAGTCCTCCAAGTGACGTAGGGGAGATTCAGTTCCTCAGCCATATCCTCCTTTAATGTTGTCCCTTGTCTAGTTTGCTCATTCTTCCATCTTCTAATTTGGTTTTGCTCTTGCCTACCCTCAAGAATATTTGTTCTTGCCATAAAACTCTTTCTGGATCTGAGTTGGAGGTCTCATCTCCATTCAGAGGGTCCTTCTCTTGCTTAGTTCTCTCGGTGTCCACTGCTACTTCTCTCCTTATCTTAGGTGGGACAATACCAACAAGAGGATATATTGCCTCCACTGGTTTGGGTTTGAGGCATCCTGTCACTCTACACCTGGCTTCATTCACAGCAATGTCAACTTGCTTTGCCATAAAGCTTTTTCTGCATCTGAGCTGGTGGACTTGAGGCTCATCTCCGTTCAGTGGATGTCGAGGATCCTTTCCTTGCTTAGTTCTCTCGGCGTCTGCTGCTACTTCTCTCCTGATCTTAGGTGGAGCGGTACCAACCAGAGGGTATATTTTCTCAACTGGTGTAGGTTTGAGATCATGCTGTCACTAATCCCTGGCTACTAATGGCTTTTCTTCTGTACTCCCATGTTTGACCAGATATCCAAGCCTCCGGAAAGGACACGGACGACGGGATGTACCATCATCTCTGCCTCTTCTTGTCTCCAGCCTGCCTCTCCCATAGACACCAAACCTCCAGTCCACCTTTGAGCTTTATGGCTCTGCCCCCTGCCAAGTTACAAGGACTGTCCCCCACCCCTTTCTCGTTTCTTCTTTTCGAATCAGACGAAGCCGCCTCTTCCCAGTAAAAGCTCACACCGCAAAATAAAATTAGCCGGTTGTTAAAAGGGCCGAGGGACCTTGTTTCATGTTTCAGCAATGCGCCGTACTGGAATCTCATTTCTCTCAGCAGATGAAGCATCCTTTTGGATTGCATGGGAGAATTGGAAGATGAGCCTGGATTTTTTTAATGCTCTACTGGCCAGACCTAATGTCCAAGAGCCTGACCCAGGGGTGTGCTGGGCACCTTGGGAGGGCGGTGGACAGGAAGTGATAGGGCGCCTATGGGGGGGGGGCTTAGAAATTCCATACATCCCCATTACCTCTGCCTGTCTTTGGGGAGCGCCAGCCGATGGGGCGCACTGGGACGAGTCCCTGTATCCCTGTGGGCCAAACACATGCCTGGCCTGACCCTCCCTGCCACCCCCCAGCCCTCCCCTGGTACGAGAAGTTGCAAACGGATGCCAAGACCACAAGAGAGAAGGATATTCTTCTTATGCAGAAGAAGAAAAGAAGCAAACAAATGTCAATTTCATTCTAGCCATTGCTGAAATTGAGGTAATTTACAGCTCAGGCGGGCTGTGAGCACCAAAAGGAACACATGCACCAAACATAGTAGAGAGAAAGGCTTTATTCTTATGTATGCAAAGAAGTTTCCCACCTGTGCAGCAAAGGGACTAGCATCTTTTTATAAAGAAGGCTAAGACAGACATGAGACATCCCAATACACAGCATTCGCAATAGGCCAGAATTGGTCTGATCAGGATGTGGTGGTTCAGTGGTTAGGAAGCACACCTCATTAGCCGGAATGCCGGCAAGTCGGCAGTTCGAGGCCCATGATGGACTGAGCACCCGTCTCTGTCCCAGCTCTTGGGGACATGAAAGGAGCCTCATTTGGGCATCCCCTGAGCGGAGTTTCTTTCCCAAAAATCCTTTCAACCCAGAATAATTTCTGACATCATCATCAAGTTATTTTACATAACAATTCAGTGCCTTTACCTCAGTTCTCAAGCTTTTAAAGCCGGGGGCTGGGTCATGCTCCCTTGGACAGCTTCAGGGGCAGGATGGCCATTTTGCCCTTCTTCCACCACATGGCACTTCTTGGTGTGTTAAAGGCAGTGGGGGGGCACATGAAATGGTACCACGGGCCACATCTGGCTTGCAAGCCTCAGGTTGAGAATCCCTGCTCTACCTGCCTCCTGGCATGTATACAGAGACACGGGGAGAGGGGAAAAGGTGGACTTTTTATTCTTAGTTCAGCTAAAGTTCAAAATGGCTTTTCCTAGGCTATTTCATAAAGTGGGGTCTTCTTCCCTCCAATTCCCACTTCTTGACCTGTATAGAAACCCACCCCTCAAAATCAGGAATCTCGATGGAGACTAGAGCAACTTCGTCTTTGCTTTCTGCACCTTCTACCTCTTTAAAGGTTTAAATATTTTGAAGAGGCCCCCAACAGAATAACAGCAAGACAAGATTGCCTTTGGAGGCTAATAGAAGAGACCTAGATGGCATTTAAGGTATGCAACGCAGATAGGTAGTGAGAACGCACACGCACAGTGTGACATTTCCTCCCTCTTGCCTAGAGACATCCCCTTGCAGTCCTTTACCCAAATGTCCTCAGAGAGACTACAAGCTGCTAGCCCTCAAGGAGTTCTGTTCCTGCTCAGAGCAACTCAAAGCAGTTTCCCCAGCTTCTGTCTTGTGGGTAAAAGAAGAGATTGAAAGAGAGCGAGAGAGAGCGAGCACTAGGCTAGGAAGTGGAAGGAATGGGGCATTAATTGGATCAGGCAGCTTTCACAATCCAATTAGGTTCACGTTGCACAGCCACTTTGGAGAGGCCGGGCTTTGAAAGGGTCAGAAAGCAGAGCTGCACCCAGACAAAACGCCGAGCCTTTCGGAGCGCTGCAAACAACTTATTGAGACAAGACAGGTCGAAGTGGCTCTTTAGCTGGAGAACAGCATCAGTCACAGGAGAAACTGGGAAAAGATCCGGGGGTTAAAGGGGTGGGTGTGGGATTGTGAGAACACCCCTTCCGTGGCCTCGTGGGCAGCCGCTGTGCTCCGTCTGGCTGAATTCCTTTATCTCAATCAATCAATCAACCCACCCACCCATCCACGTTTTCCAATGCCCCATCCATCCACCCATCCATCCATCCAGTTTTCCAATGCTCCATCCAATCTATTCATGTTTTCCAATGCTCCATCCATCCATGCAGTTTTCCAATGCTCCATCCATCCATCCAGTTTTTCAATGATCCATCCAATCCATCCATGTTTTCCAATGCCCCATCCATCCATGCAGTTTTCCAATGCTCCATCCAATCTATTCATGTTTTCCAATGCTCCATCCATCCATGCAGTTTTCCAATGCTCCATCCATCCAGTTTTTCAATGATCCATCCAATCCATCCATGTTTTCAAATGCTCCATCCATCCATCCATGTTTCCCAATGCTCTATATACATGCAGTTTTCCAGTGATCCATCCATCTATCCATCTGCTGTTTAGAGCCATCTTAAAGTTAGGGTTTTAATCTGCTCCTAGGCTTAACAACTACAGCGACAACACTAGTCTGTAGCTATAACCATTTTCAGAAACCGACAGAGGTTATGAGAGAGGTATCAAGGAATCATGGTTTGGTAAAACCCACTGGAACTGGCAGCTGCCTCCCGCGTGCCCAAGCTCCTTTCTTGACTGGAGAGAAGAGGAGGAACTCTCGTTAGAGTTTGCAAAAGAGCAAGCCTGCCTTCTTAACAATAGTGCAGTTTATTTATTTATTTATTTATTTATTTATGATTCACATTTGTATATGCCGCCCACTCAGGCAGAACCCGACTCAGGGCGGCATTACAACAAATCTAAAAAATACATACATAAAAACATTTATAAAACCTTATAAAAAACCCACATCCACCCCAATTAAAAAACCCATATCCCACCCACCCATCACACCCACCATACAAAAAGGGAAGAAGAGAGAGTTCCTATAAAAGCCAACCGGCGGGGACCATAGTCCCGTTCGGGCCCCACACCTGCCCTGCCAGCCAGGTCTTTACTCCTTTCCTGAACGGCAGCAGTTCACTTTGAAGTCTTAGATCTATTGGCAGGAGGTTCCAGAGGGTTGGTGCGGACACGGAGAAGGCCCTCCTTCGGGTGCTAGACAGATGTGCACCCCTCGTTGACGGCACCACTAGAGAGCCCCTCCGGTCCGCTCTGGTTGGACGGGCAGTCACTCTTGGGGCGATGCGGTCTCTAAGGTATCCTGGCCCCCTGCCATATAGGGCTTTAAAGGTCAAAACCAGCACCTTAAATTGCACCCGGAGACAAACTGGTAACCAGTGCAGCTCCCGAAGCAGCGGTGAGGCATGGGCATATCGCCCACACCCCATCACCACCCGGGCCGCCGCATTCTGGACCAGCTGCAGCCTCCGAATGGTCGTCAAGGGCAGCCCCATGTAGAGCGCATTACAATAATCTAGTCGGGAGGTAACCAGAGCATGAGTGACCATAAGCAAGGAGCCCCGATCCAGGAGCGTGCGCAGTTGGCGAATCACCCGAAGTTGGGCAAAAGCCCTCCTGGCCACAGCCGCCACTTGTTCTTCCAGCAGCAGCCGTGAGTCCAGAAGGACCCCCAAGTTGCGCACTGGGTCTGTCTGGGGCAAAACAGCCCCATCCAGTACCAAAGATGGTAACTCCTTGGATAACCTGGGGCCCCTTATCCACAGCCACTCTGTCTTGCTGGGATTCAGCCGAAGCCCATTGGCCCCCATCCAGACCCCAATGGCCTCCAGGCATCCGGATAGGATTTCAACAGCATAACTGGGGTCCCCACGGGCCGAGATGTACAGCTGAGTATCATCCGCGTACTGATGGTACCGCACCCCGTGGGAACGAATGATCTCACCCAGTGGCTTCATGTAGATGTTAAATAAGAGAGGAGATAGCACAGAGCCCTGAGGCACCCCATACTTGAGGGGCCTAGGGCTAGACCTCTCACTCTCTAACCACACCGACTGGGTACGGCCCTCCAGAAAAGAGGAAAACCAGGACAACACGGTGCCCTGGATCCCCAGTCCTTCGAGCCGTTCCAGAAGGATACCGTGGTCGACGGTATCGAAAGCTGCTGAGAGGTCAAGAAGAGCAAGGACGGATGGACAACCCCCGTCCCGCTCCCGCCAGAGATCATCCATCAGTGCGACCAATGCCGTCTCCGTTCCATACCCGGGCCTGAATCCTGATTGAAAGGGGTCTAGATAATCCGCTTCCTCCAGGACACTCTGCAGCTGGCGCGCCACCGCCTTCTCCAAAACCTTACCCAGAATGGGCAGGTTGGAAACTGGCCTATAGTTGTTAAGGACAGCTGGGTCGAGGGACATTTTCTTCAGGAGGGGGCGCACCAAAGCATGTTTTAACTGTGCAGGAAATACCCCCTCCCGTAATGAAGCATTTATTATCCCTCCAACCCAACCCCCTGTAACCTCCCTGGAGGCTTTCACCAACCAGGTGGGACAGGGGTCCAGAGGACATGTAGTGGCACGAACAGCTGCAAGGAGCCTGTCCACTTCATCAGGGACAACAGGATCAAACTGATCCCAGATCGTACAGCAAGACTGTGCACCGGCACCCCCCCGACCCTCCCCATCCACGCCAGGATTCAATCCTGAACGAATCCGATCGATTTTCTCCACCAGATGGTCAGCAAAGTCCTCAGCCGACCCCTGCCAACCGGGCACCGATCTCCCTCTACCGAGGAGGGACCTGGTTACCCGGAACAGGGCGGCTGGGCGATTATCAGCGGAGGCAATAAGGGCGGTGATGTATTGCCGCCTCACCACCCCCATCGCCACTAGGTAGGCCCTAATAGCGGCTCTAGCTAGTGTCCAATCGGAGTCATCCTGGGTCTTCACCCAGCGGCGCTCTAGGCGTCTCTTTGCCCGTTTGAGTTCCCGCAGTTCCTCTGTGAACCACGGGGATGACCTAGTTCCACGGGCGCGGAGAGGCCGCAGTGGCGCGATTTCATCCAAGGCAGCTATAGTCGTCCTATTCCACAGGTCGACGAGTGCCTCGGGTGAATCGTGTAGCCGATCCAGAGGAACATCCCCCAGTTCCCTCTGGAATCCGTCTGGATCCATTAGTTGCCGAGGGCAGTTCCCACATGTGCTGCAAGACGTTGTAGAGAAAGCCTTGTTTGTTCTTATCCGACACCTCCCCCCTGCTGTGTTCAAGGACAACAGGCAGCCTAACATATTGATGCAACTGCATTTATAGGTCAAGGTGTCGCCTTTGCTCGAAAGCTAGTCGTACCCAACTCTAGGGTTTGATGCTCATCTCCAATTCCAGCCAAAGAGCCAGACATTTCCCTGGTCATGTGATGACATACAGTGATGACACACTGTTTATTTTATTTATTTATTTAGATTTATATACCGCTCCAATCAATGTGACTCTGGGCGGTGTACACAGTCCAGCGAACACCTCACTGGCTGCTCAGCAAAACTTAAAAACAATATAAAAACAGTTAAAAGCCCTTCAATAAAACAAATTACAAGCGGGAGGGAACCTCAGACGAACCAGAAAGGGGAGCTTGTTGGCAATCCCGGCCCCCAGACCCGTTCTGCTAATCATGTTTTCAATTCTCTCTTATACGGTAGCAACTGGGCCTGGAGGTGCAATTCTACCGGGAGGAGGTTCCATAGTGTGGGGGCTACAACCAAGAAGGCCCTTTTACTCATGCTGGAGAGGCGCACCTCCCCAATGGATGGTACCTGAAGGCACGCTGGACTCTTGGTTTGCTCTCGTGGGACCATACCTGTCAAGCACAGCTCTGGACAATACGGGACCTGCACAGAACCATTCTGTGCAGGTCCCTTTTACGCATGCGTAGAAGCCTTCTATGCATCCCCTTCTGCGTGGGACCTGTAGTAAAATAAGGGTGTGGAGGAAAGAATGAGGCATATGCTGACATGGAGAACACATACCCTATAGTTCATTTTGTTTATTATTTATATTTCTATCCATCGAAAGCAAGAAATTGCAAGTAGATAAATAGGGCCCACTTTGGTGGGAAGGTAAACAGCGTTCTGTGCTCTCCGGTGTCTAGTCATGCCTGCCACATGACCACGGAAATGTCTGCAGAAGTAGACGGCACTGACTCTTTGGCTTTCAAACAGAGATGAGCACTGAACCCTAGAGTCGGATATGACTGGCTTTCGGAGCAAGGGTGACCTTTTATCTTTATCCCTCCCATCTCCCACTCTGGACATTGTACAACAGCTAGAAAAACCCCATACAACACAAATCACACATAAAACAATATAAAAATATACCAGCGGCGGCTGATCTGAAGAAAGATGTTTATTTACAACATATTTTTTTTAAAAAAAATCTAGGATAAAAACAGATTAAAATTTGGGCAGAAAAACAGCCCCCTGGTTGCAGGCTTTTAGCCTACTTGACTCCCATGGCCCATCAAGAGAGGGCACAGAAGCGACACATTTGTGTGTTCACATGTGTCCATTTTGCCGCCAAATCATCCTCTGAGACAGACCCCACACCTTCTGGAAGTCGTCCGGCACAAGGCACAAAGCCCAGTGCTTCTCTGCGATGCAGAACAAGCCGTAGGTTGGAACCATGTTGGCCTCTGGGTGAAGCCCAACCTGAAGCTAGGCCAGGGGTGCCCAAATGTTTTGGGCCCGTGGGCCGGTCACATGGTTCAGCAGGCCAATCACATGGTTCAGCGGGTTGGTCACGTGGTTCCTCTCACTGGAAGCGGGAGTAAAAGGCACCTTGCCATCTGTTTTGCAACAGGATGAGATAGGTTTTTAGGCTGACATTTTCTCTGCTAAAACCAGGGATGCCCAAACTACGGCCTGTGGGCCAGATCCAGCCTGTAGTGTGGGCACCCCTGAGCTAGGCCATGAGATCAGCTCAGGTCCCTCCTAGGGCAATGTGGCGAGCCTGGAGGCCTCTCTGTAGCCACAGTAGCTTTGAGGACAGCGCCAGGCATCCTCTCACAGCATCAGGCCAGGGTTCATCTGAAGTAACCAATTTATGTTCTCCAGCAGGTAGGACATGTTGTAGTGCTCGGCGATGCTCTGGAAGACCTTCAGGTGCTCCAGGAAGGTCTGGGTTGGAAAGAAAGAGAGACACAGTCAAGGCAAGATGAGTCTTTCTTTTCTTCTTGTGCCGTATCCAATTCCAAATATTGGTTCTCATCATGGCAAGTCTTTCTTTATTCATGTCAGATGCACCACCAGCATACAATAATATCTATCTATCTATCTATCTATAACCAAGGTGTCCTGGCCCTTGTTACTCATGCGCCATGACACCTTGGCACCCACCGCCCCAGAACCTCACACCCGCCTTACCTTGGGCACCTGGGGTGGCCGGCGCGGGGGAGCGGCAGCCCATTTCGGCGTATGTCACCCTGAAAATGGGCCGCAAAGCCCTCCTCCCCCGCTGGCCGGCAGAAACCAAACAGTAACGGAAGAGCGGCCCAGGTGCATCCTGGGGATCGTAGTTCCTTGGGTGTCCAGCCCCCATTGAGATGGAGCAGGACTACAGCTCCCAGCAGCCTTTGTGCTCAGGGACAGCGCACCCCTCCGGGGCAGTTCCACAACAGAGTTTAAGGAGAGACCGGTAGGAGCTGTAGTCCCTCTCCCCATTCTTCCCAATGGGGGCCGTCCACCCTAAGACCTACACCACCCCGGGATGCACCGGGGCCGCAAACTCCCAGGAGCGGGAGGCTTTGCGAGGCCGGCCAGGCCTCGGCTGCTGGGTTGGGGGTGGTGGGGAGTGCGAAGGATTCACCACCGCCCTCCCCGTCACCTGCATAGCACCGCGGGCAGGAGGAGACCGCAGCACCAGCAGAACGGAGGGAACCGGGAACGCCAACCTTGGACGAGCAGGTGTGCTGACAAGGGGAAGCGGCAGCCCGTTTCGGGGGTTGGTGGGCCACCATTTCGCCCAGAGGACCCAGCCGCCAAGCCAGTGGGAGGCGGCAGCGCACTTCAATGGACCACTGTGCTCCGGGGAAGGCAGGGCGGGTGGCCCTTATCCGGAATGCCTGGGCTGAACTGTGCGCCTGTATGCCGGATGCCTTCTGGAGAGGGCAGGGCACACCCTCGGCCAGTGGGAGCGGTGGAGCAGGCCATGGCCTGGTGCGCCTGAGTGGGAGCCCGGGTGGTGCAGGATGGAGACCCTCCCTGTGGGGATAAGGTGGGCGCGGGCCGGGGTCCGTGTTGGGGAAACCTCCATTGCACCCTGCCTCCTCTGCCCTCCTGCGGGCAGCCACAGGTGGCATGGGGGGCAGCCACGGGTGGCGTTGGGAGGCCTCCACACGCCCCCCCCCCAGAGCCTCCCTTAGGGCAGCCAGCATCCTCCGCCCTCCTGGGCAGGCGTACAGGGGGCACCTTTGGGGGAGGGGGCACAGCCGCAAGGCCTGCGGACCGTGAGGCGGTGACAAGGCCGGGTAACTGGCCGTGTGTGTGTGTGTTTTGTGCAAGTGTGTTGTGCCGTGTATGATGTGTGTGGCTGTTGGTGTGTGTTGTGTCATGTGCATGTGTTTTATGACATGTGTGTGTATCGTGTGTGGGTATTTATTGTGCGGGTGTGTAAATGTATTATGTGTGTGGGTAGTGCATGTGTGTTGGGTGGGTCAGTTTTCTGTGTTGTGTCGTGTGTGATTGTCTGGGTATGGTGGGTGGGTGGGTGCTGTGTGTCAGGGGGTATTGTGTGTCAGGTGTGTGTTGTGTATCTGTGTGTGTGTGTGTGTTGTGCCATGTGTGTGCCTGAGATGAGTGTGTGTTGTGTGCATTTGTTTTGTGTCATGTGTGTGAGTTGTGTGTGGGTTTGTATTCAGTCAGTGTGTGATGTGTCTCGGTGAAAATTTGACCCCGGGCAACGCCAGGCACCCCTGCTAGTAACAAAGCTAAAATTAACACATCTAAAAGCAAAATAGAATTAAAAAGGGCTAGATGACATCTGCCCAATATCGGGTCACCTCAATAGCATTTCCTCTTGCCAACAGAAGGTCCTCCTCAGTGCACATTAAGGGGCATCATGTGCATTGTATCATACTGTATGGGAGTTTCTATCTTAGTCTGCAATCAGCCATGAAGATTGTCCTGAGTCATATAGTGCAGTATATCTTCCATCTGCCGTCCGCATCGCAGCATGACACCCACAGTACCACTGATCCAGTTCCACGAGACACTTTCTGGTCCTGAGCGCATTTGGCATGCAAAGTCCTCACCATCAGCCCCAGGATGGATGAAGCTGCTGCCCTCCATCAAGATGGATTCAAGTGGGATTTAATCCACTTGGGGACCTCCACCCTTCCCTCTGGTCTTCGGCACCCAAGGCCATTAGTCCTCAGGGTGGTCAGGTTAGGCCTGGTGATCAGCGTTGAGTCGCTGGCAGTAGGGTCTACTCTATTACAATAGCAGGATATCCTGGCTAGACTGGAATCTTTCTGAAGCAAATAAATTGAGAAGTGGGAAGATCTTCCTTGAGAAAGGATGGAAAGACCCTTCCTTCCTTGGGAGTCAATAGGACACATTGGGTTGGCTCAAGACATACCTTGGTGGGCAACAGGAGGTCAAAATCACCAGCGCAGCTGCAGTAGAGGGGCATGTGGGTCTCTTTGACACCTTTGCACTTTCGGCATACCTGAAACAGAAGCAGAGCTCAGAATCGGCTTGTGCATTGTGTACACACAGTAAATCCATTTGTTTGGATTCACAAGGACTTGAGCTTCTGGGAACTGAAGTCCATGAACACCTGGAGTGCCAAGGTTCACCATCAACGGCTCTAGTCCTAACCTGGCATCTTCCAGAACTATCCGGGTCTAAGTTCCATCTGGAGGATACTAGGCTTAAGCTCTTTATGGCATTCGTTATTTGATTGCACACACATGTCACCCAGAGGATCCCTGGTCTATGGAACTCCCTGCCAGAAGAAGTGGTGACAGCTGTCAGTCTTGACAGCTTTAAGAAAGGATTAGACAAGTTCATGGAGGACAACAAGGGTATCCATGGCTATAATTATGGCTACCTAAGGACAACCTCCGGGTTGGAGAAATAGGCAGGATATCTCTCAATGCCATTTCCAGGGAATCCTAAGCAGGTGAAGGCATCTATCTGCTTGGGAAGAATACCCTGAAGCAAATGGTGAGCCACTGTGTGAGACAGAATGCTGGACTGGATCATGGGCTCCTGTGGCCTCTTCCAGCAAGGTTGTTCTTATGATTTCTATCAGGTTTTTCTTCCAGTAAAAATACCCAAAGTAGCTCACTGGAGATATAATTTCAAGAAGAAGCATTTTGGCTAAGTTGTCTCCCTACCTAACATATCAATGGCGAGATTAAAAGGGAAAGGTGGCCAGCCCATTACTGCTATGGAGCCCCCCAAGTCCACGGCCCATTTGTGACAAGGATATGTTCTAGAGCAGTAATGGCCAACTTTGGCTCTCCAGCTGTTCTTGAATTTCAATTCCCAGAACCCGTGATCAGAAGGAGTGCTAACTTGGGTTTATAGGAACTGAAGTCCAAGAACACCTGGAATGCTAAGGTTGGCCATCACTGCTCTAGGGCAGGGGTCAGCAAGCTTGGCTCTCCAGACGTTCTTGCACTTCAATTCCCAGAAGCCCTGATCAGCAGGTGTGCTGATTTGAGTTTCTGGCAGTAGAAGTCCAAGAACACCTGGAGAGCCAAGCTTGCTGACCCCTGGTCTAGCTGAAGAGGACTTGTCTTGCTAAGGTTGTGCTAGCTCAGAAATGGACCTGCGCTATGATGGTTGCAGGAGTCCCCCCCTCCACCTGCAGAAGCAACTGTTCCTGTCCCTCTTACCAGATCTTGAAGGTTGAAGGCCATTAGCTTTTTCTGCAGGGCTTCCGCCAGAGCCATCTCGATGGCATCCGAGTCGTACTGGGCCTGGCAATTGGAGCAGACCCAGTTTGGCAGCACCGTGCCATCCTGGAGGATAAGAGGAGGTTTGGTCTGAGAGGAGGAGGAAGACTCAACAGGCAGCATCTCCACAGCAAGAACAATCAAGGAAGCAAGGGAGGGGAAAGAGACCGAGTGCCCAAACAGAGGGGCGAGGCAAACTCTGTGCTTGTGGGGAGGAAGCACTCCCACTGGGCTGCTGGGCAGAGCAAACTGTGCTGGGGAGGGGGAGGAAGCGTTTCCATTAGGCTGCTGGGCAGGGGGGAGGGTTGAACTCTGCTGGGGCGATGATGCGCTTGCCAACAGAGAGGGCTCCGCATGCCCTAGGTTCTTCACCACTGTACTATGGCAATTCCACAGGGAGACTAAAAAATTGAAGAGTCAACCCAGCATTTCAGCAACTGATGGAAGGTGTCCTTGGACTTCAATTCCCAGAAGCCCAAATCAGCACACCTGTTGGCCCGGGCTTCTGGGAATTGAAGTCTGAGAACATCTGGAGAGCCAAGTTTGCTGACCCCTGATCTAGGCCAGGTTGGCCTACCTTGGCGCTCCAGATGTTCTTGAACTTCAATTCCTAGATGCCCTGATCAGCAGGTGTGTTGACTTAGGTTGCTGGGAACTGAAGTCCAAGAACATCCGGAGAGCCATGTTTGAGGACCTATGGTCTACTTCTGCCCCTGCACCGTATCAAGTTCTTCTTTGTAGTCCCGTGAACCCACATGAATGGGTTTACTACACGTACGCATTCACGTGGGTTCACAGGGGACCATGAAGAAGAATAGTTACAGGTAAGCAACAGGTTATTATAGAGGAGGGGTCTGGAAACTTGGCTCTCCAGGTGTTCTTGGAAGTCAATTCCCAAGAACCCAAGAAAGTATACCTGCTGATCAGGGTTTCTGGGAAATGAAGTCAAGAACATCTGGAGAGCCGCGTTTGCTGACCCTCCTTCTAGCCTGTCAAGATCTTTTTTGAATTCTGCTCTTGTATTCCTTCTGGGGAAAACAGCTCTGACAGCCGGGAGCCCCTGGACCAAGACAAGAGGATAATCACGGTAACCCTGAACTGTACGGTCGGCTGAGTACCTGGGAGAAATCGGGGTCCTTACAGAGGTCCAGGTCCCTGCAAAAGTTGCAGTTCCGGCAGATCATCTCGGGGAGGACGTAGGACCGGCAGGGGTCCCGAAACTGGGCCCCCTCTGAGAATTCCCCCACGTCGATGAGGCGAAGGAGATCTCGTTTCACTTTGCTGACCTGGTTGGTGATGTTGGTGTCAAGCGCCAACACCTGCGATGAGGTGGAAGGGGTGTGTGGGAGGATGGAAGAGAAGAGAGACAGGTTGACTCGTAACCTGTGTGTGTCTGCACAACAAGGGTCCCTTTGTGGTGGGGACACGACAGTGGGTGCAAAATTGAGCGGCTAGGCTGGTCGCAGGTATCGATCGGTTAGACCAGTGTCTCTCAACTTTGGCTCTCGAGGTGTTCTTGGACTTCAATTCCCAGAAGCCCAAGTCAACACACCTGCTGATCAGGGCTTCTGGGAATTGAAGTCCAAGAACATCTGGGGACCCAAGATTGAGAACCCATGGGTTAGATCCTCTCACTCCAGTCCTGGCGAATCTGCACTGGCTGCCTGGGGCGCTCCATGCCACGTTTGAGGTGTTGGTGTTAACTAACACCTTGAACAGATTAAAGATAAAGGTCACCCTTGCTTGAAAGCCAGTCGTATCCGACTCTTAAGGATAAGTGCTCATCTCTGTTTATAGCCAAAGAGCCAGCACTGTCTGCGTCTGGGATGTTTCTGTGGACACGGGGCAGGCATGACTACAGTGCACGGAACGCTGCTGACCTTCCCACCGAAGTGGTCCCTATTTATCTACTTGCAATTTCTTGCTTTCGAACTGCTAGGTTGGCAGGAGCTGGGACAGAGACAGGAACTCACTCCATCTTGCAGTACCTGGGAACTGCATTCCAGTCAGCGAGTTCAGCGTCTTAACCACTTGAGCCACTGCAGTCCCTTGAACAAGCTATTTGAGGGAGCGCCTCTTCCTCAAGAGTTACACCCTGAACACCCAGGCATGTAAGCTCCAAGTGGTTACACCTAGAGGAAAAATAAGTTGTAACTACATCGAGAGCTTTCTCCGCCGTCACCCCTACACTTCGGAAGGAATTTTCAGTGGAAAGAAGAACTGCCCCTACTTTACTGATATTTCACAAATTATTTAAGAGTTACCTGTGTCAGCAAAGCCTTCAAGAGCATTAGAATTGTAAGGCTGCAGGGGCTCAGTGGTTAAGAAGCTCGCCTTGTTAGCTGGAAGGCCGGCAAGTCGGCAGTTCGAGACCCGGGTACTGCATGACGATTTGAGTGCCCGTCTGTCCCAGCTCCTGCCAACCAAGTAGATTGAAAGCAAGAAATTGCAAGTAGAGCAATAGGGACTACTTCAGGGGGAAAAGAAGATCTTGGGGACATGAAAGGAGCCTCATTTGGGCGTCCCCTGAGCAGAGTTTCACTAGCAAAAACCCTTTCAACCCAGAGTAATTCCTGACATGAAATTAATATTAGAATTGTGCACTGTTGACCCTGGACCCCTTTTTAATTGATATTACATCCTTTTCCTGCTGCTGATAAGTGTTTTACTTTGAATACTGCTATGGTTTTAAGATTGTTTTGTGCTCTCTGGATTTGTGTCTGTTTTTATTGGCTATTATGGGATGATTTAAACCTATAAACGTCTCCCTTGCTCGAAAGCCACTCATGTCCGACACTAGGGTTCAGTGCTCATCTCCGTTTATAGCCAAAAGAGCCAGCAGTGTCTGCATTTTTGCATACACTTCCGTAGACATGTGGCAGGCATGCCTTGACACCCAAGTGCACAGAACACTGTTACCTCTCCCACTATAGTGGTCCCTATTTATCTACTTGAACGTTCTTGCTTTTGAACTGCTAGGTTGGCAGCAGCTGGGACAGAGACGGGAGCTTACTCCATCATGCAGCACTTAGGTCTTGAACTGCTGACCTCCTGGTCGTGAACCACCGCAGTCCCATATATATACATTGTAAGCCTATAAATGTGAATCTGTGAACTAACCAACCAACCAAACAGCTGGCCAACCAACCCAACCCAACCCAACAGCCAGCCAGCCAGCCACGTACCTACACACATGTGTTTCTCTGCTTCTGACCCCCAACCAGAGCCATCTCAGGGTTCACCTCCACTGGACGGAACCCCCAGGCAGGTGGCTCACCTGGCAGACATACTTCACAAACTCCAGGGCCGGGTTGTTCAGTGCCAGGTACGAGCCGGGCAAGGCTGGGAACATCTCGGACGGCTCCGTGGTATGTCGCGAGCCGCTCACTTTCTTCTGGATCTTCTGGGTGATGGTGAAGAAGCTCTGGGTGAGCTCGTTGGAGACATACTCCTGGGAGAAGGTGATCACACCTGGGGTGGGGGTAGGAGGGAGGAGGCAGACAGACATTTACACATGGGAGGGTATCAGCCTGCAGAGGAAAAAATAATTCGAACGGCGCATTGCATGGTTCTTTAGTTTTGTGTCACATTCTACACAACAATGTTTGCTACTGGGAATAACACATGCCATTTTACATGATATCGAGTGGGCCGATTCCAAATCTGAACTCAGAATTTGCCTATCACGTACAGATTTTAAGCTATAGGTGTGCTATAGCTGTTCAAATGCTATCGGTGGTGTATTTTTTACAGGGGACCATTGTAACAGTTGCAGCTACCACTATGCCTGCTCTTGCCTCAGTTGAATCACGTCCCCTGGTGGCATGCATGTTCCAGCAGTGGCCAGGCATATCTGGGCAAGTCAGTGAGCTAAATAGGTAGATAGATAGATACAGAGAGAGATGAGTGTGTCTATGTTGCAGAATGAGGTGGTGTAGATGCAATAAGGATTTATTTATTCAAACAAACAAACAAATTGTTATTGTATCCACATCGCCTCATTCTGCAACATACATAGGCATACACAAACACACAAAATTGTGCAGTTGATACAACAGGGCACCCTGTCCCTACAAGATAACCTGGCTAGACATTATGGTTTTTTTTTTCCAGACGGAGAGGACTCCAAGAAAGGAGCCAAGCCAGGGTTGGTCAGCCTTTGGGCACTCACCGGGCATGGCACCCGTTTCCCCAACAGTCTCCTGAGACATCTGGCTGTTGGTTCGTCGCTTGACAGGGGTACTTCCAGGGCCGTGGCGCTCCATTTCCTCTTTCATACTCTGGTAGACGGCGACGATGTAGGCTGAGAAAAGAGACGTCAGAACGGTGAGAGCACGAATGTGGTAACTGAGCCCAAAGTCTGCTATCAGGTTGTTCTTCCCGCCACCAAGTCCCCGCCACATCAACCTGTCCCCCCCACCCCCCATGGGGAGAAGGGAATGTCCGTGAAGATTGAGAGTGCATCCTGGCTAGGACATCTTGGATCTGGACCAGCCCAATGGCAAAGAGAAAAATCAAGAGAGAGAGAACTCTCTTGCGCTGAAGAATCGAGGCAAAGAAACATAATATGGAGCACTTATCTTGTGTCCTCCCAAGATTAAGAGCATTCTCGAGACCTTGGTCCAAAAGCTCAAGGTCTCTCTTGCCCAAAGCCAGTCGTATCCGACTCTAGGGTTCAGTGCTCATCTCCGTTTATAGCCAAAGAGCCAGCGCTGTCTGCATCTGAAGACATTTCTGTGGTCATGTGGCAGGCATGACTAGACACAGGAGCGCACAGAACACTGTTTACCTTCCCACCCAAGTAGTCCCTCTTTATCTATTTGCAATGTCTTGCTTTCAAACTGCTAGGTTGGCAGGAGCTGGGACAGATGACCGGAGCTCATTCCTTCATGCAGTACTTGGGTACCGAACAGCTGACCTTCCAGTCATCAAGTTCAGAGTCTTAACCACTAAGTCACCACAGTCCCCTGGTCCCTCTTTATCTACTTGCAATGTCTTGCTATCAAACTGCAAGATTTTATTGGCACTCCATTTCCTCCTTTAGTTTTGTGGCACTTATTATAGGATAACACCTTTCTTCTAGGAGCTGGGGCCGATAACGGGAGCTCACTCCATTGTACAGCACTTGGGTCTCGAACTGCCGACCTCTCTGTCGTCAAGTTCAGAGTCTTAACCACTAAGCCGTTGCAGTCCCCAATCTGGCCCATAAACGCTTCCCCCAACCTACCAGATACAATCATGAGGAAGTAATTCTGACAGGAGGCCGCCTGGGGCAGGTATTGCATGATGTTCCAGTTGTTCTCCAACAACTCCTCCACGCCATCTTCTATTCCTTCCTCCTCCTCCTCCTCTTCTTCTTCACTATCTTCTGCCTCTAATCCGCGCTTACCTTTTGCCTCCTGGAAGAAAAGAGCTTGAAGTCAAGAATATGAGTTTTGTGACCGCCTTACCCCTTCATTCTTTCAAAAGCTTCGTAACTGTTTATGCAGTTGAGCCGGTGGAAATCCAAGTCAGTCAAAGCTCACGGATGCTTTCCTCAGGGGACCTCTTACCTCCCCGCAGTGGATCCGGGATGGCACTTTGCCCTTGATGCCGCCGAAATTGGCCGGGTCCATCCAAAGCAGAAACTCCCAGCAATGGGAGAATGAAATGGTCAATGAATGGAAGATTTCTTTGGTATGGATGCTGGAAAAGAAGAGGCGGAAGGTTGAGCCGTCAAGGAATGAGTAACCCCACCCTATTTAGAACCCCAAATGTTGCCATCAGCTAGAACACAAACACCCATTCAAAGTCCACCTGCTTCCTTCCCTGAGAACATGCAGTTCTGTCTCTGTAGCAGGCACTTATGTTTTCATCGTTTGTGTGGCTGTAGAAGTCACGCAGAACTAAGAGACTGCGGTGACCTAGTGGTTAAGACGCTGAACTTGACGACTGGACAGTTGGCAGGTCAGCAGTCTGAGACCTGAGTACTGCATGATGGAGCAAGCTGCTGTCCCGTCCCGGCTCCTGCCAACCTAGCAGTTCAAAAGCAAGACATTGCAAGTAGATAAAGGGGAACCACTTTGCTGGGAAGGTAAACGGCATTCCACACACTCTGGTGTCAAGTCATGTTTGCCACATGTCCACAGAAACGTCTGCAAATGCAGACAGCGCTGGCTCTTTGGCTGTAAACAGGGATGAGCACTGAATTCTAAAGTGGGATACGACTGGCTTTCGAGCAAGGGCGACCTTGACCTTTACATCGTGCAAACGATGAAGACATCAGTGGCATTAAGACTAACTCGTGTATCTTGCATTTCTTGTGATCCTCTAAGCCAGGGATGAGGTCAGAAGATCCATGTGCTCAGGAGTCTTGGTGAAGTTGCATGAGATGAATCCAGGAAATCCAGGTGAGTTAGTTTAGAACAGGGCTCTTCAAACGTGGCTCTCCAGATGTTCTTGAACTTCAATTTCCCAGAAGCCCCGGGCGATCAGCAGGAGTGTTGACTTGGGCTTCTGGGAACTGAAGTCCAAGAACACACCTGGAGTGCCAAGATTGGCCGTCGTGGCTCTAGGCCAGTGTTTCCCAACCTTTGGTCCTTGGACTTCAATTCCCAGAAGCCTAAGTCAATTCCCCAAAGCACTGATCGGCTGCTGGAGTGGCGGAGGCTTCTGGGAATTGAAGTCCAAAACCCAAAGTTTGGGAAACAATGCTCTAGGTGGTGAGTGGATCAAAGACTAAAGGGACCGAAACAAACCGGGATGAAGAAAGATAGCAGAAGCAGAGAATTGCAACAAATCCCAAGGAGCCCCGGTGGCGCAGCAGTTAAACTGCTGTCCTGCAACCCAAAGGGCGTGGGTTCGGTCCTGACCAGGGCTCAAGGTTGACTCAGCTTCCCATCCTCCAAAGGTTGGTAAAATGAGTCCACCAGCATGTTGGGGGCAAAATGCTAATTAACTTGTGAACTGCTTGGAATACGCTAAGTGCTGTGGGGCAGGATATAAATGTGATTGCTTTGCTTTGAATGGTCCATGTAAGATTCCAGCTGCTCAGAAGACATAAAGACTAAACAATTGAGTCTCCATTAGATGCCAAAAGGGAGAAGGGACTGAAGAAATCTCCTGGGAAAGGGATTCCCAAGGCCGTGTAACCTCAGCTGCAACCTCACCTGTTGGTGATGTACTCCACGTACGCGAGGGCGTCCTCGATCCGGCGTTTCTTGGTGCACAGGATGATGCGGTTGAAGTTGGCGTAAACCACCGAAGAGCCCAGCCGCTTGAACTCGGCCACCAGCCTGAGAGGAGGAAGGAAAGCAGAGCAGCCAGTTTAAAAGCAAAGCAACCCCACTTCTATACCAGCCCAAAGCGCTTCGTGGACTCTCTAGGCAGTTCACAAGTTAATTAGCATTTTGCCCCCAACATGCTGGGTACTTATTTTACTGATCTTGGAGGGATGGAAGGCTGTCAACCTTGATCCCTGGTCAGGATTGAATTCACAACCTTTTGGTTGCAGGACAGCAGCTTAACCCCTGCGCCACCAGGGCTGAATTTAGCTGCACCAAAACAGCTCCACTTTGTGTTGATGTATTCTAAGTCAGGGGTTCCCAATTTAAGGCCCACGGGCTGGATCCGGCCTGTGGCACCATTTCATGTGCCCCTCTTCCCGTCCAAGGGCATTCGAGAGAAAAAATGGCCACCCACGTTGAAGCTGTTGGGACAAGTGACGTAGGGTAGGTTGAGTTCCTCAGCCATCTCCTCCTTTAATGTCCTTCCTTGTCCAGTGAGCTCCTGGAAGTTAAGCCGCCTCTCTTCTAAAGTTCGTGGTGGTGGTGGTGGAAGGAAAGCTAATTTGCTCATTTTACCACCAACTGGTGCCCCTTAAAACTCTGTGATCCCTAAAGAGACTGAAGCAGCCACAGTCAGCGCCCATCGTATTGTGCCTTTCCGTATGAAACCACATTTTGCATCACGGGAAGCACACAAGCGGATGCTAGTTTAGGGCGTAGCACGTATTCCTGTGATGCCATCTTTGCCCCTGCAACCCTCTAACCCAGGGATTCTCAACCTGTGGCCCGTGGGCTGGATGTGGGCCATGGCACCATTTCATGTGCCCCCCCCTCCTGCTCTAACCCAGAACACACCTGGAAGTGCCATGTGGTGGAGGAAGGGCAAAATGGCCATCCGTCCCCTGAAGCTCTCTGAGGGAGCGCAACCTTTCCCCCCCGGCTTAAAAAGGCTGAGAACTCCTGCTCTAACCCAGGGTTTACTTTTTCTCCCCCTCCCTTTCCTGAGGGCAGGTTACCTTCCTGTAACGGTGGTTCTTCGAGGGGTCACCTGTGAATTGACATGGTATTACTGTGTATTCACAGGCACCATGGAGGATAGGGTTGCCTACCTGTAACTGGTTCTTCGAGGGGTCACCTGTGAATCCACATTAATGGCAAGTTCATGGAGGACAAGGGTATCAATGGCTATAATTATGGATACCTAAGGACAACCTCTGGATTGGAGAGATAGGCAGGATATCTCTCAATGCCATTTCCAGGGAATTCTAAGCAGGTGAAGGCATCTGCTTGGGAATAATACCCTGAAGCACATGGTGAGCCACCGTGTGAGACAGAATGCTGGACTGGATCATGGGCTCCTGTGGCCTCTTCCAGCAAGGCTGTTCTTATGTTCTTAATGGCGTATGCATTTGCAGGGACCATGAAGAAAGAGGACAGGTTGCTTTCCTACAACTGTGGTCACCTGTGAATTCACATGGCATTAGTGTGTATTCACATGTAACCATAGTTCTTTAAGGGAGTCACCTGTGAATTCACACTAGTGGCGTCTGAATTCACAGGGATCACAGAGAAGTTTTTGCAACCACTTTGTGTACATTTGAGACAGACTCACTGGAGGAAGAGCTTCTTCATCATGCCGTGAAGCATGCGGTGCAGGGCGGGGTCGTAGAGGAGGGAGGTCGGGGAGCGCAGCCACCGGTAGAAATGGATCACTTGGTTGTCGGCGTAGACGTTTTGGTACTGCGTGATCTCCTTCACCCAGCCGACCACCACGCTCTTCAAGATCCTGCAAGAGAACATACATGACAACAACCCTTGTTTATGAGCCCAGACTCTTCCACTTATCTTGCAACCGGGAAGGACTGGTGGTCATACAGCAGGGGGCCCCAACCACCGGGTCATGGACCAGTACCAGGCCACGGGCTATATCAAACTGGGTCACGTGGGTGGGTGGGTGGTGCTGGGATCCCCAATAGCAGCCTTCTGCCCTCAATGTGCTCCACCGGGTCCGCCACCTTTAGACACAGCCATGTACCAATCAGTGGAAAAATTGTTTAGCATGAGACCGGTCCGTGGTGTGAAAAAGGTTGGGGACCCCTGTTATAATAATTTCATGTCAGAAATTATTCTGGGTTGAAAGGATTTCTGCGGAAGAATCTCCACTCAGGGGACGCCAAAATGAAGCTTCACTCATGTCCCCAAAAGCTGGGACAGATGATGGGCGCTCATTCAGTCATGCAGTACTTGGGTCAAACTGCCGACTTGCCAGCCTTCCAGCTAACAAGGCAAGCTTCTTAACCACTGAGCCACTACCACAGCCCCAGGACCCACCTGAAGGTATTGGAGCAGAGGGCTGTCTCATCGTAGCTGGCCGGGAGTCCAGCTGTTTGGTTCCCGGTGACCATGTCCTCCAGAGACGCTTGCTGGATGACATCGAAGCTGATGCACATGCTAGAGGCCCCTTCCATGTCGTTGACGTGGTGGGACTGCAAGATGGTGTTGACCGCCAGGTTCTGGAGATCCAGCTCCACACAGACTGCAAAATTGGCAAAGAAGGTCTGGACTCAAGAGGATGGAAACCTGACCATGGCTCTGTCTCTTCTGGTGGTCAACCCGAGCTCTTCTCAAAGGGGGCAGATCTGGTATTTCAAGGTAACTAGGGCAGTGATGGGCAACCTTGGCTCTCCAGGTGTTTTTGGACTTTAATTCCCAGAAGCCTAAGTTGGCACTCCTGCTAATCAGTGATTCTGGGAACTGAAGTTCAAGAACAACTGGAGTGCCAAGGTTGGCCATCACGGAACGAAGGCATTAAGGTATTCATGGGTGAAATGGGGTGGCGGGAATCTTCCTAAGTGCTTCCCACTGGGCCTGGACTCAATGATCCCTGCTCTGTAGTTCTAAGATTGTATAATAATAATAATAACTAGCAAGGGTTGCCCGGCGTTGCCGGGCTTCCCCCCCCCCCCCCCCCGTGTGTTTTAATAAAAAATGAGCCAATTTTATTTTTGCAACAGTTTTACATTGTGTTGGAAGGTTAAATTGTGTTATTTTTTAAAAAAAATTGCTTAGTCTGTAATTTTAATTTTTTAAATGTTTATTTATGTAAAATTTGTTTGGCTTGGTTGTTATTAACTGTGATCTGCTTTTTTGGTTTTTTTTTGAGGATTAATAAAAGAAGAAAGTATGATATAATTTTTTCAAATTGTTTTATGTAAGCGAATAATGTTTTAGTTTTTTGAATTTTTTAAATTACTTGTACCGTAGGTAATAATTTTAATAATGTAAAAGTAAATGTTTTTTACATTCAATGTTTTTAAAATGTGTTTAGATGTTTTGAGTTTAAATTTGAGTTATAACTCAGCACAGGATTTTTTAAAGTTTCTATTGTATTTTATTGACATATATTTGTGATTTGTGTGAAAGTGTGTTTAGTGTAATTTTTTTACTTGTTTTTATTGGTGTGACCTTTTGTGTAAAATTGTGAATTTGTGTTTTGTTTGGGGCTGTTGTGTGTTTTTGAATTGTTTTTACTATTGTGGCCAGCAGGTGGTGCTGGTAGGGGTTATTGTATTTTGACTGTTTTTTCTCTCCTGGCCTCTGGGTGGAGCTTCTTCTGGTAAGTAGGGTCTTTCTTTATTCATTTCTTTTCCAGTCCTGGTGGAGGTAGCACCTCTTTTGGTAAATTTGCTTGTTTTCTTTCTTTTGTGTGTGTGTGTGGGCAGGGGGGGGAGGGGGGGTTAGAATTTGTATTTTTTGTCTGTTTGTTTTGTTTTTGATTGTGTCTTTGTTTACTTCATATTGTTTTTGGTGTTTTTGTTTTTGTGTATTTTTGGATGTGTTTGAGTGTTTTTAGTAATTTTTTAAAAATTATTTATTTGGTGGTGGGGAAGGTACGTGGTCATTGGGGGTTAGGAAGGGTGGTCTAGGTGGTGGGGAGGAGGGCATGGTTGTTGGGGGTTAGGAAGGGTGGGCTAGGTGGTGGGGTGGGGGGCATGGTCGTTGGGGGTTAGGAAGGGTGGGTTAGGTGGTGGGGAGGGGGGCATGGTCGTTGGGGGTTAGGAAGGGTGGGCTAGGTGGTAGGGAGGGGGGCTTTATTGTTTTATGGTGCTTTGTTTGTGTGGAGTCGTGAAAGTAGATCGGGGTTTCCCCTTTAATATCAGTGGGTGGGGCTTGCGACCCCCCTCTCCGTTGGCTCCCCTGGGGTTGGGAGGTTTGTGGGGACAAAAGAGGTATGTCCCCCCAACTCTTCTGGACCCAGTAGACCAGGCACAGTGGATCGATTCCCTCCCCCCCTCCTTAAAACAACTCCGTTTTTAAAGAGAAGAAAAGACGGAGTTGTTTTAAGGAGGGGGGGTGGGAATCGATCCCCTCTCCCTGGTCTCCTGAGTCCAGAAGGGTTTGGGAAACATACCCCTTTTGTTCCCACAAACCTCCCAACTCTAGGGTAGCCAGCGGAGAGGGGGATCGCAACCCCCACCCACTGATATTAAAGGGGAAACTCCAGTCGGGACCTTCAGGCGCTGTGGGTGAGGGAAAGAAAGCCGGCTGGTGTGTGTTTAGTTGTTTTTCTTTTTAATTTTTTGGGCGCCGTTTTCCTCAGCGTTCTGCGCGCTCATGGCGCACAGGACGCTGGGGCTTGTAGTAATGGGTTGGTGCTTTGTGTTTGTGCTGCTTTTTTTTTAAAATGCTTTTCTTTTGATTGGCTGCGGCGCGTTTCCGAATGCTGCGCCGTGCGAGAGCCTCTCAGCCTGATTGGCTCTGGCGCGGCACGGCGCAAGGAATGTTGGGAAGTGAAGTTGTTTCCCTTTCTTCGCGTTTGTGGGGCTGTTGCCCCACTGCCAGTTTTTTCAATCCTTCGTTGACCTGCGTACCCAGATCGGCCGTGTGCACGAAGGGTGAGTGCAGGCAAGTAGGGCAAGGCATAGCAACCTATAGCCAGTTCCAACGGTTAACCCTTGGATTTATAGGTTAAGATAATAATAATAATAATAATAATAATAATAATAATAATAATAATAATAATAATAGTTGTTATTATTACTATTACGACTATTATTATTGTTGTTGTTATTAATGTACCCCAGGGAGCCAAACAACCAGCTTCTTTGGCTAAGAATCACAGGGGAGATACTCAAGGTCTCCCTTGCTCAAAAGCCAGTCATATCTGACTCTAGGGTTCAGTGCTCATCTGCATTTACAGTCAGAGAGCCAGCGTTGTCTGAGATCTGCAGACATTTCCGTGGTCATGTGGCAGGCAGGACTAGACACTGGAATGCAGGAAATACAGCTACCTTTTCAGCCAAAGCGGTACCTGTGTACCTACTTTCAATTTCTTGCTGCTGAACTGCTAGGTTGGTAGGAGCTGAGACAGAAGATGGGAGCTCACTCCATTGTGCAGCAGTCGGGACTCAAACTGCTGACCTGCCGACCTTCTGGTTGTCAAGCTCAGCGTCTTAATTACTAAGCCACCCTGGCCTTAAGGAAGACCATAATCCTTTCTTAAATTATTTTCCATAGGTCCCACCGTAAGCTAAAAGGAAGCAAAGTTCTGTGGGTTGCAAGAAGGCAGAGGGCGGCCCTGTTCTCTCCTTGCTCACCTGTGGAATAGCAGCCCGGGTGGTTGATCTCCACAGAGACCCTCTCGTCAAACTCCATGACCAAGCGGCTGTCGTCGGCCTCCTTGCCCCCCAGGTCTGGCCGGGAGGTGGGAGAAACCCACAGCAGGTGGTTGTGGCGGTGGAGGTGGCGGGAGAAAAACAGGTCCGTGCCGAAGATGGAAACGTCATCGGGCAGGTTCCCGACAGGGATGTGGAAGTACCTAGGAAGAAGTCAGGATGGGCACAGAAGGGTAGAGGTCAGACTGGAGCAGTGATGGCCAACCTTGGCACTCCAGGTGTTCTTGGGAGTCCAATTCCCAGAAGCCCTGAATCATCAGGAGTGCTGACTTGGAGTTCTGGAAATCGAAGTCCAAGAACAGGTGGCGTGCCGAGGTTCGCCATCACTGAACTAGATGTACAGAACTTCACAAGCCTACCAAATTTCTGTTCTTCTAAGTCTGCAGTGGATTTCAGGAGGGTTTTATTCCCCAGCGCCCCACAAACCAAGAACATGGAAGCCTAAAAGGCTGGGATCAACCCTAGAGGCAAGCTTGACTTAAATCCCAAGAGTGTGGCTTTCATTACCAATCGCGATGATGCTTCTATGCTGCCCCTTAGCGCTTGCTGCACTCTCTGGACAGTTCATGAACTCCGTAGGTAAAAGCCCTGTGCTTGGAAATTGAAAGCACGGGGTTCGATTCCCCGAGAGCGGCATGATAGGAGACATGAGGAGCCTCATTTGAAATCCTTTCAACCCAGAGTAATCTCTGACACAAAAACACACACAAACTAATTAGCATTTTGCCTCTCAACATGTTGGCAACTCATTATATTGACCTTGGAAAGATGGAAGGTTGAATCAACCTTGATTCCCATCAGGATCGAACTCACAATGTTTAGGCCGCAGGACAGCAACTTAACCCCTGCACCACCAGGGCTCTATCATGGACTCTTATGCTCCCAATCCTGGCTTTCAGCCCTGAGCTTAGGTGGTTTATACCCCAGGTTCTGGTTCAGGCTTAAATACCCTCCCCTGCCCCCAACAATGGCTTGGCCCTGATCCTGCCCTGCTTTCTGAATGTCCACCGTCCCCCTCTCTGCTTCTCCTCCCACCTGGTGCCCACCTGCTCATGTCAAAGGCCTGAGATAGGCAGGTGTCCAAGCTGAGGTAGCGGCGGATCATGTGGCGGGCGGCGTGGCGCTGCCAGTCCAAGACACTGTAGTTGATGTCGTCGGTCACTTGGACGGGGACCAGTGGGAACTCCTCCAGGACTGGCATCCCGCTGACCAGCCGTTTCATGTCCCAGTTGGACTGCACGGCGATGAGGGTGGGGCCCTTGCGCTCGTCCTGGAAGCAGGTTTAACACACAGATGGAATAGCAATAGTAATTACACTTTATATATACTGCCACATTAGCACTTAGTTCACTTTCTGAGCGGTTCACAAGGTCATTAGCATTGTTGCCCCCAACATACTGGGGACCTCGGAAGGCTGAGTCAACCTTGAGCCCTGGTCAGGATGAAACTCAAAATGTTCTGGCTGCAGGACAGCAGTTAAACCCCTGCTTCACCAGGGCTCTATGGTGACATCTTGCTTGCCTGTATCTGGTCTTCTTTTTCTTTGTGACCCCCTGTGAATCCACACGAATGAGTCTACTGCACATATGCGCAGTAAACCCATTTGTGTGGATTCACAGACCACGAAGAACTTGCGAGAGCAGGGGTTCCCAACCTTTCCAAGCCGGGAGCCAGATCACGCTCTCCAAGTCAGCTTCGAGGGCCGGGCAGCCATTTTGCCCCACCTGCACAATGGGGGATGGTCATTTTGTCCCAATAGCTTCGAAGGGGTGGCCATTTTGTTTCTCGAATGCCCTTCGAGGGGTGGGGGCGGGGCCACATGAAATGGCACTGTGGGCCAGATGTGGCCCACGGTCCTTAGGTTGGGAATTCCTGTGCTAGAGTATAGGGGCAGAAATAGAGAATGTAGATAGCCCATAATTTGAAGATTATTATATTTAACAAGGATATAGCAATCATATTTCTGCAATGCCCCAAAGCGGATACAGGGGTTAATTATGGTGGTTCACAAGTTAATTAGCATCACACACACACACACACACACACAGAGGATGAAAGGATTTGAGTCAACCTTGATTCCTAGTCAGGATCGAACTCACAACATTCTAGCTGCAGGACAGCAGTTTAACCCCTGCACACCCAGGGCTCTACGATGACAGGTTGCCTACCTGTAACTATTCCTCTTCTTCCTGGTCCCCTGAATCAACCCTGACTTGGGCTTCTGGGAATTGAAGTCCAAGAAACCCTGGACACTGACAACCTAGTCTCAGCGGTTACCTTGTAGGCCAGGAGGAGGCGCCGGATGGCCCTGCAGATGGTCTTGGCGTCGGTCTCAGCTCGCACCTCAAACATGTGTTTATCCGGCGGGAGGAGGTCGCAACCCACTTTCTCCAGCATGGCATTGCGCTCTGCCGAATACATGTTGTTGAGGTTCGGCATCTGGTTGCTCCGCACCTGAGTGAAGCACACAGCATTTTTGCTTGGGAGAATAGCATGGCAAAACACACCTCCAGGCAAGAAATTGCAAGTAGATAAATAGGGACCAAGACTGCAGTGGCTCAAGTGGCTAAGACGCTGACTGGAAGGCAGGAGGTCAGCAGTTCGATTCCCGAGTACTGCAGGATGGAATGAGCTCCCGTCTTTGTCCCAGCTCCTGCCAACCTAGCAGTTTGAAAGCAAGAAATTGCAAGTAGATAAACAGGGACCACTTCGGTGGGAAGGTAACAGCGTTCTGTGTCGTCATGCCTGCCACATGACCACCGAAACGTCTGCAGAAGCAGACAGCGCTGGCTCTTCGGCTTTGAAACAGAGATGAGCACTGAATCCTAGAATCAGATACAACTGGCTTTTAAGCAAGGGAAACCTTTACCTTAAATAGGGACCACTTTGGTGTGAAGGTAAATGGCGTTCCGTGCCCTCCGGTTTAGTCCTGCCTGCCACATGTCCACGGAAATGTTTGCACATGCAGAGCACGCTGCATGTGTAAACAGAGATGAGCACTGAACTCTAAAGATGGATATGACAGGCTTTTGAGCAAGGGCAACCTTTACATTGGTCAGGGGTTCCCAACACTTTCAAGCCAGGGGCCGGGTCATGCTCTTTGAGTCAGCTTTGAGGGCTGGATGGCCATTTTGCCCTGCTTGCATGATGGGGGTGGCCATTTTGTCCCAACAGCTTCAAAGAGGTGGTCATTTTGTTACTCAAATGCCCTTGGAGGGGTGGGGGGCACATGAAATGACAGTGGGCCAGATCCGGCCCACAGGCCTTAGGCTGAGAAGAGCCAGAAGGTACCACCAGGTCCTTGCTGTGTGGCTAACCAGGACGGAAGCGCCTTTGAGGCAGGATCTAGCCCAGCGTTTCCCAACCTTTGGTTCTTGGACTTCAATTCCCAGAAGCCTCAGTCAATTCCCCAAAGCACTGATCACCTAATGGACTGAATGAGGCTTCTGGGAAATGAAGTCCCCCTGTGGGGCTTGGGCCCCCCCACTGGGAAACAGTGATCTAGAAGTCTGCAGAGCCTACAGGACGCAGCCAAAAATCTAGTCCAAACTGCACCCAGAGTAGCCTTAGGTCTCCTGAAAGCCAGTCGTGTCTGATTCTAGGGGTCGGTGCTCATATCTACAGCCAAAGAGCCAGCGTTGCTTGAGCCTGCAGATGTTTCTGTGGTCATGTGGCAGGCACGACTAGAAACCATACTGCAAAGCATGCTGTTACCTTCCCCGCTGAAGTGGGTACCTATTTAGGTGAAAGGTTCTCCCTTGCTCGGACGCCAGTCGTACTCGACTCTAGGGTTTGGTGCTCTCCCCATTTATAGCCAGAGCCAGCGCTGTCTGCTTCTGCAGATGTTTCCATGGTTATGCGTCAGGCATGACTAGGCACTGGAGTGCATGGAACACTGTTACCTTTCCTGCTGAAGCAGTATCTATTTGTCTACTTGCAATGTCTTGCTTTCGAACAGACGATGGGAACTCGCTCCGTCGTGCAGCACTCGGCTCTCGAACTGCTGACCTTCGTCGTCAAATTCAGCGTCTTAACCACAGTGCTTACCTTCTCTACATTGGCGCAAGGCATTTTGGAGATTAGAAAGAAGGAGCAGAGTTAAACGGATGGTGAAGAAAGAAGTCTGTCTTCTCTCCACTTACCGTGTCAAGCACAAAGACGGACGCTCTCCGCTGGGACGGGATGAAGAGGCCGAAGAGGGCTTTGCTCCCTTGCGAGTGGTGATAAAGGTAGATGTGCCGGATGCTCCCTGGAGGCACAAAACAGAGGCCCAGGTCAGAGCAGGCAACCATTGCTTGGAAGAGCCCCCAATCTGAGCCTCAGGTTAGATCCTCACCTGGCTCCAGGTAGCTGAACTGAGCCAGCGAACGCATCTCCAGGTGCTCCAGCTCAAAGGTCTCGCCCTCTCGCCCGCTGAGATGCCTCACCAGGTGCCGGTTGACCATGCACACGCAGCCCAGGCGGACCAAGGCCCGTAGCAGCAGCGACACCTGGGAAAGAGGAAACGACCCTCAGGGGGCAAATCTACGTCCACAGACAAGGGACGAATCCGTACTTTTAGAAGGCCAATTATACGGCAAACTGAGATGTGACCGCATTTCTGCCTTCCCACAAATCAAGCTGAACGCTGACATGTTTAAAATCATGCTCGCAGATAAGAACACCGAACTGGACCGCCGCTGTTGCCAGATTTGCTTGGAGGGCAACTAAAATACAGAGTATTAGAGAGAACCATCGACAAATGAAGTCCCCCTGTGGGGCCTGGGCCCCAGGTAAGAAAACACTGATTTGGGGGCTCTAACTCTCATCCTACCCAGGGTCCTCCAAGTGACGTAGGGGAGGTTGAGTCCCTCAGCCATCTCCTCCTCCTTTAATGCTGTTCCTTGTCCATTGAGTTCTGCTCTTGTGTCCCCTTCAAGTGTTTGTTCTTGCCATAAAACTCTTCCTGGATCTGTTTGTGATGTTTTTGTCAGTCGTTTGTTTGATTTGCTGTGTTTTGTTGTTATTTGTTTGTTCATCGCCCAAATGGGTGGTATAGAAATACAATAAATAAATACCGTATTTTTGGACCAGTTTTTAGAACGTTTCCCCCTCTCCCTTCCAAGGCAAGCCGGCTCAGCACACGCGCACTCCCACATTCGGACTATGACGCCCCCTCATCCCCCTTTTTGGGAGAAAAAGTGCATCTTATGGTCTGAAAAATCCGGTAAATAAATAAACGAGACAAGTTAACCACCAGCTGTAATGAATTTTACCTTTCAACTTTAATGTTACTTTAAACTCTACCGATTTATATGGCCTGGAATTCTAGGTATCCATTCTGTGCATCCGTAAATTGATATGTGTTATTTCTGGTTATGCATGTGAATAAACTTGTCTATGTTTAGAACGATAACTTTGAAACTTATGTCAGAAAATAAAGATGTTATGCGGACTCATCGCTTCGATGTGTCCTGTGTTGGCCTATTGGATACGCAGAAGCGCCGTCTGCAAGGCCTGGTTCAAATGTAGTAGCAATTATTGCATCACAAATCTGAGTTTATTCTATTTTTTAAAATTTGAATGGATGTGTTTGTGGGTCGACTATTTTAACTCCATTTTAAGCATTATTTTTTTTAAAAAAAATTCCCTTCATTTTACAGTGCTGGTCGTTGGTCGTAATACAGTAAAACCTCGGGTTACGATGGGGGTCCGTTCCAACAGCCTCCGTCATAATGCGGAAAAAAAATTGTAACCCGAAACATCCATAGGGATGGATTGAGAATGTAAAAAACATTGATCGTCGTAACCTGAAACAATTCCATTAAAAATTCGTAACCTGGGACGGCATTTCCATAGGGTTTGCCGGCGTAAACCACAGGAAAGGTTACCCGAAGCGGTCGTGGTCTTACTGTAAAGTGATTGATTGATTGACAAGCAAGGTATGAACTCTTCCGGATCAGAGAGATGTGAGCCTGCCTCCTTTGCAGGAAACTTTGTTTGCCTTGAAGGCATTATATGAAAACTATCACACAATTGACGCATGGAATGTCTCCAAATATCCACTTGTCCTTCCCATACATCGTACTTCTCATACCCTTCATCAATCCAGCCTAATAATCATAGTCGTTGGCTGCTACTCATATCCGAGTATATATTTTCCCCCTAGAAATCATTTCCAGGAAAAATGCCACTGGTGTGAATTTGTTGATGGTGGATCCCAGCTTGCCATGAATTGACCCACACACTATGATCATGGAACCATCTCCTGAAGTGAGACATACAGGAGTTAACACCGGGACTGCAATGGACTGCCACAGCCTTAAGGATAGGGACAAGGTGCGCCTTCACAGCCAGTCCATCTGGCATGGCCTTTTCTGCTTTTATGACCATTGGGAATCAGAACAATGTAGTGGTTCCTCTTCTGTGCTCATTTTGCTGCTGAGCCCCACAAGATGGCTTCTGGCTGGGAATCCCACTAAGGGACTCAATGCTGAGTGTTGGACGGTGGTAAATAACCTGATTCTCCAAAGGGGCCAATGGCTACGGGCGGTTGAGCCCCTTTAGGTGGGGTGACGGTCCCCTCAGGGGCGGAAATGCCAGCCTAATAACAATTCTAAGATAGTCAAACCCCGTATAACGAATGCCTCGTACAGCAATTAAATCATACAATGAGGATTTGAGAAAACATTGTACCCCATATAACAACTAAAGTTCTTATACGATGCAGTGCATCTCTATGGGAAAAATCGTACAACGAATTTCTGTTGTTGTATGATTTTTCTCCAGAGATATTTGTTGTACAATGCACTCCATAGGGAAAATTGCTATACGATGCATGCATCGTATAGCAATTGTTTCGCGCAACAACGAGCCCCGTGGAACGGATTAAAACCGTTGTACACTGTAATAACAAAGACAACAATGATAAAAACATTACCTGTGTCTCATACACCCCCTCAATATCTGGGGCAGAGAGACTGGCGTTGATTTCGTTTATGCGCTCCTGGTACATCTCTTCTGGAACGGAGTACTCATAAAGGTTGTAAATTAAATTGGAACGGGGAAGAATCCTGTTCACCTGCCAAGAGAACCGCAGGGATTCAAGGCAAACCCCTCAAACTGACTAGCCTGCATGCGCTGTGGAACCCAAGCTTAAAATGTCAAGGCCGCCCTTGCTCAAGTCAGTCGTGTCCAACTCTAGGGTGCTGTGCTCATCTCTGTATACAGACAAAGAGCACTGTCTGCACCTGCCGACATTTCTGTGGTCATGGGTAGGCAGGACTAGACACGGAACATTGTTACCTTTCCTGCTGAAGTGGTACCTATTTATTTACTTTGTTTTTGAACTGCTTGGTTGGCAGGAGCTGGGACAGATGACAGGAGCTCACTCCATTGTGCAGTGCTCAGGTCTTGAACTGCTGACCTTCCAGCCATCCAGCTCAGCATCTTAACCACTAAGTTACCGCAGGCCAATTATAATTTTGTAAGGTAGAGGTAAAGGTCACCCTTGCTTGAAAGCAAGTCATATCTGACCCTAAGGTTCAGTGCTCATCTCCATTTATAGTCAGAACCAGATGTTTCCGTGGACATGTGGCAGGCATGACTAGACACCAGAGTGCATGGAATGCTGTTTACCTTTCCCACCGAAGTGGTCCCTATTTATCTACTTGCAATGTCTTGCTTTCAAACTGCTAGGATGGCAGGAGCTGGGACAGAGACGGGAGCTCACTCCGGCGTGTGGCACTCGGGTCTCGAACTGCTTACCTCCCAGCCTTCAAGTTGAGCATCTTACCCACTAAGCCACCACAGTGCCCTTAATACCCAGTACAAATGCTTTAAATGTTATTAAAGGCTACTTTCTCCCCATCTACCTCCTCCTGCATCGGTTCCACACGTACCTTCCGATACACAGTGCTCTCCTCAGGCTTTGGGACGCGCTGGTTGACATAGAAGACCCGAGGGATGTTGAGCTTCAGGCAATGCAGGTCGCTCCCAATCACAGCCCACAGCTTGAAAAGGCCTGGCTGGCTGCTCTCAGCGATCTAGGGGAGAAATGAAAAGTCCACTGGAGCACAGGAGAGGGGAAAGGGGAAGCCACCGAGCCCCAAAAGTTGTGGTCCTTTTATAGTGTATATACTCGATTTTGACTGTTGGGAATCAGAGTTCTTCCTCTGCTCATTTTGCTGTTGGGCCCAATATGACGGTTTCCAGTGGCATTTCCTCTACTGAGGGGGACCATCACTCCCAACCTAAAAGGGCTCATCCGCTTGTAGTCATTTAGGGAGTAAGGTTATTTATCACCCCCCAACACTCGGTGTTGAGTTGCAGGCTATATGGTCTACTCCATTAGCAGCGCTCGATTTGCATTATATGTGGTTTTCTAGTTGTTGTATGCTGCCGAGAGCGGAGGAACGTCCAGGACGGACGGATGGGGTACACAGAAAGAGCCTCCTCGAAGATTGTGGTATTTGTGAACCACAATCGGGCGTACCCTGATAATGGCAATCATGCGTTGCCATCTAATCTTTCTCACACTAGGTCAGGTGGAAGGAACTACAGAATGGACTCACTAAAAGGTGCCTTCATTTTGGAAGTTTCATGTCTGTCCTAGCATGGAAGGAGGAGGAGGAGGAGAAGTGAGGAAGGCTGATTTCTGTCCATTTCTGGGTCCAGAAAGATTTGGTTCTGAATCTATGCTAGCTCAGAAGAGGTAAAACATTATAATAGGGGTTCTCAACCTATGGCTCAAGGGCCAGATCTGGCCCACAGCACCAAATAATCTGGCTCCCACCCTTGCTCCAGCCAACGATGCCGAAATCAGCCATGGACTCATTTACAGCCATTGTAAATGTGTTTACGGCAGCTGCAGACTCATTTACGGCTGTTGTAAATGTGTTTGCAACAGCTGTAAATGAGTCTGCAGCTGATTCCGGCAGTGGCAGCTGGACCACCAGTCCGGCCTGCCAACTGTCTAAAGGAGTGTCACCCGGCCCCCGACTTGAAAAGGTTGAGAACCCCTGCATTACAACATCAGCCCCCCCATCTCCCAGGAGAGGGTGAAGGGGGACCTTTCCTAGTTAATATAATGAAACTGCTAGTGATGGGGTACACAGAAAGAGCCTCCCCGAAGATCGTAGTATTTCTGAACCACAATGAGGAGTACCCTGCTAACGGAAACCTTGTGTTGCCGGCCAGTCTTTCTCACACTGGGTTGATGAAAGGAACTGCAGAAGGTGGCTTCGTTTTGGCAGTTTCACATCTGGCCTGGATATGGAAGGAGGAGGAGTGTAAGGAATAGAAATGGGGGCTTGTGTTTTTTAAATAGTGTTCTGGGAAGAGGTGGACGGAGAAGAAAGAGAAGAATGAGATGAAGAAGGAGAAGAAGAGGTGGAAGCAGAAGGAGAAGGAGAAGGGAGGCAACTTTTAGTAAAAAGAAACAGTGGCTTGCTAAAAGGAATGAAGCAATCTCTTAGAGAAGACAAACATGGACTACAACCGGAGGTTCTGTCTGGCAGGGCGGAAGGAAGGGAGATTAGAGAAAGGAGCCTCTGATGCCTGCAGGCATTGAACACAGAGAGGAGCCCAGCGTCTCCCACTGTACCTGGAATGGGATCTTACCTGCACGATCTGCCACGGCATGTCAAGGATGCTGCGTGCCGTCCGACGCAGGTAGTTGCTGAGGCCCTTCGAGGGGCCAGCTCGGATCAGGCCCCCACCCAGGACCACCTCGCCGTCGGCCAGGCGCCGCCTCTTCCGGCGCTCCTGGCGCTGACGGGCCTGGACTTCCCACTTCTTTTTGTGGAAGCAAAGCCAGGCTATGCGCTCTTCCTGCAGGGAGACAGAGGCAGAGAGATGAGGACTCTTGCCATGTGCGGGCCGGCGACGTTTTCACTTTACACGGCAGACTACTTTGGAACAGGTTTCTCCCCTTGCTCGAAAGCCAGTCGAGTCCTACTCTAGGGGTTTGGTGTTCATCTGTTTGCAGCCGGAGCCAACACTGCCTGAGTCTGTAGACGTTTCCGTGGACATGTGGCAGGCATGACTAGACGAGAGTTCCTCAAACTTGGCTCTCCAAGCGTTCTTGGACTTCCAATTCCCAGGAGCCCAAGTCAGCACTCCCTGGGAACTGAAGTCCAAGAACATCTGGAAAGTCAGGTTTGAGGAACCCTGAACTAGACACTGAAGTGCATAGAATGCTGTTACCTTTTCTGCCGAAGTGGTACCTGTTTATCTACTTGCATTTTTTTTTCATTTCAAAGTGCTAGGTTGGCAGGAGCTGGGAAAGAGAACAGGAGCTCACTCCATCACGCAGCACTCGGGTCTTGAACTGCTGACCTGCCGACCTTCCAGTTGTCAAGCTCAGTGTCTTAACCACTAGGCCACCACGGTCCCTGCTTTGAGGGAGGAGTGTGGAAAATGTTTGACCCGGGAGCACACAAAACAACTACAGCCTCAGGGGTAGAAACTGAGGCTGGAGCATTTTAACTACAAAAAAGAGCAGCACTGGTCAGAAAGAAAACCACACCGACATCATGTGGCTTTGGAACACCTAGAGCCGTGATGGTGAACCTTGGCAAGCGAGGTGCTCTTGGATTTCAATTCCCAGAAGCCCAAGTTCCTGTAAATCCACACGAATGGGTTTACTGTGCATATGCACAGTAAATCCATTTGTGTGGATTCACAGGGACATGGGCTTCTGGGAATTGAAGTCCAAGAACAACTAGAATACCAGTAAACCCATTTGTGTGGATTCACAGAGACTTGAGCTTCTAGGAATCGAGGTCGAAGAACACCTGGAAAGCCAGTAAACCCCTTTTGTGTGGATTCACAAAGCCACGGGCTTCTATTTATTTTCCCAGACAGCTCTTCCATGCTCTGTTACCTTGGTGGTGCCCAGGGGTGGCGGTGGACCTAAGATTTCTCTCCAGGACTGCGTGAGCTCCTGATTCTGGGACTCCTGCTGGTTGTCCTCTGCTGTGGGGATCCGCTTACGTTTGGTCGACACGGGAACCCCCGGATGGAGAGGTTTGTTGAGGCCCATATCCTCCATGTCAGCGATCTGTGTGGACGGGGTACCCCCCTGGGGCAGAGTTGCGGAAACCTGCGAGAAAGCCCAGGAGAGGAAACTGCACAATAACAACAACAACAACAACAATTTCATGTCAGAAATTGCTTAGTTAAAAGGATTTTTGCTGGAGAGACTCCGCTGAGGGGACGCCGGAATGAGGCTCCTTTCATGTCCCCAAGAACTTTTTCCACCGAAGTGGTCCCTATTTATCTACTTGCAATTTCTTGCTTTCAAACTGCTAGGTTGGCGGGAGCTGGGACAGACGACAGGCGTTCACTCTGTCATGCAGCACTCGGGTCTTGAACTGCCAACTTGCCAACCTTTCAGCTAACAAGCAGAGCTTCCTAACCACTGAGCCACCGCAGTCCCTACAGTATAAATATTAATTTTGTGTGAGAAATTATTCTGGGTTGAAAGGATTTTTGTGGAAAAAACTTCGCTCAGGGGATGCCCAAATGAGGCTCATTTCGTGTCCCCAAGAGCTGGAACAGAGATAGGTGCTCAATCCGTCATGCAGTACCCAGGTTTTGAACTGCTGACTTGCTAGCCTTCCAGCTAACAAGGCGAGCTTCTTAACCCCTGAGCCACTGTGCCTGCAATGCAGGAGTCTTTCAAAGCCTGACGATCAACGTTGGCCAAGACGTCACACAATGTTAAGGTCTGCCTTGCTCGAAAACTGGGTTACGCGTGAAAAGGAACAGCAAATCTTCATTCTGAGCTGAGGCATTCAGTGGAGAAACTGCAACTAGCCCGGCATGCAGGGGAGAGTTGGTTTGCCAGGCATATGGGTACCCGCCCTTCCCGATGGGAGGATCCTGGCTTTCTTGCCCTTACCTGTCTCTTTCCCTCGCTCGTGAACAGCTCACTGATTTTTTTCTGCTTGTACACATCATTCTTCTCCAGGAGCTTCTTGTGCAGCCAGTCCGGGTGGGGGACACGAGGAACCGGGTTCTTCACCTGCCAGGACACACAATACAGTTTTAAATCTGTGGGAAGTTCACTTTCATCTTCCTTTCCTTCTCCTAAGTTTGGGTGAATTTGTTTAAGGTATTCAGAGAGGGGTTATTTAAGAAAGTTCCTGTTCAGGAGTGCTTATGTATCTGCCAATTCCCAGGACACATCAGTATTACTATACTATACTATATTATCATTATTACTATACTATACTATATAATTATTACTAGCAGAGGTTGCCCGGCGTTGCCGGGCTGTTTTAAATTGTGTTAATGTTTTTTAAAAACTGCTTAGTCTGTAATTTTAATTTTTTAAATGTTTATTTATGTAAATTTTTTTTGGCTTGCCTGTTATTAACTGTGATCTGCTTTTTTTGGGTTTTTTTGAGGATTAATAAAAGAACAAAGTATGATATAATTTTTTCAAATTGTTTTATGTAAGTGAATAATGTTTTAGTTTTTTGAATTTTTTTTAATTAGTTGTACCGTAGGTCATAATTTTAATAATGTAAAAGTAAATGTTTTTTACATTCAATGTTTTTAAAATGTGTTTAGATGTTTTGGGTTTAAATTTGAGTTAAAACTCAGCACAGGATTTTTAAAGGTTTCTATTGTATTTTATTGACATATGTTTGTGATTTGTGTTAAAGTGTGTTTTAGTGTAATGTTTTTGACTTTTTATTGGTGTGACCTTTTGTGTAAAATTGTGAATTTGTGTTATGTTTTTGATTTGTTTTTACTCTTGTGGCCTTTTGTTTGGGGCTGTTGTGTGTTTTTGAATTGTTTGTACTATTGTGGCCAGCAGGTGGTGCTGGTAGGGGTTATTGTATTTTGACTGTTTTTTCTTTCCTGGCCTCTGGGTGGAGCTTCTTCTGGTAAGTAGTCTCTTTCTTTATTCATTTCTTTTCCAGTCCTGGTGGAGGTAGGACATCTTTTGGTAAGTTTGCTTGTTTTCTTTCTTTTGTGTGTGTGTGTGTGTGTGGGGGCGGGGGTGGGTGGGTGGGTTGGAGTTTGTATTTGTTGTCTGTTTGTTTTGGTTTTGATTGTGTTTTTGTTTACTTCGTATTGTTTTTGGTGTTTTTGTTTTTGTGTATTTTTGGATGTTTTTGTCTGTGTTTTTAGTAATTTTAAAAAATTTATTTATTTGGTGGTGGGGAGAAGGCGTGGTCATTGGGGGTTAGGAAGGGTGGGCTAGGTGGTGGGGAGGGGGCATGGTCGTTAGGAAGGGTGGGCTAGATGGTGGGGAGGGGGCGTGGTTGGTGGGGGTTAGGAAGGGTGGGCTAGGTGGTAGGGAGGGTGGCTTTATTGTGTTATGGTGCTTTGAGTGTGTGGAGTTATGAAAGTAGATCGGGGTTTTCCCTTTCATATCAGTGGGTGAGGGGTTGCGACCACCCTCTCCGCTGGCTCCCCTGGGGTTGGGAGGTTTGGGGGGACAAAAGTGGTATGTCCCCCCCAACCCTTCTGGACCCAGGAGACCAGGGAGAGTGGATCGATTCCACCCCCCTCCTTAAAACAACTCCGTTTTTAAAGAGAAGAAACCGCTTGGTTTCTTCTCTTTAAAGACGGAGTTTTTTTAGGAGGGGGGAATCGATTCACTCTCCCTGGTCTCCTTGGTCCAGAATGGTTGGGGTGCGGGGCATACCCCTTTGGTCCCCACAAACCTCCCAACCCTAGGGTAGCCAGCGGAGAGGGGGATCGCAACCCCCCCACCCACTGATGTTAAAGGGGAAACTCCAGTCGGGACCTTCAGGTGCTGTTGGTGAGGGAAAGAAAGCCAGCTGGTGTTTGCTTGGCTGTGAGGCGGTGAGCTGTTTTTCGTTGGGGGTTATGAAGGGTGGGCTAGGTGGTGGGGAGGGGGCATGGTCGTTGGTGTTATGAAGGGTGGGCTAGGTAGTGGGGAGGGGGGCATGGTCGGGGTTAGGAAGGGTGGGCTAGGTGGTGGGGAGGGGGCATGGTCGTTGGGGTTAGGAAGGGTGGGCTAGGTGGTGGGGAGGGGGCATGGTCGTTGGGGTTAGGAAGGGTGCGCTAGGTGGTGGGGAGGGGGCATGGTCGTTGGGGTTATGAAGGGTGGGCTAGGTGGTGGGGTGGGGGGCATGGTCGTTGGGGTTAGGAAGGGTGGGCTAGGTGGTGGGGAGGGGGCATGGTCGTTGGGGTTAGGAAGGGTGGGCTAGGTGGTGGGGAGGGGGCATGGTCGTTGGGGTTAGGAAGGGTGGGCTAGGTGGTGGGGAGGGGGGCATGGTCGTTGGGGTTAGGAAGGGTGGGCTAGGTGGTGGGGAGGGGGGCATGGTCGTTGGGGTTAGGAAGGGTGGGCTAGTTGGTGGGGAGGGGGCATGGTCGTTGGGGTTAGGAAGGGTGGGCTAGGTGGTGGGGAGGGGGCATGGTCATTGGGGTTAGGAAGGGTGGGCTAGGTGGTGGGGAGGGGGCATGGTCGTTTGGGTTAGGAAGGGTGGGCTAGGTGGTGGGGAGGGGGGCTTTAGTGTGTTATGGTGCTTTGTGTGGAGTCGTGAAAGTAGATCGGGTTTCCCCTTTAATATCAGTGGGTGGGGCTTGCGACTCCCCTCTCCGCTGGCTCCCCTGGAATTGGGAGGTTTGGGGGGACAAAAGGGGTATGTTGCCCCAACCCTTCTGGACCCAGGAGACCAGGGAGAGCGGATCGATTCCCCCCCCCCTCTCCTTAAAACAACTCCATTTTTAAAGAGAAGAAAAGACGGAGTTGTTTTAAGGACGGGGGGTGGGAATCGATCCCCTCTCCCTGGTCTCCTGGGTCCAGAAGGGTTTGGGCAACATACCCCTTTTGTTCCCACAAACCTCCCAACCCTAGGGTAGCCAGCGGAGAGGGGGATCGCAACCCCCCCACCTACTGATATTAAAGGGGAAACACCAGTCGGGACCTTCAGGTGCCGTGGGTGAGTGAAAGAAAGCCGGCTGGAGTTTGCTTGGCTGTGAGGCGGTGAGTTGTTTTTCTTTTTCATTTTTCGGGCGCCGGTTTCCTCAGCGTTCTGCACGCTCATGGCGCGCAGGACGCTGGGGCTTGTAGTTATGGGTTGGTGCTTTGTGTTTGTGCTGCGTTTTTTTAAAATGCTTTTCTTTTGATTGGCTGCGGCGCGTTTCCGAACGCTGCGCCGTGCGAGAGCCTCTCAGCCTGATAGGCTCTGGCGCGGCGCAAGGAATGTTGGGAAGTGAAGTTCTTTCCCTTTCTTCGCGTTTGTGGGGCTGTTGCCCCACTGCCGGTTTTCTCAATCCTTCGTTGACCTGCGTACCCAGATCGGCCGTGTGCACGAAGGGTGAGTGCAGGCAAGTAGGGCGAGGCATAGCAACCTATAGCCAGTTCCAACGGTTAACCCTTGGATTTATAGGTTAAGATTACTATACTTGTATGCCACCCCCTCGCAGATTGACTCTGTACAGCTAACAGAGATACAAAAAGTACAGTTACAATTACGAGGTTCCATACCATCGCAATACAAAAACATTTCAACATATCATAATCACAAATCATCACCTAAGTGGTCCCTATTTATCTACTTGTGATTTCTTGCTTTCAAACTGCTAGGTTGGCAGAAGCTGGGACAGAGACAGGAGCTCACTCTGTCATGCAGCACTCGGGACTCGGGTACTCCTAGAATGCCAGTTTTATGACAACCTTAGACGTGACTTCATTGCTGCCTTCCCTCAGATTGAGTTGAATAACCATGTTTAGAACCATGCTCTCAGATAGAACCACTGATCTGACGGCCGCTGTTGCCAGATTTGCCTGGAGGGCTACCAGGGTGCATAGCATTAGGGAGCACCAGCTACAGCGGGGACAGGTTAAAAACCGACTATAACAATTTTGATTTTGCGCTAGTAATTCTGTTTTATATCCTACTCATGTAATTATATCCACTATGTGCATTTATATATAGACATTTTTATTCTTATTTTATAACTGTAACTATAACTTTTAAACAGTTTTATGTGCTTTTTTATTCTTTTAAACCAGATAAGTAATACCTCGCATAATGAATGCTTCGTATAACGAAAAGAAACACATAACGAAGCGTTTGTTATGCAAGGGCGATACCCCGCATAACAAAAAAAATGTTAGTTATGCGGGGTTTTTGGTAACCTGGGTATACCCTCTCAATGGGAACCCTGGTTAAAGATTTTGTGTGTGTGTGTGTGTTATGCGGGGTATTGCCAACAGCGCTTCACATAACGAAAAAAAATACATAGCAAAGAGCTCCATGTAACAGAGTTTTTTCATCATGTGGGGTTCTACTGTACCTGTCCCAAATGTGGCATAAATTTAAAAACTGATTTTATTCTATTTTGTTTTAATTCAAACAAATGGGTTTGTGGTGGTGCATTTTGATGGTATTTCATGCACTTAAGCCCTTTTTACTGCACTGGTCATTGACCGCAATAAAGTTTGATTGATTGAACCAAAGACGGTATTGTGTTCACACTGCTCTACCACAAATAGTGCGTTAAGCAGAGACACAGCAGAGATTCTTCTGTACGCCCTGGTTATGGGATGCATCCCTCTCTTGCTAGCACTGCCTTTAATTGGCCACCACATTAAAACTTATTTATTTATTTTTCTGATTTATATTGCTGCTTTATCCATCCAGATTGTCAAGCTGTCTGTCTGTCCACCCACCCATCTAGATTGTCAATTTGTCTTTCCATCTTTCCGTCCATCCAGACAAGAATTTCTCAACTTTTTCACATTCCGGATCATACTCCCCCAGACAGCAGAGCAGGCTGGCCACATGGTTCCTCCCACCCAGAAGTGTAAGTAAAATGTATCCCGTGCATGCGTACAACACATTTCTGCATTCTGCACAAGCATGGGGTGTAGGGATGCCATATGCCCTGTTTTCCCGGGATTTTCCTGGATTCAAGCTTGGGAAAATTGTCCCGACCGGTTCAAGAAAAAACTTGTAAAAGTCCCAGATGTTTAGCAGGTTAGATTCTCATCTCCGTTTCCTTCCTATGACGGGATCACCGTGCGCGTGCATGTGCTCTCGGCCAGGCATTTGTTGCTGGTGCGAAGTGGGCGGGAAGGCAGGTGGGGTGGATGAGATCAGCTTTGAGGGATCTGTCGCAACCAGCAGCATAAAGTTGCCACATAGACCTTCGTGCCTCCGCACCGGTAATGGTGAGTGCGCTCTTGGTGGAGGGGCACAAACTCGTGCTTCAGAGGAGGGCTCAGGGAGCCTCCGCCTTATTTCTCTCCCACTCTCACAAGCAAAATAAATGTGGGAAATCCACATCCTATCCCTTTCAAACCGGAGGTAGGATCAACAGAAGAGTGCTTTGCTATCTAACTTAGAAGAGCCTTATCCCTCCACCCTTGTTAATTATTTGTGTACCACAGGGATGAGCAATGGATGGACCTCCAGGTTTTATTGAACTGTACTAATTATTAACCCAAGCCTCATCGACAGCCCTGTCCAACACATGCGCAGTTTGACAAATGCAATGATGTCATGTGGCTGTCCCGGTTTGGTGGGAAAGAATTATGGCAACTCCATTGGGGTGTGTTTTCCTTTTGTTTCTGGGAATGGTGAGGGCATCAGGGCCTGGATGAAATGGCATCGGGGGCCTGGCTTGGCCCGTGGGCCATAGGTTGAGAATGCCTACTCCAGACTGTCAGTATATCTATCCATCTATCCATATTGTCAATCTGTCTGTCTGTCCGTCCATCCATCCAGATTGTCAGCATATCCATCTACCCATATTGTCAGTTTATCTCAGGGGTTGGCAACATTTTTAAGTCAGGGGCCAGGTCATGCTCCCTCAGACAGTTGAGGGGATCGGACTGGTGACACCCCCTCCCAAAAAAAAAAAAATGCTGCTGTAAAACACGTCTGTGGCTGAAGTAAATGCATCCGCAGTTGTTGTAAACGTGGCTGCTGCTGCATCTGGTGGTGGCTGGAGTGAGGGCGTGGGCCAGATAAATTGGCACCATGGGCTGAATCCGGCCCACAGGCTGTAGGTTGCCGACCCTTGGTCTATCTGTTCTCCCACTCTAGCCAGTGTACAACAATTAGAAAACGAAATATAATACTATGTAAAAAGTCAATAACAACAACCTATTAACAATCAAACAATAAACCATAGGCCATAATAACAAGTCACGAGACAAATTGTGTCTTCTTTAATCCTTGTCTGCTACTTTCTCTGAACTGTTTTGAGGAGCTATTTTAAAATCTTTTCTTTTAAAATAAAGTTCAAGTTCTTAATGTGATTTTTACTGTAATTTTCTTTGCTGCGAGATGTGGTGATAAGAGGAAGGAACTACTGAATTAAACAAATAACGAGACTCACAATAACTGGGAAGAACACACAATTCAGGTTTTTCCTGATCATTACCCTGCATATCCCATAATTACCTGCTGTAGCGCAGCTGGGATGGTGATAATTTTCTGGATGGTGTTGCCCAGTCTCTCGATATAGTAGTCCCAGTCCAGGATCTGTGGAATAGACACAGAGAATTTCAGGTTAAGCCCAAAGAGAGAGGAGCAGAAATAGAGCATCTAAGAAAATACTTTGCAGACACAAGTCAACAAAAACGAACACACACAGCCCTAGGAAAGATCAGTCCTTGGAGATATTGTTTCCCAAGCTATTTACCGTGCGGATGTCAAAATCCTGCAAAGCGGGACTCTTGAGCCACTTCCGGAGATAGTGCCTGCGAACGGAGAGCTCAGCCTGGAAGATGGCCAGCGGAATGGCTCTGAGAAGAAGAAAACAACGACAGCAACAATACTGTAGGACTTGTCAAATCACATCAAAGTGGGAAACTTTGTTAAGTATTGTAGTGCAACCCCAGCATGAAGTGGGTGTGACAGAAATACTAGCCTAAACTAAAGGAAGTTGTTTTATATTGTTTGTCCCTAAGTAACCAATTGGTAAGTTTCCTGTCTTCCTCCCTCTAGAGGCCATTTGGCTTATTTGCATGTATTAAGGCTTTGCATGTTCTCTCTCGGGTTTTTTTCCTTTCGAAGAGGAAAGATGTCAATTTGAGCTCCTCCATTTTGCAGGTCACAAGGCAGGCCTAAAATAACTTTAACTTTAAAGGTAAAGGTCACCCTTGCTTGAAAGCCAGTTGTATCTTATTCTACAGTTCAGTGCTAATCTCTGTTTACAGCCAAACAGCCCTGTCTGCATCTGCAGACATTTCTGTGGACACGTGGAAGTGTTCCTTATTTATAGTGGAACCTCGGTTAACAAACAGCTCGGTTAACGCAAAAATCGCATAACAAAAGGAAATCCATAGAAAATAATGGCTCTATTTACAGATTTCCCCCCGGAACGGATTAATTGGTTTTCAATGCATTCCTATGGGAAACCACATTTCAGTTAAAGTATTTTGGTTTTCAATGCATTCCTATGAGAAATTGCATTCAATGCATTCTTATGGGAAATTTGGTTAAAGTAGTTTTCACTGTAAGAAACATCCTGGGGAACACATTATATGTTAACCAAGGTTCCATTGTATTTGCATGTATTAAGGCTTTGCATGTTGTGGCCTTTTCTCTCCTGCTTTTTTGCTTTTTGAAGAGGAAAGATGTCAGTTTGAGTTCCTCCATTTTGCAGGTCACATGGCAGGCCTAAAAGACCTTACTTTAACTTCATTTCTCTCTAGAAAGAATCTCATCAAGAATCCTGAGCATGTGTATATTTCTCTGACCTAATTGGGATTCATTAATATTTTGTTCTTTCTCTAAGCATTTAGGGCAAGTGTATTTATTGGCTTGCCTAAACAGGGCAAAAGCTTGGGAAAACTTGCATTCAATCTAAGATTTGCCTAAAATCCGCCCCGCTTTACTATGCAGCTGCTATGTATAACTTAACAAAACTACCTCCCTCCCCCAAATCAGCTTCCTGAGCCAGCAGGCTGCCCTCATCTCTTCTGGATCTGATCTGGATATTCAAGCCCAGACAACCAAAGAGGTGGCCTGCAATTCTTTGGATGTACAGTAATGCCTCATACAACGTCCAAACTTGGTTCCACAAGTTTGGACATTGTACGATTTCCGATGTTGTATGATGCATGGATTGGATAATACAAAAAAAAAAAAAGCTGGCTGCCTCTGGTAGGGTTAGGCCCCCTGATCCATGTTGTTTCCGACGTCCTCCGACCTGCCCAGGTGGTGGGGCAAGGCAAAACCTGTAGCCAAAGGAGTCCCCTCCCTGGGTGGGTCGGCGGGCATTGGAAACAGCGTGGATAAGGCCCCCCGAGCCTCAGAAAGGAAGCATGGGCAGCAGAGCCCAAAATGGGGGGGGGGGGCCCTCCGTCACCTCTGTAAGATTTGGAGTCTCTGTAAGGTTTGGAGGACATTTTTCGGGCTATTGCCGCCTTCCTCGGACTTCCCTGGGGTGCAAAGGAGCTGAATAAAGTTCCAGTCACCATTTTCTTTTTTGGACTTCAATTTCCAGAAGTCCAAGCAAAATGTAAAATAAAATTGCCACCACATGCATTTTTAGTTTCCTTCAGCTTCTGGGAATTGAAGTCCCAAAAAAAAGAAAAAGAAAATGGCAACCGGAAATTTATTCAGCTCCTTTGCACCCCAGGGATGTCCGAGGAGGCCGCAATAGTCTGAAAAAGGCTCTCCAAACCTTACAGAGGCTGCATGAAGGTAGGAGAAAACTTCATCCTTTATGAAATGGGTGAAAAAACCTCTGTCGTGACGGAGTCTCCCCCCCCCCCCAATTTTGGGTACTGCTGCCCGTGCTGCCTCTCTTGATCCACGCTGTTTCAGACGCCCGCCGACCCGCCAAGGCAAAACGGCCAGGGGCGGCTCCTTCTTCAGCTGGATCTGGCCCCCAGCACCCCAATGCATTCATACAACATTGCAGAGACGTTGTACCATGCAACTTTCCCCAAAGAATTGGACAATGTTGTGTGAAATAGACGTTGCACGAAGCGGACGTTGTGCGAGGTATTACTGTACCTCTCAGTGACCGGTGAGCCTTCTGGCTTCTTCGAGATGATGAATCGGCAGCTCAGACCTGCATCCTTCACCATCTGGTCCCCGAGAAACTCTGCTAGGCGCTTAGCTGTGCTGATGGAGGTGGACTTTTGCTCTCCATAATCCTCCAGTTTGCGGGACATGGATCGATTCTCGGAGATCAGCTCAAACAGTTCTGAGTCAGGCATGTTGGCTGCCTGGAAGGAAAAAGCCCATTTGCATGAAATAAAAAACACACTAACCAATGAGACTGGAAAGACTAGTCCAACCTAAAAGAAGTGTTTTACATTGTTTGTCTCTAAGTAGTCAATTAGAAAGGTTCCTGTCTTCCTGCCTCACCTAACCCTATTTGCATGTCTCAAAGCCTTTGATTGTTCTGGCCGTTCTCTTTCTTGTTTATATCTTTGGAAGAGAAACATGTCATTTTTAAGTGTCTCCATTTTCCCAGCCGCGTAACTGAGAAGAGGAGCCATCTTTACTTACTCTTTTAAAACTACCTAACTTGAACTTCCTGCTTTCATTATTATGTATAATTCTCTGTCAGAAATTATTCTAGGTTGAAAGGATTTTTGCTGGAGAAACTCCACTCAGGGGATGCCCAAAGGAGGCTCCTTTTATATCCCCAAGAGCTGGGACAGAGACCGGTGCTCAATCCATCATGCAGGACCCGGGTCTCGAACTGCCGACTTGCCAGCCTTTCAGCTAACAAGGCAAGCTTCTTAACCACTGAGCCACCGCAGCCCCGGCTTTCATTATTGACCAAATGCCACTTTACACCTCTGAGCACATGTATCTTCTGACCTCATGTTGTGAGTAAATGCTATTTTTTTTTCCTCTCAAGCCTCTCATCCCAAGTGTGTTTATTAGCTGGGCAAAAAATGGAGAACTGGGGAGACTTGCCTTCAAACAAAAGGTCCACAAACCTGCCCCATTTTGCTGTGCAGCTGTTACAAACAACTTGACAGGTGAGCGGGGTGTGTGTGAGGGGACTCACCTTGCTGTAAAGCACATCAAGCCAGTAATCAGCCACTTTTGCGACCGAGGCGTAGACCTCTTCCAAAGTGGTGCCCTTCAGGAAAGCCTCAAACACAGAGGACTGAAAGATCTTCACCAGCTGAAGCTCCCCACGCCGCTTGACCTCAAACCCTTTCAGCTCAGCCAGAGAGCCGTCTTCATTGAACACGGCATACCTGAGTGGATGACAAAGACCAAGCTGGGATCTCTCAAGAAAGGGTTCAAGGACGGCATTTCCCATGTTCTCCTTGACGTCTCCTTCTTTCTGCCTAAATCAGGATCCAACCTTCGCACAGGTAAGAGGCAGCACTTTCAAGACATCCCTCCCATCTTCTTCTGCTGCTGTATCTGAAGCTGAATATCGGTGATCCTCATGGCGATTAGCCACGAAGACTGTCCTGAGAATATAATGCAGTGGCCTTTCACCTGACTTCCGCATCGCAGCATGACCCTCATACCACTGATCCAGTTCTCCTTCGTACTGCCTAAATCGTACATCTCCTTCGTACTGCCTAAATCAGGATCCAACCTTCACACAGCTAAGAGGCAGCACTTTCAAGACATCCCTCCCGTTTTCTTCTTCTTCTTCTGCCGTATTTGAATCCGAATATCGGTAATCCTCCTGGCAATCAGCCATGACAACTGTCCTGAGGATATCATGAAGTGGCCTTTCATCTGCCTTCCACACTGAAGCATGACACCCATAGTACCACTGATCCAGTTCCACGAGTCACTTTCTAGCACTGAGCCCTTTTGGCACGCAAAGTCCTCCTTAACCACAGGCCTGGATGGATGAAGCGGCTGCCCTCCATCAAGATGGATTCAAGTGAGATTTAATCCATTTGGGGACCATCACCCTTCCCTGTGGACTTCACCAAAGCTGCTAGTCCTCAGGGTGGTCAGGTTAGTTAGCCACCACCTGACAATCAGCATTGAGTCGCTGGCAGTAGGGTTCACTCTATGACCATAGCAGGATAACCTGGCCAGACGTACTACAATCTTTAGAAATAGCAGTCAAATTCAAATCCTGCTCTTTCCCAGCTTCTGTTTCATCATCATCATCATCATCATCATCATCATCATCATCATCATGTCGTGTCAGAAATTCCGGGTTGAAAGGATTTTTGATGGAGGAGCTCCACTCAGGGGACGCCTGACTGAGGCTCCTTTCATGTCCCCAAGATCTTTTTCCCACCAAAGTGGTCCCTATTTATCTACTTGCAAGTTCTTGCTCTCAAACTGCTAGATTGGCAGGAATTGGGACAGAGACAGGTGTTCAATCCACCATGCAGTACCCAGGTCTCGAACTGCCAACTTGCCAGCCTTCCAGCTAACAAGGTGAGCCTCTTAACCATTGAGCTATTGCAGCCCTTTTCTGTTGCACTTCCTGCTAGCCTCTGTCCCGCCTGGCCTCTCACCTTTTCTTAAGCTTCTTGCCTTCCTCTTTGGAGGCCGGAAGAATCATGGCCAAGTAGGGCCCGTCCACTTCGAAAAAGATGCTGTTCTCCGAGCGGCAGATGTACCGGAGTGACGCTGGGTCGGCCAGTTCCTGGTACTGATCGTTTGTGAACCCTTCCTGCAGAATGAGAGACAACAAAGACATCCAGTCCTCCAGCTGCTCCATTTTGCCGGGGAATCTAAAACCAAGCTGGACATCATGATCCTTGGAAGGGGAGAGAAAAGCTCAGAGGGGAACATATTTTTCACTCTGCATTCAGAGAAAGAGCATCATCTACAAACTTGGACAAGGAACAACATTAAAGGAGGAGATAGCTGAGGAACTCATCCTCCCCACTGTCACTTGGAGGACCCAGAATAGGCTGAACAGTCCCTAAATCCAAGACCAATAGGCTTAAGTGGGGGCTGCTGGCAGATAACAACATGCCGTGTGAATGTGGAGAGATACAGAATCCAGCTCATTTGCTGGTCTGCCGACTACTGCTATTGGAAACATGCACCAATGAGGACTTGAGTTTGGGCAATGAAAAAGCCAAGAAAGTGGTTTCAGTTTGGCAGTCCAGGGTTTGATCGGGACACGGAAGAAGGACCAGAGACATGGACCGATGAGGACTTTACTTTGGCCAACACCAAAGCCAAGAAAGCGGCTTCATATGGGCAGTCCGGGGTTTGATCGGGACATGAAAGAAGAACCAGAAACATGGACCGATGAGGACTTGAGTTTGGCCAACTCCAAAGCCAAGAAAGTGGCTTCATTTTGATTGTGACATGGAAGAAGAACCAGAAACATGGACCAATGAGGACTTGAGTTTGGCCAACTCCAAAGCCAAGAAAGTGGATTCATTTGGGCAGTCCAGGGTTTGATCAGGACATTAAAGAAGAACCAGAAACATGGACCGATGAGGACTTAAGGTTGGCCCACGACAAAGCCAAGAAAATGGCTTCATTTTGGCAGTCCAGGGTTTGATCAGGACACGAAAGACTGCTGTTGCAGATCTTAATAAGTTACATGGCTCACTGTGTCTGCCCCGTTTTGCACAACCCTTGTATTAAGAGCAGCCCACTAGGACCTAGACCAGTCCACCAATACTCATGGGTCATGTTCCTTTTCTCTCCCATCCTTTGCTCCCGTTTCCCTTCTCAAGAAACCTGAAAGATCTGGAGTAGCTCTACAGAGAATTAAGGCGTGGAGATGCTCACCTTCACCATGATGTTCAACATTGCACCTGGGTAGGAGATGGTCACCTTGGGCTTCTTGGCATGCGTGGACTTGACGACAAAGTTCTCCGGGAAGCTGTTTGGAAGCACGCACCAGATCCCGTCTGTGTCCAACTCCAAAGGCCTCCTGGAAAGAGGACAATGTTTCTAGGGAAAGGTCGACTTTGCTCGAAAGCAAGTCGTATCTGACTCTAGGGTTCAGTGCTCATCTCTATTTATAGCCAAAGAGCCAGTGCTGTCTGCATCTGCAGAAGTTTCCATAGTCATGTGACAGCCATGACTAGACACAAGAGTGCATGGAACGCAGTTACTTTTCCTGCCAAAGTGGTCCCTATTTATCTACTTGGAATTCCTTGCTTTTGAACTGCTAGGTTGGCAGGAGCTGGGACAGAGACAGCCCTGGGGTCTCGAACTTCTGACCTGCTGACCTTCCGTCGTCAAGTTCAGCGTCTTAACCACTAAGCCAACGCAGTCTCTTACTCAATGTTTCTAGAGGAGAGGCCAAAGGATCAGGATGCAACAAGGGGTTCTATTCTTTTGTCCATGGCTGATCTGTCCATGCTTCTGTTTCTGGCAACCGGGAAAAAGAGGACAAAGCATGGAGAGAAGAAAGGAGAAAGCAGCTCCGTTGAAACATTCATGTACCCAAGCTCACAATGTCCTATTTGATATCCTCAGTCGCAGCTGTTGATGCTCAACCACTCACCCGATCTGTTCTATCAGCTCTCTGGCCTGCGTGATGATATTGGCGCCTGTGAAGCAGACGATGCCCGCCATCTCCATGGAGTACCACCGAGCTCTAGGGGGAAAAGAACCACAAGAAGTCAGAAGGTGTTTTCCCTCACTCAAAGGCCAGTCATGTCCAAGTCTAAGGGCTTGGTTGCTCCTCTCCGTTTCCAGCCACAGAGCTAGGGCTGCCTACGTCTACATGGTCATGCTGCAGGCATGACTAGACACCAGAGTGCATGGAACACTGCCACCTTTCCCACCAAAGAGGTACCTATTTATCTACTTGCAAATTCTTGCTTTGGAACTACTAGATTGGCAGGAGCTGAGACAGACAACAGGCGCTCACTCCGTTGTGCAGCACTCAGGTCTCGAACTGCTGACTGTTGACCTTCTAGCCGTCAAGTTCAGCATTCTAACCACTGAGTCACCTCAGTCACTGCATTACAGTATGCCCTTTTTCTCCATTTGGGGCATTTGCTCATGGAATGTCTAAATAGTCCCAGGTTTTGTTGTCCCTCACCCTTTGCGCATGACGTAGCCATAGAAAGAGTTCAGGATGCATTTGTGCGCCAGTTGCAGTGAATCGTAAAGGATCTCCATGTTCTTGCACCGCTTCACTTCTGACGCATCGCCCGACTCCATGGCGGCCGCCAGTTTCTTCTTCCACACCTAGGACAGAGATGGCAAAAATGGGGTTCATCAGCCATGAGCAATCTGACAATCTTTCCCTCAGGGGTTCAAGAGTTGAAGGATGCCTTTTTATGATGCATACAATTGGAAATGTGGAAAATAATGATAAAAAATATCTTTCATCTCTATTGGAAAGTACAGCATTCTGGGATGCCAAATTATAGATTGCCTTATCTCCCCATGGGAACAAATGTAAACACTGAATGTAGAATGGCTAAGTTTATAACTTAGGAAGTGGTTCGAAGAACCCCAATATATGGAACACATTGGGCTATCTGGTAAGGTAGGTTAATCTACCTAATTTTGGATCTGTTGAATCATCATATATGTATTATAGGCATTTTATCACTGCATTTTTCTGGCAATATTCAATTTTGGTACCAGTATATGCATGGTATTGTATTGTGTTTTATTTACTTAATTTAAATTTTATCAGATTTTATTGATAAGGCCATAAGACTAATCAATTAATAAATTATCTCTTCCTTCCTATCTATCTCTTCCTTCTTATCCATCTATCCCTTCCTAACTACCTTCCTTCCGAACTATCTATCCATTCATCTCTTCGTTCTTATCCATCCATCCATCTCTTCCTTTCTTATCCATCTATCCCTTCCTACCCATCTCTCTATCTTTCTGCTGTCTTCTTCTTCTGCCGTATCCGAATCTGAATATTGGCGATCATCATGGCAATCAGCCATGAAGACCATTCTGAGAATATAATGCAGTGGCCTTTCATCTGCCTTCTGCATTGCAGCATGACACCCACAGTACCACTGATCCAGTTCCACGATTCACTTTCTGGTCCTGAGCGCATTTGGCAAGCAAAGTCCTCATCATCATCCCCAGGTCAGGATGGATGAAGCTGCTGCCCTCCATCAAGATGGGATTCAAGTGGGATTTAATCTACTTGGGGACCATCACCCTCCCTGGTCGACTTTGGCACACATGGCTGTTAGTCCTAAGGGTGGTCAGGTTAGTTAACCACCGCCTGACACTCAGCATTGAGTTGAATTGAATTGTTTATTTATACCCCGCTCTTCTAGTGCATGCACCACTCAGAGCGGCTTCCAACAATAAATAATACATAATATACAGTGCAAACATAATAAAAATACAGTGCAATACATAATAGGCATAATCATATACTATCCAAATACAAAATACACAATACAGTACAATAAAAAATGTAGTTACAAGGTTAATCACAAAATAAAAGCAATACAAAAATAAGCATCACAATGCAATATAATTGGTACAATCACAGTATGTCGACATTATACATCATACATCAGCACAATAATATAACATCTGAAAAATATCAAACAAGTAATAAACCGTCCTCTGCCTTCACGTCCCCACAGTCATTGCAGAGCCCGGGGCTCAACGCACTTGCGGAGCCCAGTCCTCAATGTCCTTACGGAGCCTGGGTGGCGGGGATGCAGCTTTTAAAGTCCTCTCCGTCATGGGGCCAGGAGTTGCTCCTTCCCTCTGACCAGCCAGGCTGGGGAAGGGGGCTTGGGGCATCCGTGGCAGGGACGCAGCTGTCAAAGTCCTCTCTGTCGCGGGGCCAGGTGTTGCTCTTTCCCTCTGAGTTGCTGGCAGTAGGGTCTACTCTATTACCACAGGAGGATAACCTGGCTAGACTCACATCTATCTCCCAGGTTGGTGAAAAAAACCTTTCCTGCCCCAGTGGCTAGAACTGCCCTATCTCTTCGATGCCCTGTCTCTTCTCAAAACTTTATTTGGGTTCTTTCCATAGGGCTCACCCATAGGTTCTAGCATGAAACGAGTCTATAGAGAGAGGAGGGCTCTCTACAATGCTTGTTCCCAATCACTAAAACCTGTACGGGCTAGTATGGAAACTATGGAGATTCAATATATCTATACTAGCTGATTAGAGTTTTTCACTTCTTTAATGTAGGCCAACCTCGTGAGGTGTATGTGGGTCAACCCTGCCTCCCTTCCTCCGTCTCTCTCTTCCCTCGCCCGTCCCGCTTCTCCATCGACGGTCACTTACCGCCCTCATCCTTCCCATACATGTGTCCGGTCACCTGGTGAAAGAGCGGCACACAGCCGTTGAGGAGCCATCGGACCTTCCCTCCCTCCTCGGCTTCGCCCACTGTGGCGTCCGCCACGGAGGTTGGGTGGCCATTTCTGGGGGGTGGCCTCCACCGCGGCTCCTGTGCCCTCCCGGCCCTCTCAAGGGCCTCTGTCGCCACCACTGTGCCGGCCCAACCAGGCCCCCTATTTGCCTTCCACCTACTGTGAAAACTACAGCTGAGCTCAGAGGGCTAAAGCTGAGCTAGTCAGATGATGTCAAAATCTCAACTTACCTGGGACTATGACATCAGCTTTTTTATATGTTTTTAATTGCTGTAATACGCCCTGAGTCGGGTTCGCCTGAGTGGGTGGCATAAAAATTTAAAAATTAAATTAAATTGGAGCTTGTGACCCCCGCAGTGCAGATCTCACCAGCCCAAGATAAGTATGTGCCAAATTTCAGCGGTATTGGTCCAGGGGTGTGGGAGCCTTTTGAGCACATACAAACCCACACCTCTGTTTTATATATCTTGCCATCACAAGTCTGACCTAAAAAAAGAGACCAAATTAACCAAATCCCACATTAGAAGCCTAGAGAGTTACAGAATTCCAGGTCATTTGCCGATTTGCCAATGACTGCTAGAAACATGTCCAATGAGGACTTAGGTTTGGCCAACGTCAAAGCCAAGAAAGTGGCTTCCTTTGGGCAGTCCAAAGTTTGATCTGGAGGCAAATGAAGAAGAACCAGAAACTTGCACCGATGAGGACTTGAGTTTGGCCAACGACAACGTCAAGAAAGTGGCTTCATTTGGGCAGTCCAGGGTTTGATTGGGACACAAAAGAGGAAGAACCAGAAATGTGCTCCAATGAGGACTTAGGCTTGGTCAATGACAAAATTAAGAATGTGGCTCCATTTGGGCAACCCAGAGTTTGATCTCGACACGAAAGAAGTAGGAATACCTTGTGTAACCCCTTGAACTCGTAGCGCCGGTCCCGAAAGGCGCGCACTGTGTCCACGTAGAAGGAGTTTTCCCGCTGGCAGATGGTGGTGATGCGCTCTTCCACTTTGGTCACGTGGATCTTCTTGTAGGCTTTGCGGCAGTAATCTGCTCCAGGGATGAGGTGGAGAAAGTTTGTTCTGGGATACACAAGCTACTTCCAATGTACTTTTTTTTTTGGGGGGGGGGGGTCACTTTCCTCACTATCACCACCACTACAAACTGCACCAGATCTCGGTGAAGTGACAATGGGAAATAACTAGACAGCCGCACTTCAATCTGAATAGTCAACAGGCTAATCCAGTATTTCCCAATTTGGTTTTGGACTTCAATTCCCAGAAGCCTCAGTCAATTCTGCAAAGCACTGATCAACCAATGAACTGACTGAGGCTTCTGGGAATTGAAGTCTAAGAACCATAGGTCAGGAAACACTGCTCTGTGAATCCACACAAATGGGTTTACATGTACATGCAGTAAACTCATTCGTGTGGATTCACAGAACAGTATTTCCCGACCTTTGGTTCTTAGACTTCAATGCCTAGAAGCTTAAGTCAACTCCCCAAAGCACTGATCAGTCAATGTACTTACTGACTTAGGCGTTGGGGAATTGAAGCCCCCAATGTGGGGCATGGACCCCACATTGGGAAACACTGGCCTACCCCATTAAGCTGTGTCTCCTTATTTATTTTGTCCTGTGTGGGACCCTTAAGACTTCATAGAGCCGTTAGGCTATCTCTCCATGATTGAAGCACAGTGCCTTAGCACAGGTTCAAAATCCTCATCCTCAATTTCTTCTCCTTGCCTTGATGTAACTTCTTCTTCTGCCGTATCTGAATCCAAATAGTGGCGATCCTCATGGCGATAAACCATGAGGACTGTCCTGAGAATATAATACAGTGGCCTTTTATCTGCCTTCTGCAGCACAGCGTGATACCCATAGGACCATTAATCCAATTCTGCGAGTCACTTTCTGGTCCTGAGCCCTTTTGGCATGCAAAGTCCTCATCATCATCTCCAGCCCAGGATGGATGAAGCTGCTGCCCTCCATCAAGAGGGAGTCACGTGGGATTTAATCTACTTGGGGACCATCACAACTTCCCTGTGGACTTCGGCACCCAAGGGCCTTAGTCCTCAGGGTGGTCAGGTAACTAGAAGTTAGCTATTGATAACTGATAAGTGTTTTATTTTTAAAAAATTGAAGATTAAACACGACAGACTAGGGACTGCATGGCTGAAGTGGTTAAGATGCTGAACTTGACAACTGGAAGTCCGGAGTTTGATTCCCGAGTGCTGCATGACGGAATGAGCTCCTGTCTCTGTCCCAGCTCCTGCCAACCTAGTAGTTCGAAAGCAAGAAATTGCAAGTAGATAAAGAGGGACCACTTCAGTTGGAAGGCAAACAGCATTCCGTGCACTCTGGTGTCTTGGCATGCCTGCCACATGTCCACGGAAAGGTGACTTTTACCTAAGCAGCACAGAACGGCTAGGATTGTTCTCACCTGCCAGTCGCTTCTTCTCGTATTTGGCTTGCTCTTCCCTGGAGAGTTCGTGGAAGGCCCGGGGTGGCCCATCTGGGAAGAGAGGGGGAAATTTCTCCGACTCCAACTGCTGCTGGATGCGGTGATATTCACTCCGGCTTGCCGGCACTGCAGTTGGGTGAGAAAAGAGATGGCTGAGGACAATTTGAGGGCAAGTGCTTGGCCACGGACAAAGATGTGCCAAGCCAGCTGTGTGGCAGAAACAAAGTACTCACTGAATTCTCCTCTCCACTGCCACGTCATTCTCCTCTGGCAATTGGCGCCAGGCTTGTTAAAGTCGCAGGCAGCGCACGTGGCCTCATCTACCATCGCCGAAGGCTGGAATGAGCAGAACGCAAATGCAGATGGAAGAGACACGGTTGTTACGGGGGAGAAAGGAACTTTAGAAACCTTTCACAGGGACCAGGAAACCTGGATCTCATATCCGGGAGAAGAGGATTAATAGCAGTAGATGGTGAACATAAGAGCGCTTTGATTACTGAGCTTAAGTTTGGTCAACGACAAAGCCAAGAAAGTGGCTTCATTTTGGCATCCCAAGGAGGTTTGATCAGGACATGAAAGATTACCGAGCTTGACAACTAGAAGGTTGGCAGGTCAGCAGTTCGAGGCCTGAATGATGTGCGGCGGAGTGAGCTCCTGTCACTGTCGCAGCTGCTGCCAATCTAGCAGTTCAAAACCAAGAAAATCCAAGTAAATAAAGAGTTACCACTTCGGCAAGGAAGGTAAACAGTGTTCAGTGTGCTCCGGTGTCTAGTCATGCCTGCCACATGATCACGGAAACATCTGCAGAAGCAGACAGCGCTGACTCTTTGACTGTAAACTGAGATGAGCACCGAGCCCTAGAGTCAAACATGACTGCTTACCTTTCCACCGAAGAGGTACCTATTTATCTACTTGCAACTTCTTGCTATGGAACTGTTAGGTTGGCAGGAGCTGAAATAGATGACGGGAGTTCATTCCATCGTGCAGCACTCGGGATTCAAACTGCTGACCTGGCAACCTTCCAGTCATTAAGTTCAGTGTCTTGACCACTGAGCCATTGCCGTCCCATGTAAGATAACGATAGGAAATCATAAATCTCACTCGGCGCTTGCATCCCAGGACTCCACAATAATAATAATAATTTCGTGTCAGAAATTATTCTGGATTGAAAGGATTTTTACTGGAGATGCTCACATGAGGCTCCTTTCATGTCCCAAAGATCTTTCCCTACCGAAGTGGTCCCTACTGATCTACTTGCAATTTCTTGCTTCCAATCTGCTACATTGACTGAAGCTGGGACAGAGACAGGAGCTCAAACTGTCATACAGTACCCGGGTCTCGAACTGCCAACTTGCCAGCCTTCCAACTAACAAGGCAAGCTTCTTAACTACTGAGCCACTGCAGCCCCTTCCTTGCTTGATCTTCCCATGGGTATCCTTGAGCATCATATACTGTACACTCTGAATACAGACACAGGAGAAACGGCATGCTTTTGGGAAGTCTCGGCTCACCTGTAGCCTATTGGTCAGGATGATGTTTGGGTACATGGCACCCACGTCCAGATGGTAGATCAGGGGGCATTCGATTCTGTTGGGAATGTCCTTTAGGGAGTTCAGCTTCACCTTGATTTCATCACAAACCTGTGGCCAAACAAAGAGGATATTTGCTTCAGGCAGGGATGGAGAGATGGATGGATATTTCTCTGTCGCTGGATATAGTACCACACATTACTCACAGTAAGTTATAACATAAGTGTTGTTACACAAGACAAATAATTCCACACATCAAATGATGCAAAGAATAATACAAACACACCTACACAAACCTCAATGGTAATATGAATGGTGGAAGAATATATTACACAAGGCTTATACTAGAGGTGGTTGTACTGTTAAAACATAGGACACTAGAGTAGCAGATGTATCACTAGATGGGTGGGATATAAACCTAAATATCTATTTATTTATATTTTCTGATTTATATTGCCGCTCAACTCCGAAGACTCTGGGTGGCTCACAGAAAATAAAATCAACCACATTTTAAAAAACCAATAAAAACCCCATTAAAACTGCCACCAAAAATTACTCTGATCCCTACAGATTAAAAGAGGGAGAGAGTGTTCTTACTAAATCAGCCATTTATACTAAATATGAAAGATACATGAGGAACAGTCATATGTGGAAAAACCAAATAGGTGAAAGAATCAAATTCTGCCATGATCACAAGCAGGCCAAAAAAAAGGCAAAAGAAAAGTTACCTCTTGGAAGTTAGAAACTTGTTCCAGGGGGATCCCCTCTTCTTCCTCTATAGCGTGGCGCATGGTTTTTTCTACTCGTTGCAAGAGAAAGTCGAATGCAGCAGGGTTCTAAAAAGAGACAGGGAGGCTTAGGGACTTCAGCATTACAGATGTGTATTGAAAAAATAATATCATAAATGCAGAAGAGAAATATTGGTAATGCAGGACAAAAATAAAGGAATATGCTGCCTGAGAAATCCGGTAGCCTGAAAGACCACAAGACGGAGAGAGGTACAAGGCAGCCGTTGCTTCCAGAGAAAAAGCTTTTTGTTGGGAGAAATCTCTCTCTATACAAACGCAAACACATTCTGTTAACGGCGTTGTGAAAATAAACATGCTCCGGAAGAGCATGCTTCTTCTCTAATTCACAAGATTTTTTTTAAAAAAGAAAGTATTAGAGAAAAGGTTCCTTAAGCCTCTTTTAGGTAAAGTTGTCCCTTGTTCCTCAGCCAGTCGTATCCGACTCTAGGGTTCGGTGCTCATCTCCGTTGACAGCCAAAGAGCCAGCGCTGCGTTTGCAGACCTTTCCGTGGACGTGTGGCAGGCAGGACTCAACACTGGAACACTGTTTTACCTTTCCTGCCAAAGTGGTACCTATTTATCAACTTGCAATTTTATTGCTTTCGAACTGCTAGGTTGGCAAGAGCTGGGGCAGAGATGGGAGCTCACTCCATCATGTAGTGCCTCGGTCTCGGACTGCTGACCTGCCGACCTTCCAGTCGCCACGTTCAGCGTCTTACTCACGAAGCCACCGTAGTCCCAAGCTTCTTTTAGCTATGATGAAATTAAATTTTCATGAGAAAAAGATGGAGCTATTTTGATGCAATTCAGCCACAAACACATCTTCCTTTCCTCCCTATAAATCAGTGATGGCAAACCTTGGCACTCCAGGTGTTCTTGGACTTCAATTCCCAGAAGCCCAAGTCTCTGTGAATCCACATGAATGGGTTTACTGGCACTCCAGGTGTTCTTGGACTTCAAATACCAGAAGCCCAAGTCCCTGTGAATCCACACAAATGGGTTTACTGGCACTCCAGGTGTTCTTAGACATCACTTCCCAGAAGCCCAAGTCTCTGTGAATCCACGCATGTTCAAGAACACCTGGAGTGCCAGTAAACCCATTCGTGTGGATTCACAGGGACTTGGGCTTCTGGAAATTGATGTGCAAGAACACCTGGAGTGTCGAGGTTCACCACCAGGGCTACAGATCCAGCCACGTGCTATCCACTCTATCAGCAACAATGGACAATCAAGATCTTCCTGTCTTTTGGCAAGGAATATCCCCACTCCCCTCTCTTTCTTTCCCCATTCCAGCAGAACGGACTCCATCCACAAGAACGACCAAGAGCAAAGCTGGGAGACCAGGAAGTTCAACAAAGGAGCCAGTACCATCTTGAAGCGGCAAGGGATGTCGCTGCGAAAGACCCCGGACTCCAGGGCTTCCACGTGGCCCCCGACATACGTCTCTGAATCCAGGACGTGCCCGTCCTCTGTGAGTTTGTTGAACTCTTGCTCTTGCTTGTTGGGGAAGACGATGTTGGCGTGATAGGCCTGGACCATGAGGAGGGCCTCACACAGGGTCCCTGATCCCTTGCGGAGCACCTGCAGGGGAAAAAAAAGGAGACCCAGACTCATGAGATGAGAAAAGTCTGGAATGCCGTAGGTGAATTCTAACTACATTCAAAAAGTAGTTTTTTTTGCTGAGTTAGATTACCTAAATAAGCCCTGTTTACTCTGACAACAGTTTGCCATTTTCTCCGTCATTTCGAAGCACACCTACTTGACGTACTCACTCTGTACATCCAAGTGTGAGAACCAAAAGTCTCTGTACAGTTTACACAGCTAATGGTCTCCCTTGTTCAAAATCCAGTTTTATTCAACTACAGGGTGATGCTCACCTCCGTTTCCAGCCACAGAACCTGCACTGTCTGCATCGGGGGATGTTTCCGTGGGGTCATGTGGTAGGCAGGACTAGACAACGGAGCACATGGAATGCTGTTACCTATCCGACTTTCAAACGGGTAGGTTGGCAGGAGCCTAGCCAGGCGAATCATCTCCTAGCCTTATTACCAGTTTGCCGTCCCAAAAACAACAACAACCAACCAGCTATCTATCTATCAGGTAAAAGCAAAAGTCTCCCTTGTTCGAAAGCCAGTCGTATTCGACTCTAGGGTTCAGTGCTCATCTCCGTTTCCAGCCAAAGAGCCAGTGCTCTCTGCGCCTGCAGACATTTCCGTGGATATATGGCAGGCATGACTAAACACTGTTACCTTTCCCCTAAAGAGGTACCTATTTATCCAACAGACTCACCTCATCTGGCTCCATGGGAATGATGGTGCACAAGGCAAAGATGAATGGGTGGACATACTTCATGTACATGTAATAAGTGGCAACAGCATCGGACACTGAATAGGTGGCCAGAGTCTGGAAGCAGAAGGAAACCAGGTTAGGTATCTGGATCCCCACCTGCTTATTCAGATAAGGAAAAATATTAATTAACATACCCTCCCCCTATCACTCACAAAGGCCTCAAACCAGTTTGGGCATCTTGTTCATGAGCAGGATTGACCATACAGCTTTTTGGTTATATTTGTCCACCTGTGAGCAAGGTGGAGAATCTGAAATTTAACACCCACACAAAGGATGCGTTCACAAGTCACGCTCAAAGTATTGGTCCTACGCACCAATTCAGCACATGTTTCTTGCATTCCTTGTGCGAATGAAGCACCAAAGGAAAGCAGTCCAAAGCACAATCAAGGATGAAATACTAAAGTGCTGAAAACTGCTATTGAAATGCTGACCTAAAAACCTTGCCTTATTGACAGAAATAGATAATACTAGCATAGTTTTGCCCGGTGTTGCCGGGCTGTTATAAACTATGATCAGTTTTTTTGGGTATTTTGTGGATTAAAAAAAGAACAAAGGATGATATAATTGTTTCAAATTGTTGTATTTAACCAAATAATGTTTTAGTTTGTGGGTTGTTGTTTTTGTTAATAGTAGTACCATAGGTAATATTTTTAAAAATGTGAAAGTACATGTTTTTTAAATTCAATGTTTTTAAACTGTGTTTAGATGTTTTGGGTTATTATTTGAGTTAAAGCTCAACACAGGATGTCATAAATCTTTTTATTTTATATATTTAACATATGTTTGTGATTTGTGTAAACTTGTGATTTATTGTTATGTGTTTGACTTGTTTTTACTCTTGTGGCCGCTAAGTGGGGCTGTTGCGTCATTTTGAGTTGTTTTTACTATTCTGCCCTGCAGGTGGGGCTGCTAGTGGTTCTGTTTTAGTTGACTGTTTTTTCTCTCCTGGCCTCTGGGTGGGGCTTCTTCCAGTAAGTAGTCTCTTTGTTTCTTCAATTCTGTTCTGGTCGTCGTGGAGGGAGGACGTGCTGGTGAGTTCTCTGGTTTTCTTTCTTCTGGGGTTTTTCTTTGTTTTGTTTTTGTGGTGGTGGGCTGGGGGGTGTTTCTGTTTGTTCTTTTTTGCCTTGGTTGAGTTTTAGGTTTAATTGGTTTGGTTTTTTCTGGTTTTGTTTAATTTTTCTTATTTCGTTGTTGTTTATTTGTGTAATTTGTGGTATTTTCGTAGTTAGGTGTTTTGTATGTGGTTTTGTGGTATTGTGGATGTTTTGTTTGTGTATTTTGTGGTTTACTTTTTTGTTTATTAATGTTTTTTGTTATTGATTTATTTTTGTTTTATTTTTTTTATTAACTTTGGTGTTTGTTTTTGGTGTTTACTTTAGCGTGAAGAACGGGCTGCCTGTCGGTTCCTCTTTTCCCCATTGTTGCTTTGAATTTTGGTTTAGATGCAGCAATGGGTGAAAGGAGCAGGAGGCAGTCAGCTCGTTCTTCTCCCAGGAAGGTTCGTTAGGTAAGTCGGGGGAGAAGGAGGAAGCAGAGAAGAGCTATCTCTGTCTAACGATGGTTCTCTCCTCTCTGTCTCCTTTTTCTCCTGGCTTACCTAACCGGAGATGGACAGGCACCAAGCAGTGATCCATAAGGGGTGGGGCTCTTCCTTGCGGATTGCTGGCTGCTGCTTCTGTATTCGGAAGTACAAAGGCATCAGCCAGTCATCCGCCAGGGAGGGTGCTTCCCCTGACCAACTGCTGCCTGTTTTTTTTGGTTTCCTTCCCACCCCGGCTCAACTTTCCTTGAGGCCGGCGGTGGTCTCGCCGTGTCTTCGGCGGGGTAGTGTGGAGGAGAGGGAGTCCCTCTTTTCCCCGTTGCTAAGGGAAAGAAGGCCGGCGAGTGTCTCGCGGTGGCGTTTTGTGGCTTTTTGTTTTGCGTGGCTGTAAGGCGCTGAGTCTGCCTGCTGGGGACTTGCGCTCCCGTTGCGTTTTGTAAATTTATTTTTCGCGCATTGGCTTTCTCAGCATTCTGCGCACTCATGGTGCGCAGGACGCTGGGACTTGTAGTTTTGCATTTGTGGTTTGCGTTTGTGCGGCTTTTTTTCCCTGCGGCTCGATTTTAATTGGCCGCGCCACATTTCCCAACATTCTTTTTGCTCGTACCCTTCAGCCTGACTGGCTGTGGCGTGGCACAAAGAACATTGGGAATTGAAGTTCTTTCCCTTTGTTCGCGTTCGTGGGGCTCTTGCCCCACTGGTGCGTTTCTTAACCCTTCAGTAACCTCCGTACCGGGTTTGGGCGAGTGCAGGAGGCTCGGTACGGGATAGGATGGATGGGTGCAGAAACGTATAGCAAGTTCCAACGGTTAACCCTTGGATTTATAGGTATAGATGAACATGGAGGTAAATAAAAAAGATGTGTTGTCTATAATGTTAACTGTGGCAAGACAATGTATTGCAAGAAATTGGAAAAACAATTCTGTGGTAAAATTGGAGGAATAGTATAGAGAAATGTGGGAAATTGCATTGGATGATAAATTAACATGGGAGTTGAATAAAAAGAAAGGTATAATTAAGGAAAGTAAGTTTTGGGAAATATGGAAATTGTTTGTGGAACATATTTTGGTGAAATCTAAAGGTGATAAACCAGTACCAGATCAAATGAGTTTTTGGAAATGATAATATAGTGTTGAGACAAACTGTGGTCTCCAGGGTTTTGTATATATCATGGGGTGATAATAATTTAGTTTTTGTTATATGGGTAATGAGAGAATCAAAGCAGATAAAATAGAAATGTATTAAGTAGATTTAAATAAGTATTAGAATGAGAGAAATATGATAAAGTAATACCCATTTTTTGTTTGTTTTGTGCAGTTTTTATTGGTTTTATGTAAATTTTTGTTTGTTTTGTTTATATGGTATTGTAATGTAATGATATACAGTATGTTTATTTGCTTCTGTTTTGTCAGTAAAATTTAATAATAAATAAATACCTTGCCAAAGGTAAAGCAATTAACTAATGTTAAACCATGTGGAGCCAATGCAGAACTTTGTTTAGGTAAGACAGTTAAGGGAAAGATTGCGCTTGCTCGAAAGCCAGTTGTATCCAAATCTAAGGTTCAGTGCTCATCTGTTTGTAGACAAAGAGCCAGCTCTTTCTTTGCAGACGTTTCCATGGACGCATGGTAGGCATGACTAGACACCAGAGTGCCCAGAACGCTGTTTACCTTCCCACGAAAGTGGTATCTTTTTATCTACTTGCAATTTCTTGCTTTCAAACTGCTAGGGACAGACGACAGGACCTCATTCTTTTGTGCAGTACTTAGGTATCAAACTGCTGGCCTGCCAACCTTCTGTTTCATAGCCAAAGAGCCAGCGCTGTCTGAATCTGCAGACGTTTCCGTGGTCATGTGGCAGGTATGACTAGACACCATAGCGCACGGTACGCTGTTGACCTTTGTTGGGGATTATGTGTAATGTAGTACTGTATATTGTATAGGATGCATGACTGTGCTTAAGTAACCTTGTATGCTGAAGCATAGCTGTGTGGACTAATGGGAATGACTCAGCAATAGCCACTGTATAGAGCAGGCGTTGCCTGAGCACCTACTTCGGAGGATCAATGGATGGCTTGTGCAGGAGTCATGCTGACGACATGACTGCCTACTGAGAATGCATGAGGGATTGTGCTACTGGAGATAACCATGGACTCTGCCCTGGGACACGAGCCAGCAAAAGGCCGAAGGAAGGAAGGCAAACAAGGGAAAGAATCTGCAGCTCCCTGTTGGAAAAAGCCCAGGCAAGAGGCTTCCTCATCTACTGGCCTCTAAAGGACTATTCCCTAAGCACCATCTGTTCTCTTCAAATAGAGTGTGTGAATGTCTTTGTGCTGTTTGCTGCCAGTAATGTATTGTTGTGAAGCCAGAATGACTGCTGGTTTACATTCTGTCTTCAGCTTGAACTGAACACCAAACCCTTATCACTCTACGAAAACCTTGAAGGACATGTTACTGAGATTAGGGAGACTGTAATTATGTGTACATGTTTACAGAGAGGTTATCTTGATTTATGTTTATTGCACCAAAGACTATTAGCACCAGCAAAGTAAAAGCAGCTTTACCTTTTCCCGTTGAACTGTTTCACTGTCTTTCTGTGTGCGCATCCATCCGCACGCAGCTTCAACTGCTACTCTGCCAATGTCCAGCTTGCACACACGAACACAAATGTTCCAATAACCTTCCCACCGAAGTGGTCCCTATTTATCTACTTGCAATTTCTTGCTTTCGAACTGCTAGGTTGGCAGGAGTTGGGACAGAGACAGACACTCATACTTTTCAGAGGTCCGATATTGTTCTGTTCCCAATCCTTGTGTTAACGATTTCATGTAATATTCTAATTTTCTGAGATTGTGAATTTAGGGTTTTCATAAACTGTACCCCATAATCATCAATATTATAACAAAGTAAGGCTTGAACTATCTTGCCTTGCATGTAATGAGTCTATCTCATATATTTGTTTCACCTTTTAAGTTGCATTACTGAACTGAATGAACATTTGCTTGATATTCTAATTGTCCGAGTTTCACCTGTGGAGGGCGCATGGCAGGATCAATACCTGAGGCTCTTCGGTCGCCATCCGGCACATTTCTTCAGGGTCCAGCTCTACTGGGTCGTAGCCCAGCTTGGCTTTGGCTGCTGCCTTCAGGTTGTGGCTTCCCACTGGGAGGTAACTGTCTCTCTTGACCCACCTGGAAAACCGAAGCCGGACAGTCAAAAGCGCTCGATTTACGGATTCAGAGGAAAGCAAAATAAAGCCATTGTACTTATATAACCCCCTTGCATTTTGCCCCCAACATTTTGCCAACCTCAGAAGGATGGAAGGCTGAGTCAACCTTGATCCCTGGTCAGAATCAAACTCACAACGTTTTGGTGACAGTAGAGCAATTTAACCACTGCACCATCATCAATGTGAGAAAGGACAGTTGTCCAATGGATAACACGCTCAATTAGGAACTGAAGTCACAGCTAGGCCCATGATGGCCAACCTTGGCACTCCAGCTATTCTTGGACTGCAATACCCAGAAGCCCAAGTTAGCACTCCTGCTGATCAGGGCTTCTGGGAATTGAAGTTCAAGAACACCTGGAGTGCCAAGGTTTGCCATCAAGGGGCTAGACCAATGCTGGTCAGACATTCCACCTGCAGAGAATATTTTCCGCCCTCTTCTCCTATCATGTAGCCCAATGAAATGCCCCTGCATACCTGATTCTCTAGAACAGCGGTTTCCAACGTGGGGGTCCAGGCCCCACAGGGGGGCTTCAATTCCCAGAAGCCGAGGTCAGTCCATTGGCTGATCAATGCCTTGGAATTGACTTGGGCTTCTGGGAAATGAAGTCCAAAAACCAAAGATTGGGAAACACGGGCCTTTAGAACGAAGCAAGTTGATCTAAAGCACTTTCATGCCGTGGGCTTAATGTCTATCTCCTACTGATCCATTAGGCATCACTAAAGCAATCCCAAAGCAGTCACACTTAACGTACCACCCCATCGTGTTTGGTGCACTCTCTGGGCAGTTCACAAGTTAATTCGCATTTTGCCCCCAACATGCTGGGTACTCATTTTACCAACTTTGGAAGGATAATAAAAATGTAGTGTCAGAAATTATTCTGGATTGAAAGGATTTTTGCAGGAGAAACTCCGCTCAGGGGATGTCCGTATGAGGCACCTTCCACGTCCCCAAGAGCTGGGACAGAGTTGGGCACTCACTCCGTCATGCAGCACCCGGGTCTAAAACTGCAGACTTGCCAGCCTTCCAGCTAACAAGGCGAGCTTCTTAACACCTAAGCCAACGCAGCCCCTCACTTTGGAAGGATGAAAGAAGCTGAGTCAACCTTGAGTCCTTGTCAGGATTGAACCTACAACCTTTTGGTTGCAGGACAGTTTAACCACTGTGCCATCACTGCGCTATTGGTCTTCATGGGCTAAAACATACGGGGAGCTTTCCCCCACCCTGGCCTGTATGCCGCAGAACGCAATGGCCATTGAATGGGCAACTCGTCTCCCCCCCACCCAAATCTCTCTTTCCATCTCACTACCCACCCTATCAGGTTGAATTCAGGAGCAGAGAAGATGCCACCACAGAGCGGACCCATGGTTTTTGCTACCTGAGGCAGTCCATGTGGATGCACTGAGTCGACTTGTACTCTCCCTGGCTGTCCTTCTGGAACCCAATCTCCTGGTGCATGTTCAGCCCATGAGCCGCTGCTCTGGTTTCCACAAAGGGCCTGGAAAGAGACGGGTGGCGAGGTCACGTTACTCAGAAATGCTTTTTTAAAACAAAAGGAATTGCAAGTAAAGGTCAAGGCCACTCTTGCATGAAGGCCAGCTCCCAAAACTAAAAGAAGTGTTTGGACCTTCCATATCACTCATCGGAGAAATCTCTGGTATCAATCTTTGTTTCACATTTTTCCATACATTTATCACTCCTCTTAATAATTTGCTTTTTACTTTACATTTTGATCTTTCCCTGTCTAAAAAAACCCATTTCCGAATTGCACTGTATCTTTTATTTCTAGTTCCTTCCACAAAACATTTTTCATTGCTAGAACTTTAATAATATTTTTAAGTTGAAAGGCCCTATAATAATTTTTAATATTTGGTAAACGTAGCCTCCCTTCCTTTCGTGACATATACCATAATTTTTTTGGATATTCTTACCTTTTCCCCCTCGCATTACAATAATTATGTAACATATTTTGAAAAAATGCAATATCCTTTTCCTTTTGTTGGATTGGCAGGGCTTCCAATAAAAAGTTTATCTCTGGTAATACAGTGGAACCTCATACAACAATCACCCCGTATAGCAACAAAATTGCATAACAATTAGGGTTTTTTTTTTTTGGGTGGGGGGTTCCTATGGCAAAAATTGTACAACAATTTTTCAATGGTAAAAACAAGTTAGCAAAAAAAAAAAAAAGGGAAAGTTGTACAATTCATCCCATAGGAAAAATTGCTATATGATGCATGCATCGTGTAGCAATTGTTTCGTACAATAATGAGCCCCATGGAACGGATTAAAATCGTTGTATGGGGTACCACTATAATTGCATTTTATAAATTGCAATCCTGCCAAACCAAGAGGTATTCAACTTCTGATATTGTTTAATTTTAGTCTTAATTTCTAGTTTCAATTTTCCAAAATTCAGTTTTTGAAGGACTTCCAGATTTGCCAAAATATTAATTCCCAAACATTTTAAACTTTCTTTGATTTGTATATTGATTATTCATTCTCTCTCTATCCTCACTGCTCTCATTGCAGAGTAGGGCTTCTGATTTCTCCCAATTTATTTTTAGACCAGTCACTTCCTCAAACCTGAATCAAAACACTGCCATACCACTTTCCAGGAAATCATGCCCTCATATAGAATATTCCTTTTAAGATGTCACCCTTGTCCCCTTTTCTCTGCCCCCAAGACCTGTTGAGAATATTCCATCCTTAATGAGCATATTTGGAAGATTTCCCCTTCTTCTTTCCTCCTTAAAGATTTTAAAATACCGTTGCAAAATATTAGAGGCTTCCTTATGATGAGATGTATTTGTATTGACGTGACTCTACACATAGAAGTCTGTGCTTCTTTTGCTTCTTCCACGTCTAGGCCAGATGTGGAAACTGCCAAAATGAAGGCACTTTTTGGTGAGTTCATTCCACAGTTCCTTTCGCTTGACCTGGTGTGCAAAAGATTAGCTGGAAACACATGGTTGCCATTACCAAGGTATTACGCCTGATGGGGGTTCAAAGGTACCACAATACCCCGAAGAATGTGCTCGTGTTACACCATAAAGGACAGCCATTACCAGTTGGCTCTTAGGGTGTATTTCTCAATTTTTCTGCACGAAAAGCTTCAGAGATGGACTTCTCCAGATTTAAAGGGGTTCATTCTCTCTCTGTGTGTGTGTTTGGTACCCCCAGGTGTTCTTGGACTTCAATTCCCAGAAGCCCAAGGGGTTCATTCTGTGTGTGTGTGTTTGAGAAAGACTCAGACCATAAAGCTCAAGACTGGAGACCACTCGGGACTCACCAGTCGAAGAAGTCTCCGTTGTAAGTCACCATGATAGTTGGCTTGGTTTCTTGAACATGCTCAAACCAACGCTGGATAAGATGGGCCTGATTTTAAAATGAGAAAAAACACTAGATTCAGGACTGCGATTTTCAGCAAATGACAGACTAGTTTTATCCCCTTTGGCAGCAGCCATTGTTCCATCCCCCCCAAAAAAACCCCCATGAGCTCACTTTATACTCTTACTAGCAAGGGTTGCCCGGTGTTGCCAGGCTTTTCCCCCCGTGTGTTTTAATAAAAAATAAACCAATTTTATTTTTGCAATAGTTTTACATTGTGTTGGAAGGTTAAATTGTGTTAATTTTTTTTAAAAATTGCTTAGTCTGTAATTTTAATTTTTTAAATGTTTATTTATGTAAAAAAAATTTGGCTTGCCTGTTATTAACTGTGATCTGCTTTTTTGGGTTTTTTTGAGGAGTAATAAAAGAAGAAAGTATGATATAATTTTTTCAAATTGTTTTATGTAAGCGAATAATGTTTTAGTTTTTTGAATTTTTTTAATTAGTTGTACCGTAGGTAATAATTTTAATAATGTAAAAGTAAATGTTTTTTACATTCAATGTTTTTAAAATGTGTTTAGATGTTTTGAGTTTAAATTTGAGTTATAACTCAGCACAGGATTTTTAAAAGTTTATATTGTATTTTATTGACATATATTTGTGATTTGTGTTAAAGTGTGTTTAGTGTAATTTTTTTACTTGTTTTTATTGGTGTGACCTTTTGTGTAAAATTGTGAAATTGTGTTATGTTTTTTATTTGTTTTTACTCTTCTGGCCTTTTGTTTGGGGCTGTTGTGTGTTTTTGAATTGTTTTTACTATTGTGGCCAGCAGGTGGTGCTGGAAGGGGTTATTGTATTTTGACTATTTTTTATTTCCTGGCCTCTGGGTGGAGCTTCTTCTGGTAAGTAGTCTCTTTCTTTATTCATTTCTTTTCCAGTCCTGGTGGAGGTAGCACCTCGTTTGGTAAGTTTGCTTGTTTTCTTTCTTTTGTGTGTGTGTGTGTGTGGGCGGGGGGGGAGGGGGGGTTGGAGTTTGTGTTTTTTGTCTGTTTGTTTGGTTTTTGATTGTGTCTTTGTTTACTTCGTATTGTTTTGGATGTGTTTGAGTGAGTGTTTTTAGTAATTTCTTAAAAAAAATTATTTGGTGGTGGGGAGAAGGCGTGGTCATTGGGGGTTAGGAAGGGTGGGCTAGGTGGTGGGGAGGGGGCATGGTCGTTGGGGGTTAGGAAGGGTGGGCTAGGTGGTGGGGAGGGGGCATGGTCGTTGGGGTTAGGAAGGGTGGGCTAGGTGGTGGGAAGGGGGCATGGTCGTTGGGGTTAGGAAGGGTGGGCTAGGTGGTGGGGAGGGGGCATGGTCGTTGGGGTTAGGAAGGGTGGGCTAGGTGGTGGGGAGGGGGACTTTAGTGTGTTATGGTGCTTTGTGTGGAGATGTGAAAGTAGATCGGGTTTCCCCTTTAATATCAGTGGGTGAGCGGATCGATTCCCTCCCCCCCTCCTTAAAACAACTCCGTTTTTAAAGAGAAGAAAAGACGGAGTTGTTTTAAGGAGGGGGGTGGGAATCGATCCCCTCTCCCTGGTGTCCTGAGTCCAGAAGGGTTTGGGAAACATACCCCTTTTGTTCCCACAAACCTCCCAACCCTAGGGTTGCCAGCGGAGAGGGGGATCGCAACCCCCACCCACTGATATTAAAGGGGAAACTCCAGTCGGGACCTTCAGGCGCTGTTGGTGAGGGAAAGAAAGCCAGCTGGTGTTTGCTTGGCTGTGAGTTGTTTTTCTTTTTAATTTTTCGGGCGCCGGTTTCCTCAGCGTTCTGCGCGGGCGCGCAGGACGCTGGGGCTTGTAGTTATGGGTTGGTGCTTTGTGTTTTTGCTGCGTTTTTTAAAAATGCTTTTCTTTCGATTGGCTGCGGCGCGTTTCCGAACGCTGCGCTGTGCGAGAGCCTCTCAGCCTGATTGGCTGTGGCGCGGCGCGGCGCAAGGAATGTTGGGAAGTGAAGTTGTTTCCCTTTCTTTGCGTTTGTGGGGCTGTTGCCCCACTGCCGTTTTTCTAAATCCTTCGTTGACCTGCGTACCCAGATTGGCCGTGTGCACGAAGGGTGAGTGCAGGCAAGTAGGGCGAGGCATAGCAACCTATAGCCAGTTCCAACGGTTAACCCTTGGATTTATAGGTTAAGATAGGGACAGGATGCTTCAAACCTACACCACTTGAGAAAATAGACCCTCTGGTGGGTATTGCTCCACCTAAGATAAGGAGAGAAGTAGCAGCAGACGCCGAGAGAACTAAGCCAGAGAAGGACCACGGACATCCTCTGAACGGAGATAAGCTTCAAGTCTGCCGGCTCAGCTCCAGGAATGACTTCATGGCAAGAAGAAACATTCCTGAGGATAAGGTCAAGGTCACCCTTGCTCGAAAGACAGTCATATCCGACTCTAGGGTTCAGTGCTCATTTCTGTTTATAGCCCAAGAGCCAGTGCTGTCTGCATCTGAAGACATTTCCGTGGACATGTGGCAGGCATGCCTCAACACCAGCGTGCACGGAACGCTGTTTATCTTCTCATCAAAGTGGTCCCAATTTATCTACTTACACTGTCTTGCTTTCAAACGTCTAGGCTGGCAGGAGCTGGAACGGAGATGGGAACTCACTCCGTCATGCAGTACCTGGGAACCGAACTCTGACTTTCTAGTCGTCGAGCTCAGCGTCTTAATCACATGAGACACCCCACTGCCCTTCTTGAGGGTACGCAAGAGCAAAACCAAATTAGAAGATGGAGGAAGGAGTTCACTGGACAAGGAATCACATTAGAGAAGATGGCTGAGGAACCCAACCTCCCCTATGTCACTTGGAGGACCCCGGGTCCCTAAATGCTGAAGTGGGGGCCGCCATGCGGACAACAACACACTGTGTGAATGTGGAGATATACAGAATCTGCTCATTTACTGGTCTGCCAGAAATATGTATCGCTGAGGACTTAAGAAGTTTGGCCAATGCCAAAGCCAAGAAAATGGCTTTGTTTGGGCAGTTCAAAGAACTGTTTGCTTAGAGCAGATTCCCAACCTTTTCAAGCCAGGTGCCGGGTCACACTCTCTCAGTCAGCTTCGAGGGCCAGACAGCCATTTTGCCCTGCCTGCACAACGCGGGCAGCCATTTTGTCCCAACAGCTTCAAAGGTATGGCCATTTTACTTCTTGAATGCCCTTGGAGGGGTGGGGGAACCACATGAAATGGCACCACGGGCCAGATCCAGCCCACGGGCCTTAGGTTGGGAATCTCTGGCTTAGAGTGACCACACACCCTTGGGAGGAGTGGAAGTCACAGGTCAAGACTTGGAGCCAAAAATAGCAAGAATGCACCTGGACCTCATTTCTCTCTCTGTGTGTCATTCCTTCTCTCCCCCTCCTCTTTTCCTTCTCTCCATCTACTGGGCCGCTTGCAGAAGGGTCTGATTCCTCTCCCACAGACCCACGCCTGAATGCCCACAGAGAAAGTAGACCAAGAGACACAGGCGATCAGGCGGAGGGTGACCCCTGCTCCTAAAGTGGCCGGCTACCTTTAGCGAATGAACAGCAGCATCGTCTGCAGATGTCCGAACTATGACTAGTTTTGCTAGATTGTGGCTCAAGAGAAAAGAAGAAAGGAATGGACAGCGACCTGTGACCTTTCGAAACAAAGTCTTACTTACCTCGTCTGGTTCGTTAAAGACACAGAAGGGACCTTCGTATTCTGGCTTAGGAGTAAACTCGAAATCTTCAATGTCTTCCGAAACAATCTCCCTGTTTGTAATCAAGTAACCCTGGCCAGGGAGTAGAAAAGAGGGACACAGGTTCAAGGAACTGAAGTACAAGTAGATGCTAAGTTATCCATGGGTAAATCTTATAGAACGCTACTAAGTGGAACACACACACAAATCCAAGGTCTATAATCCGACAGCAGTGGTGGCGACCCTACGGCATGCGCTCCAGAGGTGGCACTCGGAACCGTCTCTATGGGCACCTATGAGGTTGCCACAGCACAGCCCAATGGGAGCACTTCCTCCCTCCCCTGTTGCCGTGATGGCACTTTGCGATAAATAAGTAGGTTTTGGGTTGCAGTTTGGGCACTCGGTCTCTCGAAGGTTTGCCATCACTGTCCGACAGTGAAGTCTCTGCTTTCTCTGGTCTCAGCACATCTGAATGTGTAGCTGCTACTCCTCTTCCATTATGAGTTTTCTTAGCTGACACTTAACTGCCTTACAATGCTCTTACTCATGAGAACTGGTGGATAGGAACATTGCATAGAAAGGGACTGGAAGGTCAGTAGGTCAGCAGTTCGAGACCCAAGTGCTGGATGATGGAGTGAGCTCCCATCTCTGTCCCAGCTCATGCCAAACCTAGCAGCTCAAAAGCAAGAAATTGCAAGTAGATAAATAGGGAACATTTCAGTGGGAAGGTAAACAGTGTTCTGTTTCTAGTCATGCCTGCCACATGTCCAAAAAAATATATGCAGACACAGACAATGCTGGCTCTTTGGCTATAAACAAAGATGAGCACCGAACCCCAGAGTCAGATACGACTGGCTTTTGAACAAGGCTGACCTTCACCTAAGCATAAGAAACAAGAACAGAAGCTAGGCAGACCTGGGTATTTAATACTGTGGAAACTTGAAGAACAGGATGCATAAAAGTCGCCCTTGCTCGAAAGCCAGGCATATCGGACTCTAGGGTTCAGTGCTCATCTCTGTTTATAACCAAAGAGCCCCAGCGCTTTCTGCATCTGCAGACGTTTCCGTGGTCACGGGGCAGGCCGGACTCGATGTCGGAGGGCATGGAATGCTGTTACCTTTCCCACTGAAGTACTATCTATTTAAAGTAAAGGTAAAGGTTTCCTTTGCTCGAAAGCCAGTCGTATCCGACTCTAGGGTGCAGTGCTCATCTCTGTTTCCAAGCCGAAGAGCCAGCGCTGTCTGCTTCTGCAGACGTTTCCGTGGTCATGTGGCAGGCATGACTAGACACCGGAGCGCACGGAACGCTGTTACCTTCCCACCAAAGTGGTTCCTATTTATCTACTTGCAATTTCTTGCTTTCGAACTGCTAGGTTGGCAGGAGCTGGGGCAGACGAGGGCAGGTGACTCTGTCAACGCATCCCATCTACCTGGCCATCAATCATGTAGGAGATCATCATAATCTGGTCCGTTTCCGCATCAGGAAATTTCAAAGGGAGTTTGGTGGTCTCGATGTCAAAAGCCAGAACGACAGGATCCTAGGGAGGGAGAGAAGGAAAATGAACATCTTCGCATCACCATCAGGTGTATCCTGTTAACGGCAACCTTGTGTTGCCGGAGAATCTTTCTCACACTGGGACAGGCAAAAAGAACTGCAGAATAAACTCAAGAAAAGGTGCCTTTGATTTTTGGCAGTTTCATGTCTGGCCTAGATACGGAAGAAAAAGAAAAAGGAGGAAGAGAAGGGTTTACAGGTTGAAACGGTCTATACAGATGTTAAGATCTTGGAATATCCATGGTAGAAATCACAACGAGGAGTAAAGAAGCTAAAGAATCCCCAGAGTAACTCAAACAAGAGTTCTCCCACTGGAATACTCACCGGCCGTTCTACCAGATCGTCTCGGCGGATGATTTCGGGAGGAAAATGGATGCCTCGGTAGCGAATGTTGTACCAGTGAGCCTGTACATGAATCCAAAAATAGTGTTACTAATGGATCTAAATGATATTAAAATTGATAGAAATAAAAATGAATTAGTATTTATTTATTTTATTCAATGTGTATAGCCATCCCAATCGACATGCGACTCCGGCTGGCGTACATATAACAACAACAACAACAACAACAACAACGATAATGATGGAAACAGCAATGAGGCTGCTAATTGCAAAGAACTGGAAAATAAACATCTTGATAGATATACAAAGAAATATAAGACATTATCTCTGTTCCAAAGGGCATTTTGGATATGTGGCATTACAATACTAGCATGATGTTCCTGCATCCAGCTGTAATCTGGGGCTCAGTGGTTAAACTGCTCTTACTGCCACCAAAAGGTTGAGTTCGATCCTGACAAGGCCCAAGGTTGACTCAGCTTTCCATCCTTCCGAGGCCAGTAAGATGTTAGGGGCAAAATGTTAATTAACTTGTGAACCGACCAGACAGTGCACTAAGTGCTATGGGGTTGGTACATTAAGTGTGATAGCTTTGCTATCACTAGGAATGAAGACAGCATCATTGGGAGAGAATTTCCTTAGTCCCACCAACTCACCACATGGATCTTGAGATCAATAGAGAGACGGATATGATAGGGGACGTCATATTCCCGCATGTCCACAATGTTCTCCATCTGGTCCACCGTCTTCTTGGAGGGCTCCTCCTCCCTACAGGTGAGGCTGTTCCCAGCGAGCGCGCTAGAAAGTCCGGAGGGATGGCTTAGTCAACACGGTCAAGGCCTCCCTAGCTCAGGGGTTTCTAACCTAAAGCCCGTGGGCCAGGCCCAGCCCACAGCACCGTTTCATGTGCCCCCCTCCACCCCTCCGAGCATTTGAGAAATAAAATGGCCACCCCTTTGAAGCTGTTGGGACAAAATGGCCACCCCCATCATGCAGGCAGGGCAAAATGGTCATCCGGCCCTCGAAGCTGACTGAGAGAGTGTGACCCAGCTCCCGGGCTGAAAAGGTTGGGAACTCCCTGTCCTAGCTCAAAAACTAGTCATGTCTAACTCTGGGGCTTGGTGCTCATCTCTATTTGTATCCAAAGAGCCAGCGCTGTCTGCATCTGCAGACATTTCCACAGTACTTCCATGCTGGAGTGCATGGAACACTGTTACCTTTCCCGCCAAAGCGGTACCTATTTGTCTGCTTGAAAGTTCTTGCTTTCGAACTGCTAGGTTGGTAGGAGGTGGGACAGAAGACGGGAGCTCACTCCACCATGCAGCACTCGGGTCTCAAGCTGCTGACCTTGGTGATCAAGTCAGCATATTAACTACTACGTCACAGCATCAGTGTCTACAAGGGCTACTGATTGCCAATGAAAGCATTATTGCAGCCATATGGAAACTGCCATTTGCCATAGTGTCATTTGCCACTAACTCTGGGCTATGATAGACGGAAAAGTGGAACTAGAATGTATTTGCTTCCTGCTCAGATGTTGGCTAGCCCAGAAGCCAGTACTGTACATGGTTCCCAAATCTCAAGAGCAAAGCCTCAACGGAGTGGTTCTCATGCCGCTGTACTAACAGAGAACTTGCCCAATTCACATGGACTTATCAAGAAATTTCATTTTGCATGGCAGCAAGAGGGTTGTAAGGACAGGACAAAAAGCTGAGAGTGGAGAATCTCCCAGTAGAAACCTTTGAAAATCCAACTTCTGTATAAGAACAGGAAGCGTCGTTCACCAAAGGCTACTCCCTTCTGCTCACTGGGAATAGCATAAGCCACTATAATGGCTTCCAGTGGGACTGATAAATAATTTCCCAATAATTTTACCTACTTCACCAGAAATTCAGTGAAAATCAAAAGCAATGGAGGTTCAATAGATTTTGTAACTGGATATATCTAAACATCATCTAGAATAGTGGTGGCGAACCTAGGGCATGTGTGCCAGAAGGGGCACTCAGAGCCTTCTCTGTTGGCATGTGCACCATCGCTCCAGCACAGAGTTCACCCCACCCCTCTGCCCAGCGGCCCAATGGGAACGCTTCCTCCCTCCTCCCCCGGCACAGAGTTCACCCCACCCTTCTGTTGGAGCACTCGGTCTCTAAAATGTTTCACCATCAGTGATCTAGCATCTCAATGCAGCTGATTCAAAAAGGGACCACAATGGGACTGAGAACTAGGACTTGGTCTACTTTACCTGGCAAGCATAGAGGTATAGACGTCTGTAGATTGGCTCCGTTCTCTGTTCTTCTTTACAGCAGGGGTGATCTCCCTACGGACTTTTACCAGGTCATCCACTGAGTTGAAAGAGAGCTTGATGTAATTCCTCTTCAGTCCCACCAAGTGATTTGGCTATTAAGAAACAAAGAGGCTTTACTGGGAAGGCGGGACAAGAAGATTTTGAGACGCTGCTTTCGAACGGCTAGGTGGGCAGGAGCTGGGACAGACGACGGGGGCTCACTCTGTCAATACATACAGAAACGCTTAGAACAAAATCATGAATAAACTTCTCACCAAGTCCAGATCCTCCTTGGGCATAGTCTCCAGTTTTGCTATTTTGCCCTGGAACTTCTTAGAAAGGAAGGATGAGACTTCTCGGTCACAACCCTAATGAGAGAGCAACACATGAAAGGGGATAAGAATGAATCTCCCCTACTTTGCAATCATTCCCTAAACATTTTATCCTTAGGAAACAGTTTCCACGCTGATGTCTCTCAGCAACAAAACCCACTGCTCTGCAGAGGGTGCAGGCAAATGGCAGTTTGTCCATTGTACCCCCACATTTGGGATTTGCCTAGACCTCAAAGGTATGATAGAAACTGTGATAAAAACTCAGAATACATCTAAAAGGCACTTGACAGACTCTCCAGTTTGGACACTGTACCAGAAAAATTAATAAACAGAAGCTAGTTGATTTTCATGTGAAATAAGTTGTCATGCAAGATTTATTTTAAGAGTCTGCATGTTAATAACGTAAACCTTTGACATCTTGCATCCACCAAGGTCTCCCTTGCTTGAAAATCAGTCGTATCCAACTCTAGGGTTCAGTGCTCATCTGTTTATAGCCAAATAGCCAGTGCTGTCTGCATTTGCAGACGTTTCCATGGACACATGGCAGGTAGGACTAGGCACTAGAGTCCACAGAATGCTGTTTACCTTCCCACCAAAGTGGTACCTATTTATCTACTGTACTGTGCTTGTAATTTCTTAATTTCGAACTGCTAGGTTGGCAGGAGCTGGGACAGAGACGGGAGCTCACTCCACCATGCAGTACTCAGGTTTCAAACTTAACTGGTGCATTTTTGCTTGCTTCAGCCATCCTTATTTGAAGACACATTCACCGTTCAAACCTGTTTAAGATTGCAATTCCGTTTGGAAACAGGCTCCACCACATTCATTGGGATCTACGTCCAACTAAGCAAGTATAAGATGGAAGCCTAAATGTCTACGGAATTGATCCTAGTTTCAGGTGATCATTCAAGCTGTTCTTACTAACCTTCTGGGTTGCAATGTAGAAATAGGGCTTATAGGGCAAGGCCACCTAGGTTAAAAAAAAAAGCAAAGATGGTATCACATAACTGTACACTAGACAAACTGGGAATATTTTACTTTCATAAGCTTCATTTATTTCTGATCTAAATTAATATGGGGCAACTCAACTGTCGGAATGAAGACTGGGTTTGGGGCTATGCATAGAAGTCCTGTTTTATTCAAAGGGACGTTGTAGAGACTGGTGGATTAAAATGTGTTTTTTCTCCATTTCTGCACCCCTGAAAAATGTTCTGCAGGAGCGGAACATTCAAAATAGCTCTCAGATGCATGGCTGCCATCATTTATCTGGTGGCGCAGTGGTTAAAGTGCTGCCATGCAACCAAAAGGTTGTGAGTTCGATCCTGACCAGGGCCCAAAGTTGACTCAGACATCTATCTTTCTGAGTTGGGAAAAATGAGTCCCCAGCATGTTAATGGGGGCAAAATGCTAATTAACTTATGAACCACCGAGAGAGTGCACTAAGTGCTATGGGATGGCATAGAAGTGTGGTTGCTTTGCTTAAATCTGAGTTCTTGAAGGCCCAGTTTGAACAAACAATGTTTTCACATCCTGAGGGAGAGGGGAAGCGCTACATTTTTAGTCTGCATTAAGATGCCCAATAAACTGCTCCATTTCTCGCTCATGGATCGGCATATTTCCACCAGAGTTTTTTTTTTAAAGCCCACATTGGTTAAATTTCAAATGGCCTGAGTCATCTTTTCTGCAAGCACGTACTCACCTTAAACCTGCCTCCATCCTCCTGAATGAAATAGTAATCAACAGCGCTGACCAAACGTTTATCCTCGTCCAAGATCTCTGTCTAAAAAGGACAAAACAACCGTTGAAACAGATCAACCCAACGTACTATTATAATTATTATTATTATACTTCCCAAAAGCCCTGATCAGCAGGAGTGCTGACCTGGGTTTCTGGGAATTGAAGTCCAAGAACACCTGGAGTGCCAAGGTTGTCCATCATAGGTCTAGGAGGATCAACCACAGATCAGACAAATTCTCTGTGCCCAAAACCATGGTTTCTACACCCATCATTACATGGGATGGAAAAAAAGAAAGAGTAAAGACCAAGAAAAACTGCACAGTCCCTACAAAGCTATTGGTGACTCCAGTTGAGAAACATTATTATCTTTTCTTTTTGAGCTCAAGTGGGCTTTAATATCCATTGTGACATCGCACAAAAACCATTGGTATCCAAACAATTGCAAGAACAAGTCACTGACGCAGTTACTGTTAGCTGCTGTGCTGCAAATGTCATTACTTTGCAAATAATCCACATTTATACCTTTGACAACAGCAGACAACAAAAAACACTGCAACAACAGAAACGCTCATGTTCTACTCTCTTTTAACACACCCACAAAAAGCTGAAAAAGAAAAAGAAACTTTATTTCCAAGGAAATCTTCCTGACTGCCTTAATTCTCTACCAATTCCACATTCTGGATTTTCAGTGGTGTTCCAAAGCATGAATAAAATGTCCCCATAAAATAAACACAGAAAAGAAACTCATACAAACATATCAGAGAGTAAACAAAACAAAACAAGAAACCCCCCCCAAACCCCCCCCCCCAACAACAACCAAAAACGTTGTGGCATCTTAAAGACTAACTCCTGTATGTGAGCTTTCATGGATCAAGTTCACTTCATCAGACATAACAGTGGATAATATGGTGTACATATATACATATAGGTATCTGGTATGGAGGCCCAGAGTAGGGCAGAGTTGGTTGGTACAAGAGGGGGATATGCAAATCAATGAGTTATTTACAACCAGTAATAACATGCAATCAGTTTGGCTATTTACAGTGGTAAATCTCTGGTGGGAGTCAATTTGAGGAGTTAGGCTCTGTTTTTGCAAAGTAAATATTCTGATATCAGGTAAAAGTCAAGGTCACCCTTGCTCGAAAACCAGTCGTATCTGACTCTAGGATTTAGTGCTCATCTTTGTTTATAGCCAAAGAGCAGGCGCTGTCTGCATCTGCAGATGTTTCCACGGACATGTGGCAGGCATGACTAGAGACCGGAGTACACGGAACATAAGAACATAAGAACATAAGAACAGCCTTGCTGGAACAGGCCACAGCCCATCCAGTCCAGCATTCTGTCTCACACAGTGGCTCACCATTTGCTTCAGGGTATTATTCCCAAGCAGATGCCTTCACCTGTTTAGGATTCCCTGGAAATGACATTGAGAGAGATCCTGCCTATCTCTCCAACCCCGAGGTTGTCCTTAAGTATCCATAATTATAGCCATTGATAGCCTTGTCCTCCATGAACTTGTCTCATCCTTTCTTAAAGCTGTGAAGACTGACAGCTGTCACCACTTCTTCTGGCAGGGAGTTCCATAGACCAGTAATCCTCTGGGTGAAAAAGTACTTTCTCTTATTTGTTTGAGAACTAGTATCCAAAAGTTTCATGGAGTGTCCCCTAGTTCTAGTGTTGTGCGATAGGGAAAACAGTTCTTCCTTATCTACTTTGTCCACACCTTTGTGCATGATTTTATAAACTTCAATCAGGTCACCTCTTAGACGCCGTCGTTCAAGAGTGAAAAGGCCCAACCGTTGCAGCCTCAGATGGTAAGGAAGGTGTTCCAGTCCCCTAATCCTTCTGGTTGACCTCCTCTGTACTTTCTCCAACTCGATAATCTCCTTCTGGAGTTATGGCGACCAGAACTGTACACAGTCTTCCAGATGGGGCCTCACCATAGATTTATAAAGAGGCAAAATGACACTTGCTGACTTATTTTCTATACCCTTCCTAATGATCCCTAGCATTGAGTTTGCTTTTTTCACTGCTGAGGCACACTGGGTTGACATCTTCATTGAGCTCTCATCCACCAGGACACCAAGGTCCCTTTCCTGGTTTGTCGCAGAGAGTTCAGACCCCATCAGTTTATAAATGTAATTGGGGTTTTTTGCCCCAACATGCATCACTCTGCACTTACTAATGTTGAAGCTCATTTGCCACTGTTTTGCCCACTCCCCCAGTGTCAAGAGATCCCTCTGGAGCTCCTCACAATCTCTCACAGTTTTCACTACCCTGTATAATTTAGTGTCGTCAGCAAATTTGGCTACTTTGCTTTTTACTCCTACCTCTAGATCATTTATGAAGAGGTTGAAAAGCAGGGGTCCCAGTACTGAACCTTGGGGGACCCCACTCTTTACTTCCCTCCACTTGGAGAAGTGTCTATTTAGTGCTACCCTCTGTTTCCTGTCCCTTAGCCAGTTGCTGATCCAGGACAAGACCTGTCCCTTTATTCCATGACTGGTAAGTTTATTCAAGAGCCTTTGTTGTGGGACCTTGTCAAAAGCCTTCTGAAAGTCCAGATAAACAATGTCAACTGGATCCCCCTTATCCACATGCTTGTTGACACTCTCAAAAAATTCCAACAGATTAGTGAGGCATGATTTGCCCTTGCAAAAGCCATGTTGGCTCTCCTTTAGCAGCGCCTTCTCTTCTATGTGCCTATTTATTCTATCTTTTAGGATGGTTTCCATCACTTTACCTGGGACACATGTCAAACTGACAGGTCGGTAATTTCCTGGATCACCCCTGGATCCTTTTTTGAAAATTGGTGTTACATTCGCTACCTTCCAGTCATCAGGCACAAAGCCTGATTTGAGGGAAAGATTATATATTTTGGCTAGGAGATCAGCAATTTCATCTTTAAGTTCCCTGAGAACTCGTGGATGGATGCCATCTGGTCCTGGCGATTTGTTAGTGTTTAGTTTAACAAGACATGCAAGGACCTCCTCCCTGGTTATTTCTATCTGGCTTAATTCTTCAGTTTCCCTCCCTACGAAGATAGGCTCTGTTTTGGGCATGTGGTCTCTGTCTTCTTCAGTGAATACTGAAGCAAAGAATTCATTGAGTCTCTCTGCAATCTCTGTTTCCTCTTTAATAACCCCTTGCCTTCCATTGTCATCTAATGGTCCAATGGCCTTCCTAGTTGGGTTCTTACTTCTAATGTACTTAAAGAAGTCTTTGTTATTTCTCTGAGTATTTTTAGCTATACGCTCCTCAAAGTCTTGCTTTGCTTTCCTGATTGTTGCCTTGCATTTGTTCTGCCAGAATTTATGTTTCTGCCTGCTGTCCTCATTTGGACAAGCCTTCCATCTTCTAAATGAGCTTTTCTTGCTCTTGATCACTTCCCGAACAGCTCCTGTAAGCCACATCGGAGTCCTCTTGGACCTGGCAGTGCCCTTTTTCCTTTTGGGTATGCATTCCCATTGGGCCTCTGTTATTGTTTTTGTAAACAGCCTCCATGCCTCTTGCAGTGTTTGGACTCTCTCAATTTTCCCTTTCAGCTTCTTTTTTACTAGTTTCCTCATCTTTGGGAAATTTCCTTTTTGAAAATTTAAGGTCTCTGTGTTAGATTTTATCAGTGACTTGCGGTCTATGATCAAGTTAAACATAATTGAGTTGTGGTCACTGTTCCCTATTGGATCAGTCACATTAACATCTTGCACCAGATCCTGAGTATTACTCAGGATCAAGTCAAGGATTCTTGTACCTCTAGTTGGGTCTTCAACCATCTGTCCCAGGGAACAATCATTGAGCATATCTAGGAACTTTATCTCTTTATCATGTGCTGAATATAGACAGTTCACCCAGTCTATGTGAGGGTAATTGAAGTCCCCCATTATAACCAGGCTTCCCTTCTTGGATGCCTCCTTTACAACATTCTCCAACTGCCAGTCTCCCTCAAGAGTTTGGGTCGGAGGCCGATAGTATATGCCTACTGTTAGACCATCCTTGTGGCCTGGTACTCTTACCCACAGAGCTTCTAATGGTGACTCCAAATCACCTAGATATTCCAATTCATACGATTTTATCACTTCTTTGACATACAAGGCTACACCACCTCCTGTTTGCCCCTTCCTATCCTTCCTGTACAGTTTGTAGCCTGGGATAACTGTATCCCATTGGTTATCATCCGTCCACCAGGTTTCAGTGATACCAATAATATCAATATTTTTATCTATTGCTAAGTATTCCAGCTCCCCTATTTTGTTCCGGAGGCTTCTGGCATTTGTATACAAGCATTTATATATGCTTTCCTGATACAGTCTTTTGAGTCTAGTTGCATTGTTAGACTGCCTCTTGCATCCTTCTGCTAGAGTGCTGGTGACTAGCTCCTTGCTCTGCTCAGTAATTTTTGCATCCTCCTCACTACTCAAGTACACACTTTCCCGAACCGGATGCTGCCCAGCTCCTGTCGGCTTTCCCCCAGTTATCAGTTTAAAAGCTGCTCTGCAGCCTTTTTGATGTTGAGTGCCAGCAATCTGGTCCCATCATGGTTTAAATGCAACCCATCCCTCCTGAACAGATTTGGCTTGTCCCAAAATGTTCTCCAGTTCCTGACAAATCTGAAGCCCTCCTCTCGACACCACCGCCTCATCCACGCATTGAGGCTTCTGAGCTCTGCCTGCCTGGTAGGTCCTGCGCGAGGGACAGGCAGCACTTCTGAAAATGCTACCTTGGAAGTCCGGGACTTCAATCTTCTTCCTAACAACCTAAATTTGGCTTCCAGGACAGACCGCTTGGCCTTCCCAACATCATTGGTACCAACGTGTACCATGACAACTGGCTCGTTCCCAGTTCTCTCTAACAATCTATCTAGATTTCTTGTGATGTCTGCAACTTTTGCACCTGGCAGGCAAGTCACCATACGGTTATCATGTGCATCACAAATCCATTTCTCTGTATTTCTAATTATTGAATCGCCTAGTACAAGGAGCCTCTCTCCTGCAATCTGTTCATCTACATGCACCTCATCAACCATATTAAGGGAGAGAATCTCAGTTTGTTCCTGTTGTTCATCTTCCTGGATCTCATCAAGTGTGATGAAGGAGAGATCATCAGGTGGAACCAGTTGTTCCTCTGTGTGTTCCTCATCAGGTGTGATAAGGGAAAGAGCCTCAAATTTATTCTGTAATTTCAGACTCTCAGAGTGATCCCCTACTCTTCTCCTCCTTTGAGTCACATTCCTCCAACCATCTCCCTCCTGAGTTAGTGAAGGGCCTTCTCCCTCAGAACTGTGCCCTGTCACTTCTTTGTCCAGCATAGTCTGCTCCGCTCTGTCCAAGAACAGCTCAAGCTCCTTAATTTGTTGGTGGTTAGATATGCGGGCCTCTAGCTGCTGGACCTTCTCTTCTAGTAGTGCAACCTGCTTGCACTTGCTGCAAGTGTAGTTCTCCATATGCTCAGTTTGTTCCTGTTGTTTATCTTCCTGGATCTCATCAAGTGTGATGAAGGAGAGATCATCAGGTGGAACCAGTTTACTTCCCGACCAAAGTGGTCCCTATTTATCTTGTTTTCAAACTGCTAGGTTGGCAGGTGTTGGGACAGAGACGGGAGCTCACTCCGTTGTGCAGTACTCGAGTATCAAACCCCGAGTACTAGATTCTGACATTACACATCTACTAATGGATTAATTGAGGAAGCTTTATGGGAGAGGCACAGCCAGAGGTCAACTGTCAAAGCAACCTTGCCTGAGCTTCTAGCAAAAGACACTCATGAACGGGGATAAAGGTACTTACGGGGTGCATGTTGATCAGCCAGCCGGTCCTTTCCCCAGGTTCCTTCATCCTTTCAAACCCGAACTGCACATCGATCTTATCTGTGTGCTGGCTGCGCTCCAAACGCTTAAGGGCCGAGATGGAGGAACTGTCATCCCTGCAACAGGAGGAGAGAAGCATCATCACAGCCTCCCATCCAAGCCACAAAAATAAACACTTAAATTCAAAGTTATTAGCGAGAACTGCGAAAGAAAAGAAAATTAAAAGAGAAATTGGAGTCTTGATAAATCAACAAGGAGTGAGATGTAATAAAACAAAGGAGAAAGTTGATATAATAAAAAGGTTTTATCAAGAACTATACTCTGAGAGAAAAATAAAAGTAGAAAGGTTAAAGGAATATTTGGAAAATTGGAAGGGAATTAAAGTGAGAGAAGAACATAAAGATAGAATGGAAGCTCCAATAACAGAGAAAGTAATCAAAGAGGTGATACAGAGACTGAAAGTGAATAAAGCCCCAGGTGAGGACGGATTTACTGTAGAATTTGATAAGGAATTTAGAGATCTAGTAATTCCAAGACTTCTGAAGCTGTTTAATTATATTTTGAATGGAGGATCATTACCAACTTCATGGTATACCGTAGATCAGTAATTAATTCCTAAACCGGGAAAAGATCTAGAGAAAATAGAATCAAATAGACCAATTTCATTAATAAATCAGGATGCAAAATTTTTTATCGCAATATAGGCAAATAGACTGAATGAATTTATGAAGGAGTACATAAATAAAGATCAAGCCGGGCTTTTAAAGGGTAGATACATGGCAGATCTTACAAGGATATTGGTAGACTTAATGGATAAAGTGGAACAAAATAAGGAAAAGACTGTGGATTGTTATCATTGGATATTTTTAAGGCTTTCGATTCTTTGCAATGGGTTACAATTAAAGAAATTATAAGAAAATATGGGTTTGGTACAAAATTTATAAATTTAATTGACCAGCTCTATCAAAAAGGTATAACTAGAGTTAAAAGTGAATGAGACATTTACAGAGGATATAAAATTAGAAGCTGGTACTAGGCAAGGGTGCCCATTATCACCGATATTATTTGTGATGGCCATGGAATTATTAGAGAAGGAATAGAAGGTATAAAGATTAGCTTATATGCAGATGGCACAATGATTTTAATGAAAACCCATTGAAAGCAATGGAACAAATTCAGGTACATCTAAGGGATTTTGAGGAAATGACAGGAATAAAAGTGAATTGGGATAAATCAGAGGCAATTTTTCTGTAAAGTAGATGAAGAACGGAAAAAGATAAAGGAAAGATATAATGTACAAGTTAAAAATAGTGTTAAATATTTAGGAATAAATATTACAAGTAAAATGGAAGAACTTAAGAAATTGAATTACGACAAAAAATGGAGATAAAATAAAAAATAAAACAATATAGCAAGTTGAATTTGTCTTGGTTTGGTAGGGTTGCATTATGCAAGATGAAGTTACTGCCAAAAATAAATTTTTTATTTGATGTTCTTCCGATTCAATTAAAGGAAAAAGATATAAAATGTCTTTGTTTTTGCTTATTGATATGCTGATTTTGTTTTTTTGAACTTTCAAATATATTTATGCATTGTTTCTCTTTGTTATTTTTATATTGTAATTTTGATGCTACACTGTATTTTTGTTTTGTTGATTTTTGAACATGTTGTGAACCGCTTTGAGTTTGTCGTTGACAAAGAAAAGCGTTATATAAGTTCAAATATAATAATAATAAAAATAAAAATAAAAATAAAAATAAAAATAATAATAATAATAATAATAATAATAATAATAATAATAATAATAATAATAATAATAATAATAATAATAATAATAATAATAATAATATAAAAGAAATAAACACTTGCATCCATTGCAGGAAAGCCTTTTTTGCCACCCAGTTTGCTAACAGATGCAAGCTGGGATAGGTGTAGGGTTATGCATGATTTATTGGGGGCTGGGAGGGAGGGGAGCTGCAAAATCAAAGAAATAGCACTGTAAAAATAGGAGATTTCTGTAAAGGTCATCCTTGCTTGAAAGCCAGTCGTATCTGAATCTAGGGTTCAGTGCTCATCTCCATTTACAGCCAAAGAGCCAGCACTGTCTGTGTCGACAGACTTTCCGTGGACATGTGGCAGGCATGACTAGACACCAAAGCGGACGGAATGCTGTTTACCTTCCCGGCCGAAGTGGCCCCTATTGATCTACTTGCAATTTCTTGCTTTCAAACTGCTCGGTTGGCAGGAGCTGGGACAGAGACGGAAGCTCACTCTGTCATGCAGCACTTGGGTTTTGAACTGCTGACCTTCCACCTTCCAGTCAGTGTCTTAACCACTTGAGCCACTGCAGTGGACTTTCTGATAGCACCAATATTTTCTCCAGATAAATCAATCGTTATTAGTTAAATAAATAAATAAATAAATTTTGTGCCAGAAATTACTCTAAAGGTAAAGGTAAAGGTTTCCCTTGCTCGAAAGCCAGTCGTATCCGACTCTAAGGTGCAGTGCTCATCTCTGTTTCTAAGCCGAAGAGCCAGCGCTGTCTGCTTCTGCAGACGTTTCCGTGGTCATGTGGCAGGCATGACTAGACACCGGAGCGCACGGAACGCTGTTACCTAGGTGGAAAGTATTTTTGCAGGGAGAAAATATTGGTGTCTATTTAACAGGCCTATTTCTGCTGACAAATCAATTTTTATTAGCTGATTCGGGGCTGCAGGGGCTCAGTGGCAAGCCGGCAGTTGGAGACCAGGGTACTGCAGGACGGAGTGAGCGCCCGTCTCTGTCCCAGCTCCTGGCAACCTAGCAGTTCGAAAGCAAGACATTCCAAGTGGATAAAGAAGGACCACTTTGGAGGGAAGGTTGGCACTCTGTACGTGCTCAGGAACCCCGGGTAACACAGGTGTGTGTGTGTATGAAACCCCTCCCTCCAGCCTCAGAGGGACACTGCGCATGCTCAAAAGCCTCGCCGCACGGTGCGGGTGAGAGCCCAAAGGGAGGGCACTGCGCATGCGCAGAATATGCACTCTGCACACGCTCAGAGGCACCACGCACGAAGAGGAGAAAACTGGCCTTGCTCACCTCGCCGCTTCTCCCTCGGGGGCCTCGGCTGTGGAAGCCCCCCAGCGCCGCCTGCCTCGGCTCCCGCCGCCGCCGCCGCCGCCGCCGCCGCCGCCCCGCCTGAACGCCATCCCTGCCGGTACAGCTCTTCTCTCCTCTCAGATTTTGGCGCGCTGAGAGGGAAATCTCACGAGATCTCACCCTTCCCTCCCGCGAGAACGGAGACCCGACTGCCATTGGCGGGCGCCTGTAGCCTCCGCCAATCAGAGCTCAGCTCTCGGTCTCGCGTCTACCCTGAGAACCAATAGGAGAGCAGTTCCACTGTGCCGGCCCGCCTCTTTGTTTTCACGCTGTAATAAAAGAACTGTTTCCTCAGTCACAGCTGGTCTTCTGTCGCTCTTCTGATTGGTTAAGAAGGAGACGCGGCTAAGCATAGGGCAGCGGCTGCCCCGCCCACCACAAGCTTCGACCAATGGAAAAAGAGGATCTCAGCTTCTCCCACCCCCCCCCCCCAACCGCGCGAGGGTGTGGCTTCGACTCCGCCTCAGCCTTACATGGCCCCGGCTTTGGAGGAGGAGTTAGCCACACCCCTTTACTTTGATTGGATCACTCTGGGAAGGCGGGGCCGAGGGCCGAGCGGGTGGGTGGAGAAGGCGGTTGAAGCGCATGCGCAGTCAGGCCCCCTGAGGCTACGCGGCTGTGGGACGGACGGGCACAGGTGACGCGATGGCTCCGGCGCTCTCGAAGCCCGGATCGGGGCCGGCGCTGCTGCCTCAGACTAGGCTCCTGGCCCGGTACCTGTGGCTGCTCCGCCTCTACCCGGTGCTCACCAAGGCCGCCACCAGGTGCGTCCGCGGGGGAGGCGATCCGGAGCACGCTCTCCTCGAAAAGGAAAGGGGCTGTAAAGGGGGTTTACTCGCGAGTAAACACGCTCAGGACCCACCTGGCTTAGCTTCCCTTCCTTGGCATTTACATCCCGGGAGCAAAGAGCCAGTGGGGTGCTTTACTCCCGAGTAAACACGCTCAGGGCCCCGATCTGCACCGAGCTCCCGTCCTCTGTCCCAGCTCCTGCCAACCTAGCACTTCGAAAGCAAGGAATTGCAAGTAGATAAATAGGGACCACTTCGGAGGGAAGGTAACAGCGTTCCTGCGCTCCGGTGTCTAGTCATGCGGAAACGTCTGCAGAAGCAGACAGCACTGGCTCTTCGGCTTAGAAACAGATGAGCACTGCACCCTAGAGTCGGATACGACTGGCTTTCGAGCATGGGAAACCTTTACAAACAAGCCCTCCACTCAGGCTCCTTTACTCCCAAGGAAGCTCACTCGTGACCTGGCCTCCTGGCATCAACTGGTCACTTTGGATCCTGCTGAGAAACCGGGTGCAAAAAGAGCCCCTCCTCTTTCGATGTGGAAGGGATTTACTCCTGAGTAAAGGCACTTAGTACTGCAAGCCTTTTCCCAAAAAGAAGGATTGTTACCCCTGGTCAAACACTTGGGACTTTGCCCTTGCCATTTCATTGCAAATTGGCCATTCAAGGCAACGCGTCAAATCTCCTGGAGTTCCCTATGAGTTACAGTAGACCCGCACATAACGACGTTGTAGCGTCACTATAGGGGAAACATCGTTGTGGGGTTTTCAATGGCAGCTGCGCCATCTAGTGGCAAAACACTGTCATTATCCGCACAACAATGTTAAAAAAACATCGTTAAACCGCACAACGACGGCTTTTCGTCGTTGTGCGGATAGTCACGTGGCGAGTGACAACACGTCGGTAAGCGAAAATGACGCTATTCAAACGCATCCTTAATCGAGGGTCCACTGTACTTCTGAGTAGTCCTATTTACACTGTGTGGCCACCTCCCTCCTGCACTTCCTAAAGCAGTTTTTGACACTTCAGTAAATTGTTCTGGAAAGGAGTGTTTATTTAAGGACAAAACTTTTCTCAAACTCAGTTGGGTGGCGGCCGATGATAATTTAATTTGCAAACCTAAGTGGGTTTACTCGGGAGCAATTTCCGGGGCCAGCTTAAGTGCCTGGGCTCAGTTTGGCAATAGGGTGCAACTCTATTCACAAGGGAATCTCGCTCAACAGGTTGAGCAACTCCAGACTCAGCCTGGTTTCAGGATCATCTCGGTTGTGTAAGTGGGTTTAGTCAGAAACAAGTCCCATGGAACTGTCTGAGTAAGCAAATGGGAACTGTCTTTCCCACTGGTATCGAACACATTAATGACACATGGATCATTCAATGTATCTCTTGCTCTTTGGAGAAGAAGCATCGATCTTTTTCTATGCTCGAACTTGAACTCCGACACCGTTTCTTACAGTCTGTTTTTTAAAACCCTTATTTGTTACTACTTCAGTTTGGGGTTCTTACATTCCTGGCATATGTGTTTGTGTGTGATGTGAATTCACACATTGATTGCAAATCTGCAGAGGAAAAATTGTGTTAGTTTTGGTGCAATAAGGATAGCAATCTTTGCGTCCCTTGATGGATAATATCTTTTATTTGGTCTATGTTTGCATTTTTTGTCTGATCACGTTTCCCTGCTATGGTCGTAGAATAGACCAATGGTGGTGAACCTTGGCACTCCAGATGTTCTTGAACTTCAATCCCCAGAAGTCCTGATCAGCAGGAGTGCTGACTTGGGCTTCTTGGAATTGAAGTCCATGAACACATGGAGTGCCAAGGGTCGCCATCACTGATCGAGTCCATAGGTCCTCAAACTTGGCTCTCCAGATGTTCTTGGACTTCAATTCCCAGAAGCCCTGATCAGCAGGAGTGCTGACTTGGGCTTCTTGGAATTGAAGTCCATGAACACATGGAGTGTCAAGGGTCGCCATCACTGATCGAGTCCATAAGTCCTCAAACTTGGCTCTCCAGATGTTCTTGGACTTCAGTTCCCAGAAGCCCTGATCAGCAGGAGTGCTGACTTGGGCTTCTGGGAATTGAAGTCCAAGAACATCTGGAGTACCAAGGTTGGCCGTCACTGGAGTAGACCCTACTGCCAGGGACTCAACACCAATCGTCAGGCGGTGGTTAACTAACCTGACCACCCTGAGGACTAGCGGCCTTGGCGAAGTCCACAGGGAAGGTAGGGTGATGGTCCCCCCAGTGAATTAAATCCCACTTGAATCCCTCTTGATGAAGGGCAGCAGCTTCATCCATCCTAGCCTGGACTGATAAGGACTTTGTGTGCCAAAAGGGCTCAGGACCAGAATGGGCTTCGCAGAACTGGATCAGTGGTACTATGGGTGTCATGCTGCAACGCAGAAGACAGATGGAAGGCCACTGCATTATATTCTCAGGATAGTGTAGGAATCGGGGCCGCTGAGGGCCGGAGGTCCCGGAGGAGACTGATCAAGAAACGATACAAGGCAGTATGGAGCGAGATCAGATCAGTAGTTTATTGAGGGAAAACTTCAGCATATATAGAAGAAAAGCGCAACGGTGGCAAAACCGTCATCTGACAGAAAATCACATCACCTATTTGCTCAGGTTAATGAGGAATCTCTCTAAGGGAAATTAATTAACATGGACAAACATTTACAGGGAAGACACCATTGTTTAGAGCTTAGACGGAGGTAAACATGGCTTCTGTTTGCATCTGGGATAAGACTGGGACTCGGAGATGAGGGATTACTCTAATGGGTAACAGAGTTAGATATTCGCGCTCTCAGCAGGTCCGCTGGTCAGGTCAAGGAATTGGGTGAATCAAACCCTTTCATTTATCCACCCCCCTTAATTTCTCTACTGGCAAGGGCCAGGGGCCAGGAGCGTGCTCACTCGGTTTAACCTCTGCCAGAGGCCGTGCGTGCCCAATGGGCACGCGGAATCCACAGGATAGTCTTCATGGCTGATTGGAATCAGATATCGCATAAGAAGAAGAAGAAATTTGCCGTGATTCGGATTCCTTGCATTGAACGGATGGCCCCTTCCCATTCAGTGATTCTGTGATTCTATAATTTTTGTGGATTGTGCTTCATTCATCCATCCATCCATCCATCCATCTGGGATATCCTCCCACTCTGGGAAACATACAACAAATTAAAAGATTTTTGCAGTAGCAATACAAAGTTAAACACAAACAATAAAATTTAACTTTTCATCCCCATTTATTTTATTTAGCCGCCGTGAGTTGGGTTCCCTGATTGGGCGGCATACATGGGCAAAAATTAAATTAAATAAATTTAATTTAATTAAACTTGAATAAGGTAAAGGTCACCCTTGCTCAAAAGCCTGTTGTATCCAACTCTAGGGTTCAGTGCTCATCTCTGTTTATAGCCAAAGAGGCAGTGCTGTCTGCGTTTGAAGACGTTTCCGTGGATGTCTGGCAGGAATGCCTAGACACTGAAGTGCGCAGGACGCTGTTTACCTTCCCACCGAAGTGGTCCCTACTGATCTACTTGCAATTTCTTGCTTTGGAACTGCTAGGTTGGCAGGAGCCTGGGCTGAGACAGGAGCTCATTGATGCAGTACTTGGATTTTGAACTGCTGACCTTCCGCCTCCCAGTCAGCGTGTTAACCACTTGGGCCACTGTACAAAGTTATGAGTTAAAAACAAGAAACAGGAACGTCCCCAGAACAACACTTATTGGCGATGGTAAAGGATTCCACCTCTTCCTGCATATGAAGAAGAATCCTGCAAAGCTTGAGCCAAACCCAGTGTGTAGTTTGGCATGAGTCAACTGGTAAAGGCTGATAGATTTCATATCATCATCCAGCATTACAAAGGTTCTCGTAGGTGGACTTTTAACACAGTTTACAGGGTATCCCAACCTTTGGCTGTTGTTGTTCAGTCGCACAGTCGAGTCCGGCAACCTTTGACTGTTGGACTTCAATTCCCAGAAGCCTAAGTCACTTCCCCAAAGCACTGATCAGCCAATGGACTGACAGGCTTCTGGGAATTGAAGTCCAAGAACCAAAGGTTGGGAAACTCTGCTCATACCTGTCAAGCGCAGCTCCGGAGATTACGGAACCTGCGCAGAACATTTCTGTGCAGGTCCATTCTATGCATGTGTAAAAGCCTACGCATGCGTAGAAGCGACCTGCGCAGAAACATTCTGTGCAGGTCGCTTCTACGCATGCATAGAAGGCTTTTATGTATGCGTAGAAGGCTTCTACACATCCCCTTCTGCACAGAACCCTTCTACGCATGCGTAGAAGGGTTCTACGCATGCGTAGAAGGGTTCTACGCATGCGTAGAAGGGTTCTACGCATGCGTAGAAAGGACCTGCGCAGAAGGGATGTTCAGTAACTCCTCCCCCCCGCTTCCAAATTACGGGGTAGCGGTAGCTCCCGGCGGGAAATGGAGAAAATCTGTGCGGAAATATGGGAAATCCCGGCCAATCCGGGATACTTGACAGGTATGACCCTGCTGCAGAGAGAAATGCACGAGTTGATCGCATGGTTGAGTCCCAAGATGCTTCTTGGGTTCAAAGATTGGCCTGTGAAGAAGTGCTGAATCAAACAGTGGAGAAATTGCAACACTATTGAAATGTAGAAAGCTTGAGTGCTTTGCTCCTGTTAATGAAGGAGTGATAATATAGATTGATAGAGAAAAGAAAAGAAAGCAAAACTGGCAGGATAAAAATGGACTTGGCGCTGGAGCAGAGCTTTGCGGATATCATGAGCTGCCAAAAGAGATAAACAAGAAAGTCCCTGAGGCTGAACTGTCTTTGGAGGGGAAAAGGATTATGTTGAGGCTGTCCTACTTTGGACACATCATGAGGAGGCAAGACTCTTTAGAAAAAGACCATGAGAGTTGGGAGGCAGCAGGAAACGAGGCAGGCCGAACATGAGATGGGTTCATTCCCTGAAGGAAGCTACAAACTTGAGTTTGCAAGGATGTTTTACCAACTGATCATTAGGGATTTTATTTTGTCCCTCTCCATCGCCAATAGATTTTTCTTTTATGGTTTTTTTTGTTTGTTTCTGGTGTGTGTCTGTGCGCGCGCACGTGTGTAATTTTTTAAAAATGTGTGTCTTGTTTTTAATGTGTGAGTTTTGTGTTGTTTGTTGCCCAGAGTAGGAAAATCTCTCAGATGGGCAAGGTATAAGTATAATAAAGAAAGAAAAACCGAGCAAGGCTGTCGAGGGCTAAATATTTTGTAGGGTCGCTATGAGTCAGAAATGACTTGACAGCACGTAAGATCAACAACAGAGCTGATCATTCAAGGTAAAATAAATGGGGATGAACAGGAAAGAAGGAGGAAAGCTTTTGGCTTGAAATATTTCAAAGGCTGGTTTGGATGTAGCATAACATTATCTTGACTTGTCCCATCCAAAGTCAGAAGAGCCGTGATGGCCTTGAGCCTCTGGTTGCAGAAGAATGATTCTGTGACCTTTTCTTGATATCACCCGGACCGTTAGTAGCTTAGACATTTGGACCTCGGAGCTTGGACGGTAAATGATTTCCCACTAATCCAATACTTCAGTAAGTGAGTGATTAAGTTGGCAACGCAGCAAATGTTTGTATGTGACCTTTACTGGAAGGATTCCTTGCAAATGCTTTGAGTTGAAGGGTCAAATACGGTCGTGGAACTGCATTCTGGACGCCACATTGCCGTCTGCATATTTTGGAACACAAACAGTGCTTGTATCTGTGCATTGCATTTGTTTAGCTGACTCCCCCCTCAAACCTTCCCAAAGATCTGATACAGAATCTGACGATGGGACTCCGATGGCTCAGGACATACCTGTCAACCATCCCGATTTGGCTGGGATTACCCCATAATTTGGCGCCGATTTGCGCCATTTCCTGACCCGTGCTGCCAAAACCCCGTAATTTGGCAGCGGGGGAAAGGAGGCACTGTGTAGCCCATCTGTGCAGGTCGCGTTGCACGCATGTGTGGAAGGGCTCTACACTTCTGTAGCTCCCTTCCACGCATGCGCAGAAGGCTACGCCGCCTGCGTAGAAGGCTACGCAAGTGGCGTAGCCCTCCACGCGCATGCGTACAACGTGAGCTGCGCAGACCTGGTTTGCGCAGGTCCCAGATTCGTCGGAGCCGCAGTTGACAGGTATGGCTCAGGAAGGAATAAGGAATACAAGATACAGTAGAACTCCATATAACGAATGCATCATACAATGAAAAAAAATCATACAATGAAGGAAATTTGAAGGGGGGAAAAAACGGTGCATTGTACAACGAAGATTTTCGTTGTACGATCCAATCCATCCCTATGGAAATCGTACAACAAAAAACTTTTTTGTTGTACGATTTCCCCCAGAGAGTTTCTTTTTTAAAATAATTTTTTATTAGAAATTTTCAAAAATACATATAAGTAAAAGATAAATCATAAAACAACTAAAAAATAATAAACATACAAAATCAATACAAGAAAAAGAAACATCACAATCCGCATAGAAAAAGAAAACATGCATTATCATCAAAACTTTCATAATTAGATATTAAGATAATGATGCTGAGAGTAATATTAAAAAAAATCACTTTTATACTGATTATCACAATTTCTAAAATTTTCTTTCTCGTTAATTATTAAGAGTAATAAATCAGAATAAATCACCCTGTGATATAATACAGTGCCAAAGGGGAACTGCGGCCCATTCATTTATAACCCTTATAACCAGAAATTCAATTGATCCGGTACCGGTGAAAAACCACCTCTGTTCCTTAATGTATAATCGAGAAATGGTTTCCAAATCTTCCCAAATCTATTTTCTCTAACTATCCCTTTCTTTTCATTTAGTTCCCATGTCAATTTATCATTTAGTGCCAATTGCCACGTTTAACTATACCATTCTTCTAATACGAATTTCGCTGGGTCCTTCCACTTTCTTGCTATTCTTGAGATTTTCATTGTACGATTGTCCCCATAGGGATTTTCATTGTACGATGCATGCGATGCATAACGGAAAAAAAATATCATATAACAAAATGCATAGTGGAACCAATTCTTTTCATTATTTGGGGGTTCTCCTCTATCTAGGTGAGAGTCGGGATTCTCGACAAAAGCAGGCCTTTCTCCTCCCAAGATGGGTGTGATGAAAAAATGCCATGCTTTGGAAATTTCCACATTGGTATGGATCAGTTGGTGAAGACGTTGAATTTGAAGAGTGGAAGGTCGGAGTTTGAGACCCAAGTGCTGCACGACGGAGTGAGCTCCCGTCTTTGCCAGCCTAGCAGTTCGAAAGTAAGAAATTGCAAGTAGATAAAAACCCTTGAGTCGGACATGACTGGCCTTCGAGCACGGGAGACCTTGATCTTGACCTATGCACTATGGGGTGTTTCAGAGAAATAATGCGCCAAAACAGTTAGATGTGGGATGGTCTAAAATGTGTTCTGCTGCAGATTCTGCCTAGTTTCCCACATCTTAAGTGAGGAAGATTATTCTTTCATGGGGAAGATCCTGTCTTCAGGGCATAATGTTTCTTCTCATGTCTCCATTCTTTGATTTGTCTTGATCTCAGAGCTCCAGCATCAGGCGTTAATCTCTTCCTTTTTCCCCCCCACCCCCAGTGCCGTTCTCTCGGCTCTCGGCAGTTTCCTGTCCCAGATAATCGACAAGAGCCAGCGCAAGAAAGCACTTGACTTGCGGGGCCCGGCAAGATTCGCTGTTTATGGGTAAGCAGAGGCAGGACTTGGAAGAGGGGTAGCGATGTTTGGGCGGGTAGCCTGTACAGCAGGGATTCTCAACCTGCAGCCCATGGGCCGGATGCGGCAAACGACACCATTTCATGTGGCCCACCACCGCCTCCACCACACCAGGAAGTGCCATGTGGTGGAGGAAGGGCAAAATGGCCGTCTGGCCCCCAAAGCTGTCTGAGGGAGTGTGACCCGGCTTAAAAATGGTTGAGAACTCCTGCTGTACAGTGTTGGGTGTTAGACGTCAATAAGTGACTGTGGACTGGGTTACTACCCAAGTACATGTTTGTCTTTAGGCAGCAACTCCAAAGGCCTGGAGATAATGGATAAATCTGGTCCTGGCTTTAAGCCAGAGTTGAGTTGGCTTAGTGGTTAAGACCCTGGACTTGATGACTGGAAGGTCGGCAGGTCAGCAGCTCAAGACCCGAGTGCTGCACGACGGAGTGAGCTTCCGTCTCTTGTCCCAGCTTCTGCCAACTAAGCCGTTCGAAAGCAAGAAATGGCATGTAGATAAATAGATACCACTTTGGCAGGAAAGGGCACAGCATTCTGTGCTCTCTGGCTTCTAGTCATGGCTGCCACATGACCATGGAAATGTCTACAAAACGCAGGCAGTGCTGGCTCTTGGGCTATAAACAGAGATGAGCACTGAACCCTAGGGTCGGACACGACTGGCTTTCGAGCAGGGTGACCATTACATGACCTGTCCTAGACCTTGAACCTTTTCTCCAAAGAGTTCAGCACCTTGGAGAGCAGCTTCATGATGCCTTCCAGTTTACAAATGGTAGGGATCCATTGCTCCCTCCAAAGCCAGACACGAGGTTCTGCCAGGAGTAATAGAGCATCTCTGCTCATACGTAACTGCTACAACTGGCTAGTTGAGGGTCAAGTTACGACTCCCTTCTTGACACCTCCTGAGTCCAAGTCTTTCCTTACCTTTTGCCTTCTGCTAGTGTTTCCCAAACTGTGCTCCGTGGAACGCTGGTGGGCTTCAAACTTCGCATGACATCTCTACAGGCCGGCCACTAGTTGATGTTAAAAGGTGGGAAGATAGGATTGGAGTGTTGTGTAGTCTTGATTCCCACAACCCGAGCTAAGCTGTTTGAGGCTAAAGTGCACCGTTGAGCGGTTGGGTAGATGAGACCAAAACCACCTGTGTCACAAAGAACTATGGGATGTGGCTATAAATGATAAATGACGGGTACACAAATGTATCTGTGTCGTTGATAAACTTGTAGATTGCAGAAGACGCCGACACCGACCTCCAGGCCCCACCAACGGTTTTGGTTGTGGTGCCGTGGTGTGATTCGTGCGGTGACTGTTATTTTGTTGTTATGGGACTTTTTCAGATGAATGTTTTCCTTCCTTTTTGCAATGTTTTATGATGCTGTGATTTATGATTTGTATGAACCTCATGCAACAATTGCCCCATATAGCAACGAAATCGCATAACAGTTAGGGTTTGGTGGGGGGAAATGGTGTCCCGCATAACAATTTTCCCTATGGAAAAAAATCGTACAACAGTTATTCAATGGGAAAAACCACTTAGCAAAATAAATATATATCATTGTACGATGCATCACATAGGGAAAATCGCTATACGATGCATGTATCATGTAGCAATTGTTTCGTACAACAACGAGCCCCATGGAACAGATTAAAATCGTTGTATGAGGTACCACTGTACTGTGATTTATTTACTATTATTCTATTGTATTTTATCATGTTGTAATATGTATATGTGTTTAAAATGCTCTGCTGTCTCTGTGAGCCGCCCAGAGTCACGTTGTCGAGTGGATGGCATACAAATTTAAACACAACAACAACAACATGTATTACAATATATTGTATTTTTCTTTCTTTTATTGTTTTAGTAAAAATAAAAATATATAATTTATTTTTGAAAATAAACTTCCTGGTTAAACATGCACGCGCGCGCACACACACACACACACACACACACACACACACACACACACACACACACACACACACACACACACACACACACACACACACACACACACAAAAACCCTCCAAAATTGCCTGTCTTGTTCAATGCTTGCTTACGCAAACCTGATCTTCGTGCTTTGCCAGGTTCTTCTTCACGGGGCCGTTGAGTCACTACTTCTACCTGTACCTGGAGCAACTCATCCCGTCTGATTCTCCTTTTGCCATCGTCAAGAGGCTTCTGGTGGACCGGCTGGTGGTCGCTCCAGTTTTCCTTCTGCTCTTCTTTTACATCATGAACCTCCTGGAGGTAAGGGGACCTGGTGTGGCTTCTGCTCGGTAAGGCTCACGCTCCGTACATCCCCATTCATCAAGGTGGAGGTTTTGAAGGCCTAAAAATGCCACCAGCAAAGTGACCTTAGAAGGAAACTCGCAGCCTCTCATTGGTTGCTCTCCATGGACTTTTGGGATTGTAAGCACCTTGGGGCCAGGACTTTTTGTTGAATTTGCAAGAGGCTGTGCCCAGTGAGGAAAGGGTTTTTTTCCTGTCTACTACACTGCCTTTGTTGTGGATGTCTAAGCCCCCCCCCCAATAAATAAATAAATAAGGTGGCTCAGTGGTAATAATAATAATTTTGTGTCAGAAATTATTCTGCATCAAAAAGATTTTTGCTGGAGGAACTCTGCTCAGGGGACGCCCGGATTAGGCTCCTTTCATATCCCCCAAGATCTTTCACCACCGAAGTGGTCCCTGTTTATCTACATGCAATGTCTTGCTTTTGAACTGCTAGGTTGGCAGGAGCTGGGACAGAGACGGGTGCTCAATCTGCCATGCAGTACCCGGGTCTTGAACTGTTGACTTGCCGGCCTTCCAGATAACAAGGCGAGCTTCTTAGCCACTGAGCCACCACAGCCAACACTGAACTTGATGACTGGAAGGCCAGCAGTTTGAGACCCGAGTGCTGCATGACGGAGTGAGCTCCCGTCTCTATCCCAGCTCCTGCCAACCTAGCAGTTCGAGAGCAAGACACTGCAAGTAGATAAAGAGGTACTGCTTCAGTGGGAGAGGTAACGGTGTTCCGTGCACTCCGGCATCTTGGTGTGCCTGCCACATGACCAGGAAAACATCTGCAGATGCAGACAGCGCTGGCTCTTTGGCTGTAAACGGTGATGACCACCGAACCCTAGAGTCAGGTACGACTGGCTTTCGAGCAAGGAAGACTTAAGGGTCCCCTGGTACCTGACCTGTCACCTGAGATTTGTATCACCAGCCAGGTAGTCTTTGTTGACTTAAGACAGAGGTTCCCAACCTTTTCAAGACGGGGGCCATTGGGTCACACTCTCTCAGTCAGCTTCGAGGGCCAGACGGCCATTTTGCCCAGCCTCCATGATGGGGGTGGCCATTTTGTCCCAACAGCTTCAAAAGGGTGTTTCTCGAATGGCCTTGGAGGGCCAAATGAAATGGCACTGCAGGCTGGATCCGGCCCTCAGGTTGGGACTCCCTGACTTAAGATGTCCAAAGAAAGAAGGGCCGACCCATGCCTGATCAGCACTCCAGAGACAAATAGGATGGAGGAACTGGAGTGTGTGATGTCATGTGCATCTATAGTACCAGTTGAGGCCATGGTGGGTTAGTGATGAAGATGCTGAGCTTGATGACTGAAAGGTTGGCAGGTCAGCAGTTCGAGACCCAAGTGCAGCACGACAGAGTGAGCTCCTGTTGTCTGCCCCAGCTCCTGCCAAACTAAACAGTTTGAAAACAAGAGATTGCAATTAGATAAATAGGTACCACTTCAGCAGGAAAGGTAACAGCGTTCCATGTGAATCTCCTTTCCTGTCCTCCTTCTTCATTGCCTTTCAGGGCAAGGACTCCTCCAGTTTCGTCAAGAAGTTGAAGTCAAGTTACTGGGATTCCCTCAAAATGAACTGGAAGCTGTGGACGCCGGTCCAGTTTGTCAACTTGACTTACGTTCCTATTCAGGTAAGGCTTGTTCATCGTTCCCTTTGAGAGACTCGCCCTGAGGAAGAGGGTATGAGGCCCGTCTCCGATCCCTGAGGGTATGAGACCCGTCTTCGGTCTTTACACATCTCTCTCCCAAGCGGTTTCTATGTGGCGGCGATGGATCCAGGATGGATCTCTGCGGTCATAAATTTTCACGCTCGAAAAAAGTTTGATTCTCATTAATTCTCCAGGATAGGAGGAGGGGGAGTTAAGAAAACATCTTTATCCCTATTTTATTAGTCCTAATAGCCCCTCAACATGCATTTCTTCTAGTGAGTTGCTTTCTTTCTCTCTCGTTAAAATTTTTAATTTATTTTGTAGGGTTGTCTCTTGCTTTCCACCTTGGGTGTTCATTAGCTGACAGCAGTTTTCTGCCCCAAAACATTAGATGGGGGGCGGGCAACCTTTTTAAACAGTGAGCCTGATTACACCCACTGGAAACAGCTGAGCGGGCTGGACCACACCCTCAGGAAGCGGGCGCATTGACAGCTGTCACAAATGTGCTCACTTCTGTGTTTACATTAGCCACGGGCGTGTTTCCGCATGCGTGGGCGCAGTTTATGGCTGACATAAACGTGCCTGCTTCCACTTCTGGGTGCGGAGGAGACAGCAACGGGCTGGATTGAATGGCATTGGGTTGGCGGGTCTGGCCCATGGGCCATAGGTTGGGGAACCCGTGCATTAGATAGATAGATAGATAGATAGATAGATAGATAGATAGATAGATAGATAGAGAATCAAAGAAGGATGGATGGATAGGGGAGAGAGAGAATCAAGATGTATAGATGTATAGATAGATAGATAGATAGATAGATAATCAAAAAAGGATGGATGGATGGGGGAGAGAGAACCAAGATGCATAGATAGATAGATAGATAGATAGATAGATAGATAGATAGATAGATAGATAGATAGATAGATAGATAGATAATCAAAATGGATGGATGGTGGATCTATCAATCAATTAATAGATAGATAGATTTTGCTATATTGGGGGACCACTTGAGTTTTGGTCCAAGGTACCGAAATGTGTGTTAGATAGATAGATGGAAGATGGATAGATAGTCAAAATGGATGGATGGATGGAAAGAGAGAATCATGATGGGTGGATGGATAGATGGTGGGTGAATCCATTGATCAGTAGGTAGGGCGGTAAATAGAAAATCAAAATAGATGGATGGCTCCATCTCTCAATAGATAGGCAGATGATAGATAGACAGACTTGCAATCAATCAATCAATCTAGAGAGAGAGAGAGAGAGGCAGACAGGCTAGATAGACTGATTGAATGATAGTGTTGTGTTTCTTCTCCTCTTCCTCCTCCATCAGTTCCAGGTGCTGTTTGGAAACCTGGTGGCCCTTTTCTGGTTTGCTTACCTGGCTTCGGCGAAGAAGTGACGACAGAAGGAAATTGGGAGATCTTGGAAACTTCGTCCAGGGAGGATGTAGTTCTTTGCACTTGACGGTTGCGCGAGGGATTCAGCTAAGGACGTCGGAAGAAGAAGGTCTGAGCTAGGAAAAAAACTCTTCCCGGCCGATGTGGCTGAGTTCCCGCGATGATTCCCACATCTTATGATCCAAGCATTTGCCGCAGCCTTAACACTTCTTAGCCCACGAGGGACGGGCACTGGGGAGAAACTCCCTCCTGCTCACAATCACGTCTAACATGACATTTATTAATCTCATTCACCTTTGCCTCCTGTTCCTCTTCTTTACATTCTGATTTTTGCTGGTGCAACAGCAAGCAACAATAATTATAATTTTTTTTGAGTTAACAATAATTCCAGATGGTGCTTTAAGCTCACGGATAAAATGTATGCCAGGATCGGGGGATGGGGTGGGTGGGGACAGCTTCGATTCTGTGTGGATGAAGATGTCTTTTAAAAAAAAGGGCAATAAAGTTAACTGAATTGTTATTTTTTAACTGGGAAATTGGACTCTTGATTTTCTTTAGCTGTCTTGCCGTAGGGTTTGGCATCGGGAGGGCTGTCTCAAGCTACTAATAGGAGTCTTTGGCCTTTGTGCAAAAATGGCCACCAGCCTTTGTCTGCTTTGTGACTGCCGTTAACAATTTGTGACCACCGTGGAGGAGAAAGAAAGGTCTCCCTTGCTCAAAACCCATTCATATCTGACTCTAGGGTTCAGTGCTCATCTCTGTTTACAGCCCAAAGAGCCAATGCTGTCTGTGTCTGTACTGCTACCTTTCCTGCCGAAGGGGTATCTATCTACTTGCCACGTCTTGCAACGTCGTTGCATCCTGCAGCACTCAGGTCTCGAACTGCTGACCTGCCGACCTTCCAGTTGTCAAGCTCAGCTTCTTAACTGCTAAATAAAAGTTGCATTTTTCTGTGCAAAAGGACTGCCATTGGCAAAACTCACCACCAGGTGCCAGCCTTGCTTTGCCCACATGTTTTTCTGCTTCTTGGGGAAAGCCATCTGCCAAAGGGGAAATTAGACAGGGCATATCATTTTTTGTGGAAGAGTTTAGAGCAGTGGTTCCCAACCTTTTCCCCACCTAAGCATCTCTAAAATCCTGATTCCCTCCCCCAGTGACTATTCAAAAAGGGAACTACCTATTTACTTGAGTAAAAACCAAAAAGGGGAGCCTCAAAAAGGGGACATGGTTAATACTAGGGTCAATGACTATGAGGGTCCCAAGACCACACCGGAAAGAAACACACCAACAATTTAATTAATATTACCATATTTTCAAGTATTTTAATTATATAAATTTACTAGCCGCAGCTGCAATTATCACCCTTGGCTTATACTCGGGTCAATGTATTTACCTGAGTTTTCAGGTCAAAATTAGGTACCTCGGCTTATATTTGGGTCGGCTTATACTCGAGTATATATGTTATTCATGTGGAGTAAGCCTAAAAGGCCATTAGGTAAAGGTCATCCTTGCTCAAAAGCCAGTCATATCCAACTCTAAGGTTCAGTGCTCACCTCTGTTTATAGCCAAAGAGCCAGCACTATTTGCATCTGCAGATGTTTCTGTGGACATGTGGCAGGCATGACTAGACACCGGAGTGCACAGAATGCTGTTTACCTTCCCACCGAAGTGGTCCCTATTTCTCTACTAGCAATTTCTTACTTTCGCACTGCTAGGTTGGCAGGAGCTGGGACAGAGATGGGGGCTCACTCCATCATGCAGTACCCGGGAATTCGTCGAGTTCAGCGTCTTAACCACTTGAGCCACCGCAGTCCCTTAAAAGGCCATTAATGTGTCCTCAACCAGTGTTTCCCAACTTTTGGTTTTTGGACTTCAATTTCCCAGAAGCCTCAGCCAATTCCCCAAAAGCACTCACCAACCATTGTACTGACTTGGGCCTCTGGGAATTGAGGTCCTCTTGTGAGTCGTGGGCCCCACATTGGGAACCACTGGTCTCAACAAGAAATGCAAAAAATTAAAAAATTCACTGGGAATAATTCATTCTTTAATTGTGCCCCCTCCCCTCATATTGCCTCCCCTGTGGGGCATGTGCCCCACACTGGAACCACGGGTTTAGAGGATTTCCTAGCAATGGAGCAACAGGATTGGGACATCTCAAGTCAGGAACACAAAGCCCTACACTGGCCATCAGGAAAGGTTAGCCTTGCTTAGCAGTGATAACTCTATACCAGGGATTCCCAACCTAAGGTCCATGGGCCGGATCCAGCCTGCAGTGCCATTTCATGGCTTATTCCATTGCTACTAGTGCCCCATGCCAGCTGACTGGCCTTTCCAGAGGTTGGGAGTTGAGACTTTGCACAGCCACCACATGTGCAGCCTTAGAGCAGATGTTTTATTTTATTTTTATTTTTTTAAAAAATTATTTATTAAATTTTTCCAACAAATTTACATCATATAAAAAATAGAACAAAAAACATACATAAGAAAAAAATACATAATGCATCTGCATACAAATTATATCTATTTGGATTCTGACACCATATTACAATTAGACAAATTCATTAATACACCACTACATTATTAGCCTATCCTTGTAAATTGCAAGTAAAACTTTTATCATAAACTTTAAATATGGTGTGATATTTAATACATAAGTTCATTAATAATAATAATAATAATGCAGTACTATGTAAAAAATATAAAAATACAATAACGAGAGAAAAAATTAGTACACCCTGTGATATTTACATTGCCCTGGAGAAATTAGGATGTCTTAATATTTTCCTTCCAAAAGCTTCTCTGATCAGGTACAGGTTTATTTATTTCATCCCCTCTAAGTGAGTAATCCACAAAAGCCTGCCAAATATTCCAAAACCTGTTCTCTTTAATAATACCCCTTTTTTATTTATCTCCCAAGTTAATTTATTATTCAATGCTAAGTAAATTCTTCTACCTTTATTCTTATATCATTATTCCAATTTCTAGCAATACATTGTCTACCAGTTGTAAACATTATTTCTAATAATTCTTTTTCGTCCCTATTTAAATTGAAGCATTCCACATCTGTTAACATGGCGATACTTGACCCCAGTTTAATTTTCTTGCCCATAATTTCACCAATCTCTTTCTCAACTTTTTCCCAAAAACCATTAACCACAGTACAGCTCCACCACATATGTTCATATGTACCAATGTCCTCTTTGCATCTCCAACACATTTTATCTTTTTTGTTGTCAATCTGATGTAACCTCACTGGGGTCAAGTACCACCTCCACAAACATTTAATAATTATGTTCCTTTATTCTAACTGACAAAGTTCTCATTATCCTCTTTTTCCATTAATGCCTCCATACATCTTTTTCAGAGCAGATGTTTTATTTTAAACTACAGCCAGCTACCATTACAGTTCCAACCCCAGTTCTTTTTCCGCAAGGGAGCATTTGCTTAAAATAGAGTGATGCCTGCCTCTCTATCAGGAAGAGCTTCATGGCAAGAAGAAACACTTTTTGAGCAGGTTTGGTGGTTTGGACTTCAATTCCCAGAAGCCTAAGTCAGTGCATTGGCTGATCAGTGCTTTGGGGAATTGACTTAGGCTTATGGGCATTGAAATCCGAAAAAAGCAAAGGTTGGGGATCCCTGCTCTTGAGGATACATAAGGGCAAACCCAAATTAGAAGATGGAGGAAGGAGCTCACTGGACAAGGAAGGACATTAAAGGAGAAGATGGATGAGGAACTCATGTTCTCCTACGTCACTTGGAGGACCCTGAATAGGCTGAGGGTTGGTGTCCCTCAAGGCAAGACCAACAGGCTCAAGTGGCGGCTGCTGGCGGACAACAACATGCTGTGTGAATGTGGAGAGAGACAGACTCCGGCTCAGTTGCTGGTCTGCTGATTCCTACCAGAAACATGCGCCGATGAGGACTTAGGTTTGGGCAAAGCCAAGAACGTACAGTGGAACCCTGTACAACGAATGCCTCATACAATGGGGGGGGGGGGGGATCGTACAATGAAGAGGATTTGTGAAAACCATTGTGCCGCATATAACGAACATTTTTGTTATGGGGGAAATTGTACGACGAAAATCTCTAGGGAGAAATCGCATAACGCAAAGACTCAGCAAATTTTTTGTTGTACGATTTTTCCCCATAGAGATTTTCGTTGTACGATTTTTCCCCATAGAGATTTTCGTTGTACGATTTTTCCCCATAGAGATTTTCATTGTACGATTTTTCCCCATAGAGATTTTCATTGTACGATTTTTCCCCATAGAGATTTTCATTGTACGATTTTTCCCCATAGAGATTTTCATTGTACGATTTTTCCCCATAGAGATTTTCATTGTACGATTTTTCCCCATAGAGATTTTCATTGTACGATTTTTCCCCATAGAGATTTTCATTGTACGATTTTTCCCCATAGAGATTTTCATTGTACGATTTTTCCCCATAGAGATTTTCATTGTACGATTTTTCCCCATAGAGATTTTCATTGTACGATTTTTCCCCATAGAGATTTTCATTGTACGATTTTTCCCCATAGAGATTTTCATTGTACGATTTTTCCCCATAGAGATTTTCATTGTACGATTTTTCCCCATAGAGATTTTCATTGTACGATTTTTCCCCATAGAGATTTTCATTGTACGATTTTTCCCCATAGAGATTTTCATTGTATGATTTTTCCCCATAGAGATTTTCATTGTACGATTTTTCCCCTAGGAATTTTTGTTATACGATGCATGCATTGTATAACGGGGGGGGGGGGGGGGGGAGGTATAATGAAGTTCCTTGCAGAACGGACTTTTACCATTATATGGAGTTCTACTGTAGCTTCATTTTGGCAGTCCAGGGTTTGATTGAGACACAAAAGAAGAACCAGAAATGTGCACCAATGAGGACTTGAGTTTCTGTTGTTGTTTAGTCACACAGTCGAGTGTGACCCCATGGACCGTTGCATGCCAGCCGTCTCTATCCTCCGCAGCCCGCTCAGCTCTATGCCCATTGCATCAACGATGCCATCTAGCCATCTCATCCTCTGCCACCCGCTTCTCCTTTTGCCCTCGATCTTTCCCAGCATCAAGGCCTTCTCGAGCGAGTCCTCTCTTCTCATTTGGTGGCCAAAATACTTGAGCTTCAGCTTCAATATTTGTCCTTCCAAGGAGCAGTTGGGGTTGATTTTCCTTTAGGATCGACTTATTTTTATCTCTTGACTGTCCAGGGGACTCTCAAGAGTCTCCTCCGCCACCACAATTCAAAGGCGTCTATTCTTCTGCGCTCAGCTTTCCTTATACAGCTCTCACAACCATACATGACTACGGGGAATACCATTGCTTTGGCTATGCGGACGTTTGTTGGCAGGGTGACGTCTCTACTCTTTATTATGTTCCTTAGGTTTCTCATAGCTTGTCTCCCAAGAATTAATCTCCTTTTTATTCCGTGCCTGCCGTCACCATCTGCAGTGATCTTGGATCCTAAGAATGCAAAGTCTGTCCCTGCTTCCAAGCTCGGCCAGCGACAAAGCCAAGAAAGTGGCTTCACTTTGGCAGCCCAGGATTTGATCAGGACATGAAAGAAGAAGCGCTCTCTTTTTACCACTTGATGGAGCACCTCTTCCAAATATGGACTAATAATGCTTAGTTTGCCTGCTAGCTTTCACAATTGCTAAGTGTTTTGACAAATGGTCCTTAACTCAGAAACCTATCTAAATGTGTTGCATTTTGAGAGACATGCACACGTAAAAAATAGGGATTTAAATTGGTGCTTCTCTGGGAATTCAAAACAATGACAACACTCAGAAATGAAGGCAGAAATGGACTTGTGGGTAAAGACATAAAAAGTGACCGGGAACAGAAATGGGAAAAGTACCTACCGTATTTATTCGAGTATAACGCGCACTCGTGTATAACGCGCACCCCTAATTTTCCATGAAACCTCGGTATAAAATTTTTTTATGCGTGCAGGTGAGCGGCGGCGGCAGCGGGACCTGGGCGCCTGCCGCCGCCTGGGAGGGTAGGGCCGCGGCGTGCTCCGTGCCTACCCGGCGCCGGCTTCTTGAGTCGCGCGGCCCGGGTAGCGCGGGTGGCTGGCGTTAGCGCCTCCCCCGGAGGGTTCCCTTCTCGTCCCAGCGGGTGCGTGCAGGTGAGCGGCGGCGGCAGCGGGACCTGGGCGCCTGCTGCCGCCTGGGAGGAGGGCCGTGGCGTGCTCCGTGCCTACCCTTGAGGCTCGTTTAAAAGAGGCGCACCCAGTCCTTGTGTATAACGCGCACCCAAACTTTTATTTCTTTTTTGGGTATAAAATTTTGCGCGTTATACTCGAATAAATACGGTAATTTAACCACTTTGTTTCTTATTTCTCCCTAGGTTTTTGTTTAGCTTGGACATTTCCTTGGCAATTTCCATTTCCAAACTTTCATCTCAAGCACCAGTCTCGTTTTCCCTGTTGCTCATAAGTTGACCATCTGTTTTCTTTTATGGAGGTAAAAGTAAAGGTTTCCCATGCTCGAAAGCAGTGATGCACCGCAGAACCGGTAGCAGAAATTCCCCCAGGCCAAGCCCACTTGGTTGGCCATGCCTACCTCCATAGCCCATAATGCAGGATGTTTGGCCATGCCCACAGATTTAGCCAGCCCACGGAGTAGGTAGTAAATTTTTTTGCAGTGCATCACTGCTCGAAAGCCAGTCGTATCCCACTCTAGGGTTCAGTGCTCATCTCTGTTTCAAAGCCAAAGAGCCAGCAGTGTCTGCTTCTGCAGACGTTTCCGTGGTCACGTAGCAGGCATGACTTGACACCGGAGCACACAGAACTCTGTTTACCTTCCACCTATTTATCTGCTTGCAGTTTCTTGCTTTCAAACTGCTAGGTTGGCAGATGTGGTGACAGAGACGGGTGCTCATTCCGTCCTGCAGTACTCAGGAATCGAACTGCTGACCTGCCGCCTTCCAGCCAGCGTCTTAGCCACTTGAGACACTGCAGTGATAGGCCCCCAATGGCAATTAATCCGGCCCACAAAGCCCTCATCGCTCCCGGAAGTGGAAGTAAAACAGGCACGACGAGTCTTAGTGGTTAAGACGCTTCTTGAGATTCTTGAGATCTATAAAGAGAAGATGAAGGCCAATTAAGGAAGGATCTACATATGACCCAAGGGACTCTAGTGGCTTAGTGGTTAAGACACCGAACTTGACGATTGGAAGGTTGGCAGGTTAACATTTACGGCAGGGGTTCCCAACCAATGGCCTGTGGTCCGGATCCAGCCCACAGCACCATGTCATGTGGCCTACCACCCTCGCTCCCACCACTGGAAGCTTTGCCGTGTGTTTCCTTTTCAATGTCCTGTAAACAGCATTGAACTTGAAGACTGGAACCCAGGTGCTGCACCATGGAGTGAGCACCCGTCTCTGCCCCAGCTCCTGCCAACCTAGCATTTCGAAAGCAAGAAATTGCAAGTAGATAAATAGGTACCACTTTGGTGAGAAAGGTAGCAGTGTCACTGCCATCCAAGCATTGGCTCATATGTTGTCTGATCCCTAAGAAAAGAAGCTAGCCAGCCCATCCACAGAGCACACCAAGCCAGCAAGGGGGGGGGGGAATCCTTATAATTGCAACTTTAGCTTTTATACAGAAGGAAGCGAAGAATCTCCAAAGCTGATTTGAGTGGCCAAGTGAGCGTTCTGTACTCTGCCTCCGTTCCCACGGCATGGGGAAGCGCATCTGCCGGTCGATGTTCTGCTCTCAAAGGCGCCATGAAAGGGTTAATCTGTGGGAAGACCAATCTCCAAACTTTTTTTTATATTTCGCAAGATGGGCATCGGAGCCATATGCGCGGGATTTAGTCATTAATCATCTTTCGGTTTAGCAGGAAACCGGGGAGGAGAAACCTCTTTGCGCTCATCATGCATAAGATGATCTTGGCCCGTTAAGAATCTGCCAAATGGGAAGGGGGTGGTTGGGAAGCGCACTGGGCGGGGGCGGACCGGAGTAGTCTTTGATAAGCTTTAAAGATTTGATGGAGAGAATCCACATCTGTTGAGGCCCAAAATATCTTGCACGAACCGCTGTGGCCTGAGATGGCAAAACACATGGCTTCAGATGTAGTGGGGAATTCTTTTAAGGAATTGGCTATGAGAATCGTGAGAACTGGAACCCCAAAAAGAGTGTCCAGTGGCAGGCAGATGTTTTTCTCCATCTGTTTCTTTTCTTTTCTTGTTCTCATTTATAAATAGGGACCACTTCGGTGGGAAGGTCAACAGCGTTCCGGGTGCTCCGGTGTCTAGTCATGCCTGCCACATGACCATGGAAATGTCTGCAGAAGCAGACAGTGCTGGCTCTTCGGCTTTGAAACAGAGATGAGCACTAGAGTTGGATACGACTGGCTTTCAAGCAAGGGGGACCTTTACCTTTATATAGCGAGCTCCTCTGGTCTGTCCTGGCTCCTGGCAACATAGCAGTTGGAAAGCAAAAAATTGCAAGTAGATAAATAGGCAAGAATAATATCATGTCAGAGATCACTCTGGGTTGAAAGGATTTTTAGGGGATGCCCGAATGAGGCTCCTTTCATATCCCCAAGTGCAACTCTCGGGTATCGAAACCCACCTTCCAGTCTCCGGATCAGCATCTTAAACACTAAGCCACTGGGGAAGCTGCGATAAATAGGTACTGCTTCAGTAGGAAAGGTTAGAGCAGGGCCCCCCAAACTATGGCCTGTGAGCCGGATCTGGCCCCCAACACCAATTCACTGGCCTGAGCCGCCCTCGTCGCTCCTGGAAGCGGATGTAAAATGCGCCCATACAGGTGCATTTTATGTCCACTTTCCGGAGCAATGAGGGTGGTGCAGGCTGGATGAATTGGTGTAGGGGGCCAGATCCAGGCAGTGGGCCATAGTTCGGGCACCCCTTGTTTAAGCAGAGAAAATGGCCACCTAAAATCTGTCTCATCCTGTTGCAAAACAGATTGCAAGGCGTGTTTTACTTCTGCTTCTGGTGGGAGGAACCACGTGACTGGCCCGCTGAGCCACGTGCCCGGCACATGTCCCAAAAAGTTTGGGCACCCCTGGGTTAGAGCATTTTTGGGTGCTCCAATGTTTAGTCATGCCTGGAAAACGCCTGCAGACGAAGAGCTCATACTGAAATAAATGAGCTAAGTCTTGCAGGGGCCACAATAATGTTTTCATTTTCTTTTCTTGACGACTGGAAAGTCAGCAGTTTGAGACCCCAGCACTGTGTGATGAAGTGAGCTCCCGTCTCTGTCCCAGCTCTTTGCCAACCTAGCAGTTCAAAAAAAATAATGCAAGTAATAAGTAGGTACTACTTCGGCGGAAAAGGTAACAGTGTTCCTTGGGCTCCGACATCTAGTCATTATGTTCACGTGAAAACAGAAACGCCTGCAAATGCAGGCAACACTGGTTCTTTGGTTGTAACTGGAGATGAGCACTGACCCCCTAGAGTTGGATATGACTGTCTTTTGAGCAAGGGTGACCTTCACCTTGTTTAGAGGTGGGATACACAGTGTTGTGCAGTGGATAGAATGACCAACTAGGACTCAAGAAGCCTGGGTTCGAATCTCCGCTCAGTCGTGGAAACTCACTGGGCGTTCGGAACTGGTAAAAAGCACCCCTTAAATATCTCACTTACATCGAAAGCCCTGTTTAGAGTTGCTGTGATTTGATGGCACATGACAGTTTTCCAGAGTGGGACTTTATCTAGCTGTCACGGCTGATGGCGCGTGCTCCATGCTCAGGTTAGAAACGAGAGGCAGAAAATCAATGCCCCGCTTCAAAAGGAAATGAGCCTATTATGCCATTTACATAAAGAGGAATGTTCTGGCCCCAACATGTGATTTTGCTACTTCTTACAAACAGCTTTCTTAATGGCAGTGGTTCCCAACGTGGGGCCCAGGCCCCACAGGGAGACTTCAATTCCCAGAAGCCTCAGTCATTCCGTTGGCTGATGAGTGCTTTGGGGAATTGACTTAAGCTTCTGGGAATTGAAGTCCAAAAACCAAAGGTTGGGAAACACTGGATTAGAGCACAGGTCCTCAATCTTGGCTCTCCAGATGTTCTACTTCTTGGACTTCAATTCCCAGAAGCCTTAGTTAGTCCATTGGCTGATCAGTGCTTGGGAGAATTGACTGAGGCTTCTGGGAATTGAAGTCCAAAAAACCAAAGGTTGGGAAACACTGCTCTATGGCGAGTGATCGACCTTCCTCTACAGAGACTGGAGCTCATTCCGTCGTGCAGCACTCGGAACTACTGACCTGCCAACCTTCCAGTCGTCAAGTTCTGCATCTTAACCACTAAGCCACTAAAGTCCCTGGGAGTGTATCTACACCAGCGTTTCTTAAATGACGTTCCATTGAATACTGGTGGACTTCAATCCCCAGAAGCCTCAGTCAGTCCGTTGGCTAATTTGGGGAACTGACTGAGGATTCTGGGAATTTAAGTCCAATAACCAAAGTTTGGGAAACACTGATCTACACCATGCCTTAATATCGGTTGGGTACCTCTTGAATTTGCATGGTTCAGACCCTGGGATTCATCATCTGGTTTGGTACTTAGGATCCTTTGCAGGATAGTTACTAGATCTCTCTAGTAGAGAAGTCCAAACACTTCCTTCTTCTTCTGCTGTATCTGAATCCAAATATTGGTGATCCTCACTGCAATCAGCCATGAAGACTGTCCTGTGAATATAATGTCACGGCCCCTCATCTGCCTTCCGCATTGCACCATGACCCCTATACCACTGATCCAGTTCCACGAGTCACTTTCTAGTCCTGAGCCCTTTTGGCACATAAAGTCCTCATCATCAGCCCTAAGTCAGGATGGATGAAGCTGCTTCCCTCCATCAGGATGGATTGAAGTGGAATTTAATCAATTTAGGGGCCATCAACCTTCCCTGTGGGCTTCGCCACCCAAGGCCGTTAGTCCTCAGGGTGGTCAGGTTAGTTAACCGCCACCTGACAACAAGCATTTAGTCACTGACAGTAGGTCTACTCTATGGCCCTAGCAGGATCACCTGTCCAGACTATATACAATGACTTCCTACTCTTCTTCTTCAAGTGCCGTATCCGATTCTGAATATTGGCTGTCATGCTTATCATCCATGAAGATTGACCTGGGAAGAATTTAATAATGCAGTGGCCTTTCATCTGCCTTCCACATCGCAGCGTGACACCCATAGTACCACTGATCCAGTTCTATGAGTCACTTTCTGGCCCTGAGCCCTTTTGGCACACAAAGTCCTCATCATCATCCCCAGGCCAGGATGGATGAAGCTGCTGCCCTCCATCAAGATGGATTCAAGTGGGATTTAATCCACTTGGGGACCATCACCCTTCCCTGTGGACTTCGGCGCCCAAGGCCATTAGTCCTCAGGGTGGTCAGGTTAGTTAACTACCATCTGACACTCAATGTTGAGTCATTGACAGTATGGTCTACTCTATTACCATAGTAGAATACCTTGTCTACTTCCAGAAATTCAGATCTAGGGATCTTCTTGACATGGAACCAAGGGAGTTAAACAGGTACAAAATTACTCCATCTTGCATAGTTTTTTTCACTCCAGGCTGTCTCTGTCCCTCCATCCGTTTGGCACCTGCTCCTGGTAGTTAACATCTTTTCGATGTGCGCTGAGTAGTAATTAAAGCAATGCTTGCATGGCTTATGCCTTTGGCTAGGTTATTGCCCTGTGCTTTTTATTGGCCCCTTTTAATTTGTCGCATCGATCTGTTATTTGAATGTGAATAATACCGGCACTGCCTGCCCCATGTGGGAACACAGAAGGAGACAAGGTAGAAATATTTCGATCAATTGATCAATCCGTCAATCGCTCTCTCTGTCTTAAGCAAACCACTGGGCATTCGAAGTTCTTAATTCAGGTTGGACTCTACGTTGGGTTTCCCGTCATCTTCCAGCCTTTTTTGCTCATGCAGTTGTTTATTTGTGTCAAAGATTGTCTTTTTTGTCCTTATCCAAGATGTAGAGAAATATGGCTCATTTTTCTGACTTGGCTCTAGAGGGCAGTTCAGTTCTCTAGTCTCAGAAACATGATTGTGACAGCCATGAATTACCAGAGTTTCCCCCAAATGTCCAATTATTCCGGGAATCGGAGCTACTTGTTTTAATATTCACCTGGGATGTACTGCTACCTGCATCAGTGGCTTCAGCTCAGCTCCTCGGTCCATGATGGCCAACCTTGGCACTCCATGTGTTCTTGGGCTTCAATTCCCAGAAGCCCAAGCCCCCATGAATCCACATGAATAGGTTTGCTGCGCATGTTCTGGAACTTCAATTCTGTGAACCCACACAAATAGGTTTACTGTGCATGTTCTTGGACTTCAATTCCAAGAAGCCCAAGTCTCCGTGCATCCACACGGATGGGTTTACTGCGCATGTTCTTGGACTTCAATTCCAAGTCTCTGAGAATCCACACAAATGGGTTTACTGCACATGTTCTTGAACTTCAATTCCCAGAAGCCCATATATGCAGTAAACCCATTCGTGTGGATTCACAGAGACTTGGGGTTCTGGGAATTGGCGGTCAAGAACAGCTGCAGTGCCAAGGTTCATCATCATGGAGCTAGGTTTACAATTCCTTGGTGTAATAGAAAACACAGGTATGAAGCCACAGAAAGAGCCTCCTCGAAGATGGTTGATATTTTTGAAGTGGAAGCCCTGGGCAAGCAGAATAAGTTCGCTTGATAAGGTGAAAGCTCACATCAAAATACACCAGTTAGTCTTCAAGATGCCTCAACTTTTTATTTGAATTTTTTCCTTGTTTTGCTTTGTTTACTCTCCAATATGCTAGAGGATGTTGGTATTTTCGAACCACAATCGGGTGTACTCTGGTAACAGCAACCTTGTGTTGGCGGCTAATCTTTCTCACACTAGGTCAATTAGGCGAAAGGAATGGCAGAATGAACTCACCAAAAATGCCTTCATTTGGGCAGTTTCACGTCTGGCCTAAACACGGAGGAGGAGTTGGCTTCCAGCTAACAAGGCGAGCTTCTTAAGCACTGAGCCACAGCAGCCCCTCAGAAATTATTCTAGGTTGAAAGGACTTTTGCTGGAGAAACTCTGTTCAGGGGATGCCCAAATGAGGCTCCTTTCACGTCCCCAAGATCTAAGTGGTCCCTATTTACCTACTTGCAATTTCTTGCTTTCAATTTGCTAGGTTGGCAGGAGCTGGGACAGAGACGGGCGCTCAATCCATCATGCAGCACTCGGGTCCCGAACTGCCGACTTTCTGGCCTTCCAGCTAACAAGGCGAGCTTCTTAACCACTGAGCCACTGCAGCAGCCCCTCAAATGCATGAAAGATGACCATAAAGAGGAAGGGAAGGATCTATTCACCATCAGCCCAGAGTGTATGACACATAATAATAGGTTCAAGTTACAGGAAGTCCAATATTGAAGGAGGAGATGGTTGAGGAACTCAACCTCCCCTACATCACTTGGAGGACCCTGAATAGGCTGAAGGTTGGAGTCCCTAAATATAAGACCAACAGGCTCAAGTGAGGGCTGCTGACGGACAACAACACACGGTGTGAATGTGGAGAGATACAGAATCCATTGGTTCATTCACTGGTCTGGCGACGACTGCCAGAATCATGTACCATTGAAGATTTAATTTTGGCCAATGACAAAGCCAAGAAAGTGGCTTCAATTTGGAAGTCTAATGTAGAGGTTCCCAACCTTTTCAAGCCAGAGGCCAAGTCATGCTCTCTCAGTCAGCTTTGAGGGCGGGACGACCATTTTGCCCAGTGGTGGGCATCAGCAGGTTCGTACCGGTATGTGCATACCGGTAGTAAAAATGGCTCGCCCATGGGCCTGAGGTTGGGAACCTCTGGCCTAACGTTTGCTCTGGACACGAAAGAAGAAACACATGTGTTTTAAAACAGAGACTCTCCCAAGAGATGCCTTAGAAGTGTCCTCGGTTAAACATCTGCACTGACATAAAGTGATGCAAATTTCCTCCCCTAAAAACCTCCAGGAAGGGCCTTGAACCTCGACGCTCCTTTCCTTCCGGTCAAAGAGATGGCTTGTAAAACAGGGTGAAATGGATGAGGCGACTGTTATTCATGAGCCGAACTCTTTGTTACCATCAATCGGTGATCAAAAGTGTAAAAGACAGGAATGAAAGGTATTGTCAGGCTATGAAGATCAAGGCGGGGTGGAATCGTTCAAAGGTCCAGAGCAATTAAAGGCTTTCTGACCAAATGCACTTTGAAAGCGTTTCTTTTCAAGCCCCTACCATGAAAGGTAGGCTTTTTGGTTTGGTCAGAAAAACATTTAACTTATAGCGGATATACCAACGCTAGTTGGTAGTCAACCCCTCGGGGTCCCTTCAAGCCCTACAGTTCTATGGTTTGCCAGACGGACATTTTCCTTTGCTTCTTGGTTCTGTAAAAATAAATTATGGATCTTATTTTTTTTTAAAAAAAGGGGGGGAGTTCCTTTAACCCAATGATGGCGATCCTTTTAGAGACCGAGTGCCCAAACTGCAACCCAAAAAACACTTATTTATCGCAAAGTGCCAACACAGCAACAGTGGAGGGAGGAAACGCTCCCATTGGGCTGCTGGGCAGAGGGGCAGGACGAACTCTGTGCTGGGACGACTGCATGGATGCCCACAGAGAGGGCCCGAGTGCCACCTCTGGCACAGGTGCCATAGGTTCACCATCTCTGGTTTAACCAGTGGACCTGAGGGGTTCTGGGAATGAATAAAAGGAACTTTCCTCATTTCAAATCATGGACAATTACCAGAACATCTAGAATTGTGTAAAAAATTATGCGCTGCATGAGAAGGGCTAGACATCGGCAGATAAGATGCTGAGTCTGTATCTAGAAGGCGTGTTCCATTAAGAGATGAAAAAAAGTCCTTTTAGAGACCGAGTGCCCAAACTGCAACCCAAAAAACACTTATTTATCGCAAAGTACCAACACAGCAACACGGGAGGGAGGAAACGCTCCCATTGGGCTGCTGGGCAGAGGGGTGGGGTGACCTCAGTGCTGGGGGAGGGAGTACATGCTCCCATTGGGCTGCTGGGCAGAGGGGCAGGGCGAACTCTGTGCTGGGACGACTGCATGGATGCCCACAGAGAGGGCTCCGAGTGCCACCTCTGGCTCGGGTGCATAGGTTCACCATCTCTGGTTTAACCAGTGGACCTGAGGGGTTCTGGGAATGAATAAAAGGAACTTTCCTCATCTCAAATCATGGACAATTACCAGAACATCTAGAATTGTGTAAAAAATTAAGCACTGCATGAGAAGGGCTAGACATCGGCAGACAAGATGCTGCGTCTGTATCTAGAAGGCGTGTTCCATTAAGAGATGAAAAAAAGTCTGAATGCTTAGTCCACATAGAAGCATATAATGTATGCCATTAATATGGAAGGTGAACACAAGCTTGCTTTTGTGTGTCTGGTTTTCAAGACACACCGAACACTGGAGCTAAGGCTTTTCAGAAGAAAATATTGTAAAATCAGGAAAGGAGGGATTACTTAACGCCTCAATATATCGCACTCATCTCACAGATCAAGAAAGCATAGGGATCTATGCTGAGTCATTCCAGATACATTTCAGATGTGCTGACAGATTGATTTCCTGACCTTTCATGATTCCCCTTCTCTAACCTTTCGATGTAACTTGCACATCAAAGTTGCTGCAGCAAAGTTAACTGGGTGAAGCTTGAATGAGGAATTGCTCATATTACGGCTGTAATATTTGGCTGGTTCTCTACCCTAGCCATAAAGGTTGGGCGATTGTCTTCTATCGGGGAACCCTGTGGCTTCCCGTCCCCTGAACTCAGGCCTCTCTATAAGTCAAATTCTCTTAGCCATTTCCCTCTCCCTGGAAGCCCAGGCTGTACAGCAGGGATTCTCAACCTTTGGCCTGTGGGCCAGATGCGGCCCACGGCACCATTTCATTTGGACCTCCCACCTCCACCACACCCGGAAGTGCCATGAAAACAATTAAAACATTATCATATTAAAACATTTTAAGAACTATTAAAAAGCCCCCCCCCCCCCCCCCCCCCCGCATCCATAAAACTGGAAACAGTGAGGGAGGATCATGCCCATTCAAACAAGCCAGCAGGCAGGGGTCATTCTCCCATTGATACCCCATACCAGCCCCACCAGCCAGGTTTGAGATCTTTCCTAAAGGGCAGCAATTCCATCTGTAGCTGAAGTTCTAGTGGCAGGAGGTTCCATAGGGCTGGTGCGGACACGGAGAAGACCCTCCTTCTTGTGCTAGAGAGACAAGCGCCTCTAGCTGATGGTATGAATAGAGAGCCCCTCCAGTCCACTCTAGTTGGACGGACAGACTTTCTTGGGGTGATGCGTTCTCTTAGGTATCCTGGCTCACTATCATGTAGGGCTTTAAAGGTCATAACCAGCACCTTGAATTGCACCGGTAACCAGTGCAGCTCCCGGAGAAGCAGCGAGGCATGGGCATAATGCCCACACCCCAGCACCACCTGTGCCGTCGCAATCTGGACCATATGTAGCCTCTGAATGGTGGCCAAGGGCAGCCCCATGTAGAGCGCATTACAGTAATCTAGTCTGGAGGTGACCAGAGCGTGCATGACCATGAGCAAGGAGTCTCAGTCCAGGAGCGGGCGCAACTGGCAAATTACATGAAGTTGTGCAAAAGCCCTCCTGGCCATGGCTGTCACCTGCTCTTTGAGCAGTAGTCGTGAGTCCAGGAGGACCCTCAGGTTGCACACCGTATCTGTCTGGGGCAAAGTAGCCCCATCCAGGACCAAAGATGGTAGCTCCTGAGATAACGCAGGGCCCCTAATCCATAGCCACTCAGTCTTGCCAGGATTCAGTTGTAGCCCGTTGTCACCCATCCAGACCCCATCAGCCTCCAGACACCCAGATAGGACTTTGACAGCATCGCTTGGATCACCACGGGCCAAGATGTACAACTGAGTATCATCAGCATACTGATGATACCTCACCCTGTGGGAACGGATCTCACCCTTTAGCAGCTTCATGTAGATGTTAAATAGGAAAGGAGAGAGCACCGAGCCCTGAGGCACTCCATATTTGAGGGGCCTAGGGCTGGACCTCTCACTCTCCAACCACACCCACTGGGTCCAGTCCTTTAGGAATGAGGAGAACCAGGACAACACGGTGCCCTGGATCCCCAAACCTTTGAGCCGACCCAGAAGGATACTGTGGTTGATGGTATCGAAGGCCGCTGAGAGGTCAAGAAGAGCAAGGATGGTCGGATGACCACCGTTCCGCTCCCACCAGAGATCATCCATCAGCGCGACCAATACCGTCTCCGTAACCACTAAGCCTCGGTGGCTAAAGAGCCGGTGCTGAGTGCATCTGTAGAGGTTTCTGTGGACATGTGGCAGGCATGACTAGAAGCCAAAATATATGGAGCACTATTACCTTTCCTGCCCAAGTGGTACCTATTCATCTGCTTGCAATTTCTTGCTTCCGAACTGCTAGGTTGGCGGGAGGATAATTACAAAGCTGGACACAAATCCAAGCTGGTCTTTTTGTGCCTGAGGGTGGCTGTCTATCAAGGGCTGGTAAGAGGCCCATATTCTCAGGGAAAGCTTTGTTACACCGCAGGGGCAAAAGGTGCGAAAGGAAGAAGCCAAGATGACAGGTGTAGGCTCCTGCCATGAGTCACAAAGCCTGCTGCTAGGAAGGGAAACTGCCCAGCAATCCTGCCACGTACCGGGCTTTTTAATTGCTTGATCTTCCCTCTCTCTTTCTCTCTCTCTCTCTCTCTCTAACCCCCAAGAGAGTCACTGAAGCAGCTTTGAAGGTGGTCCCCAGATGCCGGGAACAGTCACGGCCCCATGAAATGCAACCTTAATAATCAGCTCTGCTTCCCTGAAAGGGAAGGGTAAGAACTGGAAGCCGAAAAGCGACTCATGGAGAGTGGGAGGGAAGGCAATGAATATATACTGTATATATAAAGATTGAGCTTTGTTTAAAGAGCATTAAAAACTGGGTGCTTCTCCCCCCACAGTTTGGTGGAGGGCGGAAACATGCTTATACTGTATATACTCAAGTATAAGTCGGGTTTTTAGCCCCCAAATGAGGTCCGAAAATGGGACTCGACTTATACTCGGGTCAACGTAAACACTCAAAAACACTCTAAATGAACTAATTTTACCATATTTTCATGTATTTTAATTACTGAAATGCACTAGCAACAGCTGCATTTTCCACCCTCGACTTATACTCGGGCCAATCGGTTTTCCTAGTTTTAGAGGTCCAAATTAGGTACCTCGACTTATATTCAGGATGACTTATAGTCAAGTATATACAGAATACAGCGTGACACCCTGAGTACTGCAGCACTGTGGTGGCTTAGGGGTTAAGATGCTGAGCTTGAATACTGGAAGGCCGGGTTCAATAACCGAGTGCTGCATGATGGATCTTGGGGACACGAAAGGAGCCTCATTCAGGTGTCCCCTGAGCGGAGTTTCTCCAGAAAAAATCCTTTCAACTCAGATGATTTCTGACACAAAATTTATTTACCCTTAGTACCACTGATCCAGCTCCACGAGTCCCTTTCTGATCCTCTGCCCCAGGCCAGGAGGGATGAAGCTGCAGCCCTCCATAAAGATGGAGTCAAGTGGGACCATTTAATCCACTTGGGGACCTTCACCCTTCCCTGTGGACTTGACCACTCTGTGAATCCTCAGGGTTGTCAGGATAGTTAACCGCCTCCTGACAATTGGCGTTGAGTGATTGGCAGTAGGGTCTGCTCTATTACCATAGCGGGATAATCTGGCCAGACTTTGTAGTCTGGCCAGGTAAGTACCTGGACCTTTGTAAATGTGACTTCAGTGGCTCAATGGTTAAGAAGCTTGCCTTGTTAGCTAGACGGCCAGCGAGTTGGCAGTTCAAGAACCAGGTACTGCATGATGGAATGAGCGCCCGTCACTATCCCAGCTCCTGCCAACCTAGCAGTTCAAAAGCAAGAAATTGCAAGTAGATAAATAGGGACCACTAGTTTGGTGGGAAAAGAATAAGTTGTGCCCCAAAACTATTATTAGTAGGGGAGCTCTTTCAAGTTTCCTGAAGGAAAAGCAATCTACTTTTCAGTGGGTGAGTTTGTTGTTGATGATAGGACATCATTGTGCTAACCTGAGAACCTGGCACAAGATCAGTGTAGCCCAGGTGAGGTCCAGAATCTTCTTGAACATATTTCTTCCCCGATGAGGATTGTGAAAGCCACTGGTTGGGTGAAACAGGAAGAATCACTGAGCTGAGTGGAGCCCATGAGGCTATCCAGTCCAACCCCTTGCTCAATGCAGGAATCCAAATCAAATCAGATTTGATAGGTGACCCAATTCTCTCTATAATATTAATTTCATGTCAGAAATTATTCTTGATTGAAAGGATTTTTGAGGGAGAAACTCTGCCCCAAGGGATGCCCGAATGAGGCTCCTTTCATGTCCCCGAGAGCTGGGACAGCGTTGGAGTCCTCACCATCTCTTGAGGCAGTGGGTTCCACTGTCATACTGCTCTGTCAAGTAGTGTCAGAACCTCTGTGACTTCATCGTTGAGGTCACAATCCCTGGGATGGCTCAGGACTTCATAACCTCCATATAACAACCCTGAGGATATCTCATATGGTCCACAGTTGAGGCCACAGGAGTCTTTGTCTCAAGGGGTGAGAGGACTACGTTGGGTGAAGGAGAGGTTGTGAGGAGTCCATTGTCATAATCAGGCCATTGGTGACGTTTGGACTTCGAGTCTCTATTTCCTTCTTTGGCTGTGAGGAACTTATTCATATGGTAAATCCATGGAGATGTATGATTTCCCAAAGGCACTGGAGTATTTTTTTCAGTACGTTTCAGCCAGATGTGAGGGACTTCCAACAACCTACATGGAAATTTTGGTAAAGAATTCTTCATGTGCTGTATCTGATTCAAAATGTTAGCTACCATCGTGGCGATCAGCCATGAAGATTGTCCTGGGAATAATATCATGCAGTGGCCTTCCACTTGCTTTCTGCATCGCAGCGTGACACCTATAGTACCACTGATCCAGTTCCACGAATCACTTTCTGGTCCTGAGCGCTTTGGGCATGCAAAGTCCACATCAGCTCCAGGCCAGGATGGATGAAGCTGCTGCTCTCCATCAAGATGGGCTCAAGTGGGATTTAATCCCCTTGGGGACCATCGACCTTCCCTGTGGACTTCACCAAAGCTGCTAGTCCTCAGGGTTGTCTGGTTAGTTAACCACCATCTGATGATTGGCATTGAGTTGCTGGCAGTAGGATCTACTCTATGGCCATAGCAGGATAACCTGGCTTGACAGGTATCCCTCCCATAGCAGTCAATTAAAGCCTGGTCTCTCCCAGCTTCTGTTTCAATAATAATAATAATAATAATAATAATAATAATAATAATAATAATAATAATAATAATAATAATAATAATAATAATAATAATAATAATAATAATAATAATAATAATAATAATAATAATAATTTCATGTCTGAAAATTTTCTGGGTCTTCATCAGCCCCAGGCCAGGATGGATGAAGATGCTGGACTCCATTCAGATGGATTCAAGTGGGACTTAATCCATTTGGGGACCATCACCCTTCCTTTTGGACTCAAGGCCATTAATCCTCAGGGTTGTCAGGTTAGTTAACCAGCACCTGATGATCGTCATCGAGACGCTGGCAGTAGAGTCTATTCTGGTGGTTCCCAACATGGGGCCCAGGCCCCACAGGGGCAGTTCAATTCCCAGAAGCCTCAGTCAGTCCATTGGCTGGTCAGTGGTTGGGGGAATTGACTTAAGCTTCCGGGAATTGAAGTCCAAAAACCAAAGGTTGGTGAAGAGGGGTCTACTCTATGACCACAGCAGGATACCTTGGCCAGGTGACGCCTTTAAGGTTTCTAAAGAAAAGGCTCTCCCAATGTCTTGGTCATAGTCTAACGCTCTTTGGGATATTGTGCCATTTTTCTTATTGGCGAGTCTTCTCAAGCTGGGCAATGGGCGTTTTGGGGGTGGTGCTTTTCTGCACTTCGAAATCTCTCTGGTTTATATCAGAATATAAGAAGGAGAAGGGGAAAAGTAGAGACAGAAAAGAGGGAAGGGAGCATTCCTTGCACAAAGCCCCATTCAGCCGAGCCCCAGAGCGCACAAGGGCACTTCCTAGTCAAGAACATTTTTAATTGGCTCAGCTCCTGTGCTGTTTGAACGGTCCTTAATGCTTATTAATTTCCCCAACAGTGCCATGCCTTTCCCTTTTGATGTGCAAATCTGAAAACCGCTTTATTCCTCCCCTTCCTCCTTCTTTCCACTCGACGGAGATAAAAATCACCAAGAAATGAAGAGGCTTGTTGGAAAGATGGGGGCGGAAGCCAAGGCCGGAGATCGAGGAGATGGAGTGTTTGAGAACAAAAGAACAGGAAAGGGGGCAGAAGGAGGAGAAAAGGTTGGAGGGCTCGGAGGAGGAGAGGTGGCCCACCTATGGGTTGGCGCCTTTTCAGAATGGGTTCTTCCAATACAGGAGATTCTCGAGATCTATAGAGAGAAGATGAAGGCCAATTAAGGAAGGATCTATATGACCCAAGGGACGCCGGTGGCTTAGTGGTTAAGGCACCAAACTTGACGACTGGAATGTCGGCAGGTCAGCAGTTCAAGACCCAAGTGCTGCATGATGGAGTGAGTGTCTGTCGCCTGCCCCAGCTCCTGCCAACCTAGTAGTTCGAAAGCAAGACATTGCAAGTAGACAAATAGGGACCGCTTTGATGGGAAAGGTAAGAGCGTTCATGGCCCTCCGGTGTCTTGGCATGCCTGCCACATGTCCACAGAAATGTCTGCAGACGCAGGCAGCGCTGGCTCTTTGGCTGTAAACAGAGGTGAGGGCTGAACCCTAGAGTTGGATACGACTGGCTTTTGAGCAACCTTTACCTTTACATATGACCCAAAAAAGCTTCCGGCCCTTGGTTCACAGCAGATTGCAAGATTGCATTGAGATGTGGCCACCTCACGCGGTGTGCACAGTCCTCTATTTGAAAGCTTACCAGGTGCCCTCAATTTGATTTTTTAAAAAATAATATTTTTCTTTAAAACGTATCACATCATTTCATCTGCCTTCTGCATCGCAGCGTGACACCCATAGTACCACTGATCCAGTTCCATGAGTCACTTTCTGGTCCTGAGCCCTTTGGGCACACAAAGTCCTCCTCCGCCCCAGGCCAGGATGGATGAAGCTTCTGCTCTCCATCAAGGGGGATTCAAGTGGCATTTAATCCACTTGGGGACCATCATCCTTCCTTTGTGGACTTCGGCACTTAAGGCCATTAGTCCTCAGGGTGGTCAGGTTACTTAACCAACACCTGACACTCCGCATTGAATCACTTGCAGTAGGGTCTACTCTATTATCATAGCAGGATAACCTGGTACGGTATACAATAATAATTTCATGTCAGAAATTATTCTGGGTTGAAAGAATTTTTGCTGGAGAAACTCCGCTCAGGGGATGGCTGAATGGGGCCAAGTGGTCCCTATTGATCTACTTGCAATTTCTTGCTTTCGAACTGCTAGGTTGGCAGGAGCTGGGACAGAGATGGGCGCTCACTCGGTCATGCAGCACCCGGGTCTTGAACTGCCAGCAAGGTGAGCTTCTTACCCACTGAACCACCATAGGTAATCATGTGTCACTCCAAAATAAATTCAGCACCTTAGATAGCTCCTTTAATATCTGGAGTGGATTTTGATTCCCTCCTGCCATTGAACCCTCTGGCCTCCACTGTCTCGGTGGGCCCATAATCTAAATAAGGGATTCTCAACCTGTGACCCATGAGCCAGATGTGAGGCCCACAGTGACCCATGGCCCAACTTGTAACCCATGGCCCACAGTGCCATTTCATGTGCCCCCCTCACCTCCACCACACCAGGAAATGCCATGTGGTGGAGGAAGGGCAGAAATGGCCGTCCGGTCCCCGTAGCTGTCTGAGGGAGCATGACCCAATGGCCCCTGGTTTTAAAAGGTTGAGAACTCCTGATCTAAACAGTTCAATTGGTGGAGCATTACGTTTTGATATACGTGCGTGGAAAAGGTTAACCCTGTAGTTGTGATATGAAGGCAGAACGTCTCACCGGGTCCTGTCAAATTCCCAGCGGGCGTTCTGCAGATAACATTTCTTTCCACATCGTAGCACTGGCTTTCTCCGTTCATTAATATGGGTTTGTAAGTATTAAGGTATCTTCCCGCGAGGAATCAAAGCTACTCAATTATTATTTTATTATCGGCGGGCAGTGGGAACGCATTGGGAGGCTTGGAGATGAAAGAGACCCTACAAATGTTGGGTTATTTCCCATAATGGAGGTGAGGGGGCAAGGAATGAATGAGGGGCAGGCTTCGCACTGTGCGGACAGCGGGACCTCTGAAAGGGAATATTCCCACAAAGGTCGAAAGAGAAAAAGGGAGCAGATTTGCTCAGCAATTGGGATGCAATGTTACTCCATCTACCTGGGGTTCCCAAACTTTTCAAGCCGCGGGCCAGGTCATGCTCCCTCACACAGCTGAGGGGCTGGACGGTCATTTCACCCTGCTTGCACTATGGGGGCGGCCACTTTGAGGTGGACATTTTGTCCCAACAGCTTCAGAGGGGTGGCCATTTTGTTTCTCCCTGGAAGGAGTTAGGGAGATGGCAACTTTCAAAGGAGGCTTCAGACCTCTCTCTCTGACTAAGATGAATTGCCTGCTTGGGGAAAAGTGTGAGTAGGGCTTGCTAGGTCTTCCTTGTGGGGCTGGGGTCCCAGAGGGGGGTGGTTGGGTGAGACAAAGCCAGGAGCCCAATGGTTCTCCCCCCACCCACCCACCGTGCCTTTTCATGTGCCCCACTGCCCTCGCTTCCGGTGCGGGCCATGGTTCCTTTTTAATGTAAACAGTATTGAAATACTATTGAGGAAAAGGTAAAGGTCACCCTTGCTCGATAGCCAGTCGTATCCAACTCTAGGGTTCAGTGCTCATCTCTGTTTATAGCCCAAGAGCCAGCACTGTCTGCTTCTGCAGACGTTTCTGTGGTCATGTGGCAGACATGACCGGAGTGCACAGAATGCTGTCTACCTTCTCACCAAAGTGGTCCCTATTTATCTACTTGCGATTTTTTGGTTTCAAACTGCTAGGCAGGAGCTGGGACGAAGACGGGAGCTCACTCCATTGTGGAGCACTTGGGTTCCAGTCTTCAAGTTCAATGCTCTTTACAGGACATTGAAAAGGAAACACACGGCAAAGCTTCTAGTGGTGGGAGCAAGGGTGGCGGGCCACATGACATGGTGCTGTGGGCTGGATCCGGACCACAGGCCATTGGTTGGGAACCCCTGCCATAAATGCTACAAGAAGGGACTGTTTGGTGAATAGAAATCCCAAAGACGAAGGAAGCAATCTTCTCTGCATCTCATGAAATGGTTTATAAAACAATAATCCACCCAAGCCGTTTGCTGGAGCGACTCAAGAAGGTGTCCTGGGAAAATATTCACTACAATCAGGAATTTAACACCATGTCCGGGTTAGAAACATCAAAAAGAATCAATTTTATTCGACTGATTCATTCCACTACTAAAATGTACCTGTAGATAACTGTTTGGCAACCAGGATGGATGGCGGTTGGACACAACTCCATTCAAGTTGTGGGTAAAGGTCAAGGTCGCCCATGCTCAAAAGCCAGTTGGGTCTAACTCTAGTGCACATCTCTGTTTACAGCCAAAGAGACAAACGCTGTCTGTGTCTGCAGATGTTTCTGTGGTCATGTGGCAGGCATGACTAGATGCCAGAGTGCACAGGACACTGTTACCTTTCCAACCTAAGCGGTACCTTGCAATATCTTGCTTTCAAACTGTTAGGTGGCCAGGAGATGGGACAGAGATAGGAACTCATAGGAAAACCAGGCTCAAGTATGGGCTGCTGGTGGACGACGACAACACATCCTGTGTGAATGTCGAGAGACACAGAATCCGGCGTATTTACTGGCCTGCAGACTGCTGCCCGAGACATGCACCGATGAGGACCTGGGTTTGGCCAACAACAAAGCCAAAAAAGTGGCTTCATTTGGGCAGTCCAGGGGTTGATCAGGACATGAAAGACGAAGAGGAAGAAGAAGAAGAAGGTCCCCCGTTTGGTTGCCCTCAATGGCTCATGGAGAAGATGGCTTGATGCGAAATCCCATTCAACCCCCAGAGGCTGAAAGCTTCAAGCCTCTCAAGCGCTCTCTGGCATTGAAACAAAATACATTTAGGATTAACTGCAGGAACCAAACTTGGAGAGACCAGAAATTGAGGTATTTGTAGGCTTCTGTAATGACCAACTCAAGGGGAACATCTTTCTTTACCTCTCCCGTGGCTGGCATTTGGAGATGTTTTCAAAGCGAATCGGTGGGTTGTCCAATTAAGGTTGATTGGATCCTTATCGCATAATGCTATCTCTCTCTCTCTCTCCACCTGTCGCTGAGCGAATGACAGCGGTTGTCATCCCTGTTGGGTACAATCTCTTTTAACTTTGCGATGCTTCCGGGTCGCGCCGTGCTTTGAGATAAAGAACGCAGCATGTGCCTAGGAGAAAGGACACCCTTCCCCATTCATGAATACAATGAAAGCTAATTTGGTTGTTTTTCAGACAAGGGCACGTCGGATAATTCAATCCATTGCTTCCCCCCTCCTTTCTCCACCATGTTCTTCCAAAATGAAGCCATGTGAATTGATTTACATTGGTTTTGCCTTGTGATCTTCTAAAGGGAGGACAACCGTCGGAGTTCTTTTCATCGCTGGAGGTCTTTCTTCCTGCGCATTTGGCTTCTTCCTGAGATTTGCACAAAGTCAATGCTGGCTGAAAGGAAGGGGGGAGCCTATTCTGTGGTTTCTCTTGGCAGGCAGGGAGTTCTGGGGCAAAGAAGAATAAAGTTTACCATGGAAGGAAGGGGTTGTCCTTGAAGGATAACTCAAAGATATGTCAAGACAACGAGAGTCAATGAAAGAGCATTGTAAGTTCTTGAGGAATGTCTCAGATGATTTTTGTTGCACAGTTGGCTCCAACTCTTTGCTACCCCATGGACCATTGCTCGGATGATACATTCCCGTATCAAACCATTGGATGTTCAAACCACAACAACAAGAGCTGCAGGCATTGATAGCAATGATGATTGAGATTTGAAGAGCGGTAAGGTCTCCCTCAGGACTGCGGTGGCTCAAGTGGTTAAGATGCTGAACTTGAAGACTGGAAGATTGGAGTTCGATACCCGAGTAGTGCACGATGTAGTGAGCTCCTGTCTCTGTCCTAGATCCTGCCAACCTAGCAGTTCGAAAGCAAGAAATGACAAGTAAATAAATAGGGACCGCTTTGGTGTAGAGGCATGCCTGACGCATGTCTACGGAAACGTCTGCAAATGCAGACAGCATTGGCTCTTTGGCTGTAAACAGAGATGAGCACTGAACCCTAGAGTTGGATAAAATTGGCTTTCGAGCAAGGGAGACCTTTAGCACTATGTCATGTTGTATACATGCATAAATTTTTGGATGATCAGTGTGTTAAAAAAATATGTTGGTCTTAAAATTTAGTGCTTCAGACTCCGATAAAAATGAAAACAATGAGTCAATGCCTTTGTGTGACCATGGATTTCAACACCCCATATTATTCAAATACTTAAAATTGTTCCTATTTTTTTTGTGGATGAGTTTTTGCTGTGAGGTTGAACCAGAAGAACAAGTCTGCAAATAAAATAAAATAAAATTTAAAAAACCTGATTCTGGTGTTTTAGAGGAGACATTTAATATCACTGTAGTACCAGTCAATGACCAACCTCTGGAATTACAGTCAAAGATGCCACATATGACTGTTTCACAAGGAGATATTGTAGTTCTAGGACCAGAAAGTGCTTTCCTTTAAAATGCTGCGGCCTAAATTAATTATACACTTTTAAAAAAAGATTTTGTTTCTTATTAGCTGAGATTAAACTTAATCACCCATTTATCAATTTGTTCTTTTGAAATAATTTGCTGATGATTCATGGCTCTTATTATTGAGAATGCAGCCAGATGTTGAAATGTGGGGCTTTTAATCAGCTGGTCTTGTTTTAATTTGCATGCCAAATATTAGCAGCTTTTTAGGCAGCTACCTACCTCTACCTGTACATTATATTATACAGTATTATAATATAAGTATTATATTATACTTTGTGTTTTGGGTCTCTCCTCCCCTCCTCCTTCTTCCCCAGCCAACCTGCCGGGCAAACTTTACTGGCCCGCTGGCGGGAACATCGGCAGCAGCGGCGGCGGGGAGCAGCTGATGAACTAAGACGTGCGAGTCGAGTTGGCGGTTTTTTATTTGTTGTGTGTGCCGGTTGTCCCACCTCCTCCGCGCCTGATTCATACCTGTCAAGTTTTGGGAAATTTCTATCAACCCTCCATATTTTACACTCTTTCCTGCCATCATCCCGTATTAGTTAGACTGCAATTAGACTGGAGGCCAGCACAGGATAAGCATAGCTGGTTTTTTTTTTGTGTGTTAGTGGGGCTTTTGCCCCACTCTCGGCTTCTGGACCCTTGTGGTGATGCTCGCAGGGTCAAAAGGTAAGTGTGGCCAGCTCGTTACAGGATGGTTGGGATGGGTGTGTTCACACATGCTGGTCACGCACGGCTCATCCACCATTTTATAGGTAAAGATTATGCAATGGTGATGTCATATTTAGTGGTAAATTGCTGCTGTTAAAGGGAAGTTGCCACTGATTAAAGGGAAAAAAATTAATGGGAGCTCACTCCTTCGTGTAGCACTCGGGTATCGAACTGCTGACCTGCTGACCTTCCATTTGACCTTCAAGTTCAGCATCTTAAACCACTAAGCCACCACGGTCCCATAAGCAATTTTTAGATTGGAAGCTTTTTTGGGGGGTTCAGCTGGGTATTTTCTGAGGTTCCTTGGGACTGCATTGGCTCAGTGGTTAAGACGCTGAACCCGATGACTGTGATGGCCAACTTTGGCACTCCAGGTGTTCTTGGACTTCAATTCCCAGAAGCCCTGAGCAGCAGGAGTGCTGGCCTGGGCTTCTGGGAATTGAAGTCCAAGAACACCTGGAGTGCCAAGGTTGGCCATCACTGACCTATGTTCTTCTAACTCATAGGTCCTCAAACATGGCCCTCCAGATGTTCTTGGACTTCAATTCCCAGAAGCCCTGAACAGCAGGAGTGCTGACCTGGGCTTCTGGGAATTGAAGTCCAAGAACTCCTGGAGTGCCAAGGTTCGCCATCATGGGCCTAGATGACAGGGTGTTTTTAACTTCTAAAACTATAACAAATGGAAGGTTGGCAGGTCAGCAGTTTGACACCCGAGTACTGCATAACAGAATGAGCACCCATATCTGTCCCAGCTCCTGCCAACCTAGTGGTTGGAAAGCAAGAAAAGTACATGTAGATAAATGGGTACCACTTCAGTGGGACGGTAAACAGCATTCTGTGCACTCCGGTGTCTAGTCGTGCCTGCCACATGTTCATGGAAACTTCTGCAGATGCAGGCAGTGTTGGCTCTTTGTCTGTAAGTAGAGATGAGCACTGAACCCTAGAGTTGGATATGGCTGGCTTTCGAGCAAGGGCGACCTTTACCTTTACCTTCTGAGGTTCATCCTGCAAGCTCTCTCACCCGTGTCTACTCCTATTTTAGGATATTTCATCTCTAGACAGCAGGGGGTTTGACTTCTGAAACTATGATAGATATTTGTCCTCTCTTCCATATGACTTCACCTTGAATACACTCCTGAGTCATCTCCTCATTACGGGAATAACTTTATTTTGCAATCTCTCTCTCTCTTGGGCATTAGTAAGCTCTTACAGGGTGTACAGGTTGGACACTGGTGTTTATTTTGAGCCTGGTCTCTTCTCTCCATTCCCTTTGATGTCCTAAAATAAGTCTTGGCAAGCATCCTTCTTCCTCAAATGTGCAATCTTCAAATCCCACAACTGCCGTGAATCTCACAGCAGTTTCCTAATGGTCTAGCTGGGTTCGGCGCTTTCATGTAATACACGTTTTAGCTTGATCTTCAGGGGCTGTGTTGGTGTAGGAGGGGAGAGGGGGAGAGAAACCAGGCACTGGGAAGAAGAGAAAGTGGTTGAACCAGGTTGGAAGTGAGCAACACCCAAGAGGAGGGGTTCTCAACCTATGGCCCGGGGGCCGGATGCAGCCTGTGACACCATATCATGTGCCCCCCCCCACTACCTCCACCACCACACCACACCCTTGGCTTGAAAAGGTTGAGGACCTCTGCCCTAGAGCAGTGATGGTGAACCTTGACATGCCAGCTGTTCTTGAACATCAATTCCCAGAAGTCTTGATCAGCATGAGTGCTGACTTGGGCTTCTGGGAATTGAAGTCCAAGACCAACTGGAGAACCAAGGCTTGGCCATCCATGCCCTAGAGCAGTGTTTCCCAACCTTTGGTGCTTGGACCCCAATTCCCAGAAGCCCAGGACAGCAATCCTGTTGATCAAGGCTTCAAGAGATTGAAGTCCAAGAACATCTGGAGAGCCTAGTCTGGGGAACTCTGTTCTAGAGCAGTGTTTCCCAACCTTTGGTTCTTGATCTTGTGAATGCCCGCCTGATACATCTGGACAAAATGTCCAATAAAGAGGACAAGGAAAAGATATTTGAGGAAACTGATTTGCCATGGTTCATTAGATTACAATTGGAGAATTGGAGTAAATATTGGTTAAAGCATCCTGGCAATTGTAGACAAAGAACTAAAGTTTGAGAAACTGATAGTCCAGTTAGACCAGAAAGCAATAACAGCAAAGGGATTAATTCATAAGATCTGTAAATTATTAACAGAGAATGAGGAGGCACAGAAAGCATTAAGAACAGTCTGGGAAACAGATTTAAGGGTTAAGGTGAGGAATGGGGAATGGGATGAAATTTGGAAACATAGAAATAAGAAAAATATGTCTGTTAGACTCAAAGAAAATGGCTATGAAATGATCTGGAGGTGGTACATGACGCCAATGCGATTAAGTCATTATAACTCCACACATGAGAAGGAATGTTGGAGGTGTAAAAAAGGACATGGGGCATACCTACAATTATGGTGGGAATACGAATCTGTGAAGAAACTATGGGGGAAAGTTTTGAATGAAATTAATCAAATACTATGCATAAAACTAGAAATGTGTCCCAGAATAGCTTTACTAATGGATCTCCTTGCTCGAAAGGCAGTCGTGTCTGACTCTAGAGCTCAGTGCTCATCTCTGTTTATAGCCCACTGTCTGCATCGGTAGACGTTTCCAAGGACATGTGGCAGGCAGGAATAAACACTGGGGTGCATGGAACACTGTTTACCTTCCCGAAGGGATGACCTTTGACCTATTTCCAAGGGGCAATGGCAAGGTGGAAAACTGCCAGCCACGTCAAAAGACAGTTGCTTGGCAGAAACCAGCTACATCCGATTTCAGCCTGTTCTTATATCAGTGATACTTTCCCTTCTTGCATATCTGCCAAGAACACAGTAATCATTGCCAAGTACTAACTTATCTCTTTGTTTCTTCCTATGCAATGATTGTTCTCTGCAGCAAATGTACACTAATCTAGTGTGTTACACCCCCATGATTGCCACCGGGCACATGGAGTGAGCCTTTGGAGCAGGAATAAAAGGGCTTTGGAGCTTTCCATATAGATCGGCTCCTCCCAACTTGATCCAGCGTCTGATGGTCTTCACTTCACTTTCCCACCAAAGTGGTCCCCTATTGATCTACCTCCAATTTCTCGCTTTCGAACTGCTAGGTTGGCAGGAGCCGGGACAGAGCCGGGTGCTCACTGCATCATGCAGCACCTGTGAATCAAACTTCAACCTTTCAGTCAGTGAGCAAAGGTTGCAAATTAATTTGGAACGAGGAAAAATCCTGTTCACCTGGCAAGATAATTGCAACAGTTTAAGAGAAGCCCCTCAAGCTGTCTAGCCTGCAAGTGCTGTGGACTCTAAGCTTAAAAGGTAGCATTCTTTCTTGCTCGATAGTCATATTCGAATCAAGGGTTCAGTTCCTATCTTCATTTACAGCAATGGTTCCCAACGTGGGATCCAGCCCCCCCCCCCCAAAAAAAGGGGGGTGCTTCAATTCCAAGAAGCCTAAGTTAGCCCATTGGCTGGTCAGTGTTTTGAGAGAATTGACTTAGGCTTCTGGGAATTGAAGTCCAAGAACCAAAGGTTGGGAAACACTGGGCTAGACCAGAGGTCCTCAAACCTGGCTCTCCAGATGTTCTTGGACTTCAATTCCCAGAAGCCTAAGTCACTCCACTGGCTGATCAATGCTTTGGGGAATTGACTTAGGCTTCTAAATCCAAGAACTCAAGGTTGGAAATTCAAGTCCTAGAACCAAAGGTTGGGAAACGTTGGTGTAAAGCATCCCAGATGACATCCCAGATGTCAACCAGAACAAGGGATGGCTGCTCTAGTTCTGGAATGGCGAGAAGCATTCCAGCTCCTGAAACTGGTTTGACGAAATGGCACAAAATAGCCTGTGAATTATTTTCCCCCTAGCAGTGTTTGAAAACAACACCAACACAACAACAGCAATGGGGGAAAGCTGTGTCAATTCGGCTTTCTGCAGCTCATGTTTTGTCTCAGAGGCTTAGTCTCTCTCGAGTGCGACAATCTCTTTTAAACTTGTCCCCCCCCCCCCTTGCGACTTTCTCCCTTGACTTTCTCACACCCAGAAGGAGAGCCTTGATTGTCACCAAGCCAGCTGTTTTCTTGTGCAAAACAGAGGGAGGAAAAAGCAGGAGCAAAACTCATCTGCCATGCATTGATTTTTTGCAAAAGGGAGGTTGGGGGAATGGTTCGTCTGCCTGGAGCCCTACCAGATGTGCCTCACTAAAGCCATCAGTTTTGTGTTGATGTAGCCAGCGAGCACAGGACTGTGGTGGCTTAGTGGTTAAGATGCTGAACTTGACGACTGGAAGGTCGGCATGTCAGCAGGTTCGAGACCCAAGTGCTACACGATGGAGTGAGCTCCTGCCTCTGTCCCAGCTCCTGCCAACCTAGCAGTTTTAGAGTGTTACCCCAAATCCAGAAAAACCCCATTTTATTTCCATTTATTATTTTTTTAGATTTTATTTTCAATAAAATAATTTTATCCTTTACTAGCAAGGGTTGCCCGGCGTTGCCGGGCTCCCCCCCCCGGTGTGTTTTAATAAAAAATGAGCCAATTTTATTTTTGCAATAGTTTTACATTGTGTTGGAAGGTTAAATTGTGTTTTTTTTAATAAAAAAATTGCTTTGTCTGTAATTTTAATTTTTTAAATGTTTATTTATGTAAAATTTGTTTGGCTTGGCTGTTATTAACTGTGATCTGCTTTTTTGGGTTTTTTTGAGGATTAATAAAAGAAGAAAGTATGATATAATTTTTTCAAATTGTTTTATGTAAGCGAATAATGTTTTAGTTTTTTGAATTTTTTTAATTAGTTGTACCGTAGGTAATAATTTTAATAATGTAAAAGTAAATGTTTTTTACATTCAATGTTTTTAAAATGTGTTTAGATGTTTTGAGTTTAAATTTGAGTTATAACTCAGCACAGGATTTTTTAAAGTTTCTATTGTATTTTATTGACATATATTTGTGATTTGTGTGAAAGTGTGTTTAGTGTAATTTTTTTACTTGTTTTTATTGGTGTGACCTTTTGTGTAAAATTGTGAATTTGTGTTTTGTTTGGGGCTGTTGTGTGTTTTTGAATTGTTTTTACTATTGTGGCCAGCAGGTGGTGCTGGTAGGGGTTATTGTATTTTGACTTTTTTTTCTCTCCTGGCCTCTGGGTGGAGCTTCTTCTGGTAAGTGGGGTCTTTCTTTATTCATTTCTTTTCCAGTCCTGGTGGAGGTAGCACCTGTTTTGGTAAGTTTGCTTGTTTTCTTTCTTTTGTGTGTGTGTGTGTGGGCGGGGGGGAGAGGGGGGGTTGTAATTTGTATTTTTTGTCTGTTTGTATTGTTTTTGATTGTGTCTTTGGTTACTTCGTATTGTTTTTGGCGTTTTTGTTTTTGTGTATTTTTGGATGTGTTTGAGTGTTTTTAGTAATTTTTTAAAAATTATTTATTTGGTGGTGGGGAAGGTACGTGGTCATTGGGGGTTAGGAAGGGTGGGCTAGGTGGTGGGGAGGGGGGCATGGTCGTTGGGGGTTAGGAAGGGTGGGCTAGGTGGTAGGGAGGGGGGCTTTATTGTTTTATGGTGCTTTGTTTGTGTGGAGTCGTGAAAGTAGATTGGGGTTTCCCCTTTAATATCAGTGGGTGGGTCTTGCGACCCCCCTCTCCGTTGGCTCCCCTGGGGTTGGGAGGTTTGTGGGGAGAAAAGAGGTATGTCCCCCCAACTCTTCTGGACCCAGTAGACCAGGCAGAGTGGATCGATTCCCTCCCCCCCTCCTTAAAACAACTCCGTTTTTAAAGAGAAGAAAAGACGGAGTTGTTTTAAGGAGGGGGTGGGAATCGATCCCCTCTCCCTGGTCTCCTGGGTCCAGAAGGGTTTGGGAAACATACCCCTTTTGTTCCCACAAACCTCCCAACCCTAGGGGAGACAGGGGAGAGGGGGATCGCAACCCCCACCCACTGATATTAAAGGGGAAACTCCAGTCGGGACCTTCAGGCGCCGTGGGTGTGGGAAAGAAAGCCGGCTGGTGTGTGTTTGGCTGTGACACGGTGAGTTGTTTTTCTTTTTAATTTTTCGGGTGCCGTTTTCCTCAGCGTTCTGCGCGGGCGCGCAGGACGCTGGGGCTTGTAGTAATGGGTTGGTGCTTTGTGTTTGTGCTGCATTTTTTTAAAATGCTTTTCTTTTAAGAACATAAGAACATAAGAACAGCCTTGCTGGAACAGGCCACAGCCCATCCAGTCCAGCATTCTGTCTCACACAGTGGCTCACCATTTCCTTCAGGGTATTCCCAAGCAGATGCCTTCACCTGCTTAGGATTCCCTGGAAATGGCATTGAGAGATATCCTGCCTATCTCTCCAACCCGGAGGTTGTCCTTAGGTAGCCATAATTATAGCCATTGATACCCTTGTCCTCCATGAACTTGTCTAAACCTTTCTTGAAGCTGTCAAGACTGACAGCTGTCACCACTTCTTCTGGCAGGGAGTTCCATAGACCAGTAATCCTCTGGGTGAAAAAGTACTTTCTCTTATTTGTTTGAGAACTAGTACCCAAAAGTTTCATGGAGTGTCCCCTAGTTCTAGTGTTATGCGATAGGGAAAACAGTTTTTCCTTATCTACTTTGTCCACACCGTGCATGATTTTATAAACTTCAATCATGTCACCTCTTAGACGTCGTCGTTCAAGAGTGAAGAGGCCCAACCGTTGCAGCCTCAGATGGTAAGGAAGGTGTTCCAGTCCCCTAATCATTCTGGTTGCCCTCCTCTGCACTTTTTCCAGCTCCATAATATCCTTCTGGAGGTATGGCGACCAGAACTGTACACAGTGTTCCAGATGGGGCCTCACCATAGATTAATAAAGAGGCAAAATGACACTTGCTGACTTATTTTCTATACCCTTCCTAATGATCCCTAGCATTGAGTTTGCTTTTTTCACTGCTGAGGCACACTGGGTTGACACCTTCATTGAGCTGTCCACCAGGACACCAAGGTCCCTTTCCTGGTTTGTCGCAGAGAGTTCAGACCCCATTAGTTTATAAATGTAATTGGGGTTCTTTGCCCCAACATGCATCACTCTGCACTTACTAGTGTTGAAGCTCATTTGCCACTGTTTTGCCCACTCCCCCAGTGTCAAGAGATCCCTCTGGAGCTCTTCACAATCTCTCACAGTTTTCACTACCCTGTATAATTTAGTGTCGTCAGCAAATTTGGCTACCTTGCTTTTTACTCCTACCTCTAGATCATTTATGAAGAGGTTGAAAAGCAGGGGTCCCAGTACTGAACCTTGGAGGACCCCACTCTTTACTTCCCTCCACTTGGAGAAGTGTCCATTTAGTGCTACCCTCTGTTTCCTGTCCCTTAGCCAGTTGCTGATCCAGGACAAGACCTGTCCCTTTATTCCATGACTGGTAAGTTTATTCAAGAGCCTTTGGTGTGGGACCTTGTCAAAAGCCTTCTGAAAGTCCAGATAAACAATGTCAACTGGATCCCCCTTATCCACATGCTTATTGACACTCTCAAAAAATTCCAACAGATTAGTGAGGCATGATTTGCCCTTGCAAAAGCCATGTTGGCTCTCCTTTAGCAGTGCCTTCTCTTCTATGTGCCTATTAATTCTATCTTTTAGGATGGTTTCCATCACTTTACCTGGGACACATGTCAAACTGACAGGTCGGTAATTTCCTGGATCACCCCTGGATCCTTTTTTGAAAATTGGTGTTACATTCGCTACCTTCCAGTCATCAGGCACAAAGCCTGTTTTGAGGGAAAGATTATATATTTTGGCTAGGAGATCAGCAATTTCATCTTTAAGTTTCCTGAGAACTCGTGGATGGATGTCATCTGGTCCTGGTGATTTGTTAGTGTTTAGCGTAACAAGACATGCAAGGACCTCCTCCCTGGTTATTTCTATCTTGCTTAATTCTTCGGTTTCCCTCCCTACGAAGATAGGCTCTGTTTTGGGCATGTGGTCTCTGTCTTCTTCAGTGAATACTGAAGCAAAGAATTCATTGAGTCTCTCTGCAATCTCTGTTTCCTCTTTAATAACCCCTTGCCTTCCATTGTCATCTAATGGTCCAATGGCCTTCCTAGTTGGGTTCTTACTTCTAATGTACTTAAAGAAGTCTTTGTTATTTCTCTGAGTATTTTTAGCTATACGCTCCTCAAAGTCTTGCTTTGCTTTCCTGATTGTTGCCTTGCATTTGTTCTGCCAGAATTTATGTTTCTGCCTGCTGTCCTCATTCGGACAAGCCTTCCATCTTCTAAATGAGCTTTTCTTGCTCTTGATCACTTCCCGAACAGCTCCTGTAAGCCACATTGGAGTCCTCTTGGACCTGGCATTGCCCTTTTTCCTTTTGGGTATGCATTCCCATTGGGCCTCTGTTATTGTTTTTGTAAACAGCCTCCATGCCTCTTGGAGTGTTTGGACCCTCTCAATTTTCCCTTTCAGTTTCTTTTTTACTAGTTTCCTCATCTTTGGGAAATTTCCTTTTTGAAAATTTAAGGTCTCTGTGTTAGATTTTATCAGTGACTTGCGGTCTATGATCAAGTTAAACATAATTGAGTTGTGGTCACTGTTCCCTATTGGATCAGTCACATTAACATCTTGCACCAGATCCTGAGTATTACTCAGGATCAAGTCAAGGATTCTTGTACCTCTAGTTGGGTCTTCAACCATCTGTCCCAGGGAACAATCATTTAGCATATCTAGGAACTTTATCTCTTTATCATGTGCTGAACAACAGTTCACCCAGTCTATGTGAGGGTAATTGAAGTCCCCCATTATAACCAGGCTTCCCTTCTTGGATGCCTCCTTTACAACATTCTCCAACTGCCAGTCTCCCTCAAGAGTTTGGGTCGGAGGCCAATAGTATATGCCTACTGTTAGACCATCCTTGTGGCCTGGTACTCTTACCCACAGAGCTTCTAATGGTGACTCCAAATCACCTAGATATTCCAATTCATACGATTTTATCACTTCTTTGACATACAAGGCTACACCACCTCCTGTTTGCCCCTTCCTATCCTTCCTGTACAGTTTGTAGCCTGGGATAACTGTATCCCATTGGTTATCATCCGTCCACCAGGTTTCAGTGATACCAATAATATCAATATTTTTATCTATTGCTAAGTATTCCAGCTCCCCTATTTTGTTCCGGAGGCTTCTGGCATTTGTATACAAGCATTTATATATGCTTTCCTGATACAGTCTTTTGAGTCTAGTTGCATTGTTAGACTGCCTCTTGCATCCTTCTGCTAGAGTGCTGGTGACTAGCTCCTTGCTCTGCTCAGTAATTTTTGCATCCTCCTCACTACTCAAGTACACACTTTCCCGAACCGGATGCTGCCCAGCTCCTGTCGGCTTTCCCCCAGTTATCAGTTTAAAAGCTGCTCTGCAGCCTTTTTGATGTTGAGTGCCAGCAATCTGGTCCCATCATGGTTCAAATGCAACCCATCCCTCCTGAACAGATTTGGCTTGTCCCAAAATGTTCTCCAGTTCCTGACAAATCTGAAGCCCTCCTCTCGACACCACCGCCTCATCCACGCATTGAGGCTTCTGAGCTCTGCCTGCCTGGTAGGTCCTGCGCGAGGGACAGGCAGCACTTCTGAAAATGCTACCTTGGAAGTCCGGGACTTCAATCTTCTTCCTAACAACCTGAATTTGGCTTCCAGGACAGACCGCTTGGCCTTCCCAACATCATTGGTACCAACGTGTACCATGACAACTGGCTCGTTCCCAGTTCTCTCTAACAATCTATCTAGATTTCTTGTGATGTCTGCAACTTTTGCACCTGGCAGGCAAGTCACCATACGGTTATCATGTGCATCACAAATCCATTTCTCTGTATTTCTAATTATTGAATCGCCTAGTACAAGGAGCCTCTCTCCTGCAATCTGTTCATCTGTCAATCTGTTCATGATTGGCTGTGGCGCGTTTCCGAACGTTGCGCCGTGTGAGAGCCTCTCAGCCTGATTGGCTCTGGCGCGGCGCGGCGCAAGGAATGTTGGGAAGTGAAGTTGTTTCCCTTTCTTCGCGTTTGTGGGGCTGTTGCCCCACTGCCGGTTTTCTCAATCCTTCGTTGACCTGCGTACCCAGATCGGCCGTGTGCACGAAGGGTGAGTGCAGGCAAGTAGGGCGAGGTATAGCAACCTATAGCCAGTTCCAACGGTTAACCCTTGGATTTATAGGTTAAGATTTTATATTTTCCCACAACTCTACCCACTAGGCCTACATGTCCATAACCACTACACTGTACACACAACCATCCATCTCACTTGCAGGTAGATAACTGCAAAAGATCAAATTTTAATTCATTTTTAAAAGTCAAAGCACTATTTAAAAAGCCTTATTTGAAAAGTAGACTTCGAGGGAAGCCCAATTCAAGTCTATGGAGCGGGTTCAAGTTCCCCTGCTCCATTGACTTGTATTGGCGTGGGGGAGGGGGCAAAACTGCAATAAGAGGGAAAGTTAAAAGTGAGAGTTGCTCAGGCTTCAAAGGCAGGAGCTCTGATACAATGTATCCAGTTGCTTGATTCAATCAGACTTCAAAGAACCGCAAAGGTTTCAAAGGTTTCTATGCTTTCCTTGAAAGCACTGCAAGAGAAAAAAATATTAGAAAAATTCAGCACTGACAGGACGACATGCGGGAGTGATCCGAGTGCAGAGCTAACCTTTTGAATGCCAGATAAAAATATAAAATGATATAGAAAAAAACATTTCTTTGCTCCTACAGTTTTTCGGAACCTCAGGGTTGTTCTGACAGGTCAAGGGACCTTGACCAGACCTGGACAAAGGGTGGTCTCCTCAAGAGTAAGCCCAGTAAAAGGATTGCTTCCACCTAGTTGGTTTAAGGCTGCAAACATGGGCAATTTAAAAATGGACTCCCCCCCCCTTTCCCTTTTGTCAAAAGTCAAGCCGCGGCAGCAGTGGCGTTCACAAAATTAACCCTTTGGGTCCATGAAAGAATTAAATAAATCATGAAAAATAATTTTCTTCCCTCCATTGGGAGTTGGGCCGGTCAGGTCTACTTGGCAGTAGGCCCAGGCTAGGAACTGCTCTTGCTTTGTCAATTTTAATTGTGGTTAGGTTTAAAGTGCATTTTTTCCTCTTCAGCCAAGCCGCGGTTGACTATAGACATGCCGGACTTAACCCTTTAATTCCCGGTTATGACAATTTCATTCACAGTGATGCCTAGGATGTCCTAAAAGTTAATAAAAATGTTCCTATGTATTTGAAACTGTTCAATCTTTGTCTATTCAAGCAGGAATCTCTCAGATTACTTTCATGTGCTCAGGACATGTTGGGGCAAATCCTACTTAATCAAGCAAGCCCTACCTTAATTAAGGAAGCCCTACCTCAATCAAGGAAGCCCTACCTTAATCAAGGAAGCTAATGGTTCCCTGAAGCTCTATTTGCCTTGAAGCTTACCTCTATTTGCATTTTCATCTCGCGGCTATTGTTTCTGGGGATAGCAGATGTTAGGGAAATTAGCATATGTATACATTGTAATGATGTGTTTTCCTGCTTTATAGGGCAGATTAGCTCAGGAGGGAGGGGGGATGACTTTGATCATGATGCACAGAATTGCTCCGCTGATTGTTCAAATCTCCCACCTATGACGTCTCATCATCCTGATTGGACCACATATTTCGAACTGGCCTGTTTTCATTGGTAACAAGTCTGGAAGCTGAGTCTTGACGTTGGCCACTGTATCAGCATCTGTTTTTACTAATCCCCCAATCTCCTCCCTTTATCTTTCCTTGGAACTGTAATCTTTTACCATTTAACCTTATTTACATAAAAGTTTGCCTTTGTAACCTGTGATTGACTTATTGGTGATTGTATTGACCGCCTGCTGGGGGTTCTTTTGTTTTATTGTGTAAACTCAACTTCGAGGTAGATAGTTTCCAGGATTAGTCTGTATGTGTAGGAACTGTATAAAAACTACTTCGTTTACTTTGGACTTCAGCTCTCGTCAGAAAAGATAGACAGGGAAGCTCATGTATGTATATTTTTAGCGGGTGGGTTTTTAATTGTCTTTGACCAGCAGGTGCCCAACTGTTGATTAAACAGAATAATAAAACCTCTTCGTAGCCTGTATTTCAATACTCTCTGGTTCCTGGGCATTCAGCCAGTGGAAAGGCTCCTTTAAAAAGTAAGCGCATCTCCAGCTGTTTTTGGTCGTGCTCTAACAATACTTCTTCAGACTCGTACAGCCGTTTTATCAACAACGTGCGGCAGAAAAAGGGACAGTGATTTTTCAGGTAACAAGAGCAAGAAATTACAAGTAGATAATTAAGTACTGCTTTGATGGGAGAGGTAACAGTGAGTGTTCCATGCACTCCGGTATCTAGTCATGCCTGCCACATGTCCACGGAAATGACTTCAGATGCAGACAGCGCTGGCTCTTCACCGAAACCTAGAGTTGGATGTGACTGGCTTTTGAGCAAGGGAGACCTTGACCTTATATGCCTGCAAGCATTCCCCTTGAATCTAAAGCAGTGGTTCCCAACATGGGGCCCAGGCCCCACAGGGGGACTTTGATTCCCAGAAGCCTAAGTGAGTCCATTGGCTGATCAGTGTTTTGGGGAATTGGCTTAGGCTTCTGGGAATAGGAATCCAAGAACCAAAGGTTGGGAAACACTGTGTTACACCTTTCTTCCCTTTCTTCCTCTCCGATTACACTGCATCACAAAATAATTAAATCTATACCTATAAAAATGAGATGTGGCCGTGCATGTCTGCCATGCATCTCTGCACACGTCCAGCCATTCCCGTAATGTGGCATGTACACTTACCTTACCTCCCGGACATCAACCCCGCAAGGGTCCAGAAGCCGAGAGTGGGGCCAACGCCCCAAGAACCCGAACAAAAAAACACTATGCTTCCCAGCGTCCTCCGCACCATGCCACCCCTCAGCCAATCAGGCAGGAGGATGCAAGCACGGAGGAGGCGAGACAGCCAGCGCGTGTGTAAAAAACAACAACGGCAGACGTGCGCCCAAAACAGCACAGCCCAGGGCCCTGCCTTACCGAGGCAGACAGAGCCTGGGCTGAGAGAACGGTCTGCTTGCTGCCCCTTCTGCACCGCCTAAGCGGGAAATGCAAAGGCGGTAGTCAGTGATCCGTCAGGGGTGGAGCACTCCCTGATGGATCGCTGGCTGGCGCATTTGCATTTCCCCTCAGCTGTTTCGTGTCAACCTTCGAAACAGTTGAGGGGGAAATGCCAGCGATGCATCAGGGAGAGCGCCTCCTCTAATGGATCATTGGCTGCCATCTTTGCATTACCCCTTCAGCTGTTTCGAAGGGCTGGCAGGCACTTACCCTCTCCGCAGGGCTCAAGTGACCCAACCGGCGAAGCCGGGTAGTTATGCTAGTAAATATGATAAATATTGTCTGCTACTTGTTCTAGTCCATGTGTCCTATACTAAACCAATTGCTCTGAATCCAAATCGGAAGTCCGATTCTGCCTAGGACGCCAGGATCGTAAGTTAGCAAATCTTACCCTCTTGGTTAGGTTCTTGCATTCATCACGCGAGGTACATTTGCCACAAATGTAGCAAAAGTTGTCCGGTTTATCTATGCCTACTCATCTTTAGCTCAAAATAGACTCACTATGTCCTAGCTGTACTATCCGACAAGATGGTTTCGCACAAGAGACAAGCCCTTGGTCCATCTCGCCTTATATACCTATTTCTGATGTCAGCTCACTAACTTGCTCACACATGCCCGGCCACTGCTGGAACATGCATGCCACCAGGGGACGTGATTCAGCTGAGGCGGCAGCAGGCTCAGTGGCAGCTGCAACTGTTATAATGTTCCCATGTAAAAATACACTACCCAATGACCAACCATTTGAACAGCTATCGCAGACCTTAAATTCTGTATGTGATAGGTAAATTCTGGGTTCAGGTTCGGATTCAGCACACTTGATATCATGTAAATCACATGTGTTATTCCCAGTAGCAAAATCATTGTTGTGCAGTGTTATCAGCCTGTTTTGGCTTTCAGTTCACAGACTTCTGTATTCACCCCTGTGCCTCAGGTAGGTTGCTCTACAGGATGTACAAAATGGGATTTTGATGGGATTGCCCAGTGTGTTGATCGGTCTGACCTCAGCATTCTCCATATCAGTGAGCAAAAAAGCAGGGGGAAAACATAAGGAAATAATAAAGAATAAAGCCCTCAAAGAGCATCCTTGCTCGAAAGCCAGTAGTGTCCGACTCTAGGGTTCGGTGCTCATCTCCATTTACAGCCAAAGAGCCAGTGCTCTCTGCATCTGCACACATTTCCATGGTCCTGTAGCAGGCATGACTAGACACTGAACGCTGTTACCTTTCCCACGCAAATGGTCCCTATTTCTCTACTTGCAATTTCTTGCTTTCGAACTGCTAGGTTGGCTGGAGCTGGGACAGAGACGAGAGCTCACTCCATCACACAGCACTTGGGTCTCAAACTGTTGACTTGCCGACCTTCTAGTCCTCAAGTTCAGCATCTTAACCACTAAGCCACTGCTTAGAGATCATGCAAATATAGAAGCCAGCCTAAAGGGCTTCTCTTCCCATATATATTCTATCCTTTTATTATCCTCCAACACTCTCTCCCTGATCAGATTTCCTAGTTAATAAACATTGTGTTTCTTACCCCTTTTTCCTTGTCATCAGTGATTATATTACTACTACCTGCATTTAATAATACAAGGCTAGATGAAAGGCTCTTGTATCTGATCACTAAAATATGAAACGTGAACGAATCCACAACATGCTTCATAGAGGCAAAGCCATTCTTGGGCTGAGAAACATCCCCCATCATTGAATTTTTAAGTCATTTTTCCTTGAAAGACTCACGAGAGCATCTTGTTTTTGAAGTTTGGGCGATTAGCACATTTATCAACATTTATTTGCTTGGTTCAAAAGCTGGGTGATTAATCAACAAATGCTTCCATCATCACACTGCTGGATAAAATCATCTGAAATGGGTCCTCGTATAATACCTTGGCTATTGCATTTCCGATTACCTGCAAGCAAATGCAATTTGGATATGGTGCATTAGAGGTAACTGTATTATTGCTTATAGTTTCAGGTGAAAAATAAGTTCTTAATCTTAACGTTTTTTTTATTAAAAAAAAGACATGGCTCTGTCAGCATAAAAATCTTTTGTTTTAAGCACCAGAATCGATCACTAGTTTCCCCTTAAGTATTGGCTTTATTTGTTACAGAGGAAAGGGAAGTGTTGACATTATTAGACTGCTTGGTGATCCAAACCCTTGATGATCTCTTGATGATTTACTGCCACCGCCGCCGCCATCCTCCTCCTCCTCATCTTCTTCTTCCTCTGGTGCCATATACATTCGATATATTGGTTATCACCATGACAATAGTCTTCCTGTTCTTACCTCCTTGGAACAGTTCTTCCAAGGACCTTCCACACCAGTCTCTCAGGTTCTTCAGCCATGAAGTCCGTCTATGTCCAGGGTCTCTTTCCTCCCATGGATCTTCCCTTGCAGAGCAAGTTGGAGTATTCTGTACTTTATGTTGTTCCTCATGATATGGCCAAGGTATTGGAGCTTTCTTTGTTTAATGGTCTTAAACAGTTGTTGTTCTTTATCCACCCGGCATAACACTTCTACATTAATCACATGGTCAACCCATGATGTCCTTACAAGCTGTCTGTAGATCCACATTTCAAAACCTTTTCATTTTCAGATGCTTTAGTCAATGTCCAAGCTTCAACTTCTTCTTCTTCTTCCTCTGCCGTATCTGAATCTTGGTGATCCTTGTGGCGATCAGCCATGAAGACTGTCCTAAGAATATAATGCAGTGGCCTTCTATCTGCCTTCTGCATCTCAGCATGACACCCACAGTACCACTGATCCAGTTCCACAAGTCACTTTCAGGTCCTGAGCCCTTCTGGAACGCAAAGCCCTCCTCCTTTGCCCCCAGGCCAGGAGGACCAGGAGGGCTGCTGCCCTATGTCAAGATGGAGTCAAATGGGATTTCTTTCTTTCTTTCTTTCCTTCTGTTCATTAGTATTCCTTCCTTCCATCCTTCCTTCCTTCCATCCTTCCTTCTTCTATCCTTCCTTCTGTTCATTATTCCTTCCATCCTTCCTTCCTTCCATCCTTCCTTCTGTTCATTATTCCTTCCTTCCTTCCATCCTTCCTTCTGTTCATTATTCCTTCCTTCCTTTCTTCCTCCCTATCCTTCCTTCTGTTCATTATTCCTTCCTTCCTTCCTTCCATCCTTCTATCCTTCCTGCTGTTCATTATTCATTCATTCATTCATTCTTTCATTCCTTCCTTCCTTCTATCCTTCCTTCTGTTCATTATTCCTTCCTTCCTTCCATCCTTCCTTCTGTTCATTATTCCTTCCTTCCTTCCTTCCATCCTTCCTTCTGTTCATTATTCCTTCCTTCCTTTCTTCCTCCCTATCCTTCCTTCTGTTCATTATTCCTTCCTTCCTTCCTTCCTTCCATCCTTCTATCCTTCCTTCTGTTCATTATTCATTCATTCATTCACTTTCATTCCTTCCTTCCTTCTATCCTTCCTTCTGTTCATTATTCCTTCCTTCCTTCCATCCTTCCTTCCATCCTTCCTTCTGTTCATTATTCCTTCCTTCCTTTCTTCCTCCCTATCCTTCCTTCTGTTCATTATTCCTTCCTTCCTTCCATCCTTCTATCCTTCCTTCTGTTCATTATTCATTCATTCATTCACTTTCATTCCTTCCTTCCTTCTATCCTTCCTTCTGTTCATTATTCCTTCCTTCCATCCTTCCTTCCATCCTTCCTTCTGTTCATTATTCCTTCCTTCCTTTCTTCCTTCCTTCTGTTCATTATTCCTTACTTCCTTCCTTCCTTCTATCCTTCCTTCCTTCCTTCCTTCTGCAAGTCACTTTCTGGTCCTGAGCCCTTTTGGCACACAAAGTCCTCACCATCATCTCAGGCCAGGATGCATGAAGCTGCTGCCCTCCATCAGGAGGGATTTAAGTGGGATTTAATCCATTTGGGGATCCTCACCCTTCTCTGGGGAATTTGCCCACTAAAGGCTGTTAGTCCTCAGGGTGGTCAGGTGAGTTCACCACCACCTGACACTCGGCATTGAGTCACTGGCAGTAGGGTCTACTCTATTACCATAGCAGGATAACCTGGCCAGACATTTACCAGTATTTCCCAACCATTTGTGATACCCATCCTCGATTGAAAATATCGAGCAACTTTTTTTGGTTTCCTCCTGAACCTAGAAGGCGATTTTTCTTTGGTTTCATCATGAACTTCGTGGGTGATTCTTTTGGGCCGGCGTGAAACTTGTGAAGAGTGAGAGAAGCAGAAGAGTGATAGTGAGTGATTTGATATTGATTCTCTACAGGCAACCCCATTCATCCTCTGTTCCAGAAGGACACTTAATCTTTGTTAAAAATAAATAAGTTCAATTACTGGGAAAGGGGGAAAATACTGCACCGTACTTATGGGCAGTAAATCAAAAGTAATTACTGCAGGAAGAAAAATTCTATTTAGGGATTAATTTTTTTACAATTACAAGAGATGTCACATTTCTATAGCAATAACACGTGTATACCGCCCCTTAGCGGTTAGTGCACTTTCCGGGCGGTTCACAAGTTAATTAACATTTTGCCCCCATTATCATGGTGAGGACTCATTTCACCGACCTCAGGAGGATGGAAGGCTGAGTCAACCTTGAGACCTGGTCAGGATCGAACTCTCAACTCACAAGGGTTGACCTCTTATCTCTTACTGAGCAGATGGGACTGAGAGAAGTGACTGATATATCCCTATTGATATCTCATGAGATTAAACCAGGCACATCCCACAAGTTGAGGTGCTGTTCAGTTTTCATTTTCTCCGCCTTGCATTTTAATTCTTCTGCCAAGACTGCCAACCCATGATGGCTGAACATTCTCCTTTTACTTATACATGTGATATTACTGCCATAGATCAACCCTACAAATGTCAAGTTGTAATTACTGCTAGGGTATTTACTTGACATTCTAGAACAGAGGTTCCCAACCTAAGGCTTGTGGGCCAGATCCAGTCTGCAGCACCATTTCACGTGGCACACCAACCCCTTTAAAGCTGTTGGGACAAAATGGTCATCCCCATCGTGCAGACAGGGTAAAATGGCCATCTGGCCCTTGAAGCTGACTGACAGAGTGTGACCCGGCCCCCAGCTTGAAAAGGTTGGGAACCCCTGATCTAGAAATAAGCCCACTCAGCCCTGTTGAGCTGGTTCTCTCTTGATGGTCATCATGAACTGCTGTCTCTGGCCTTACATGCCTGGGATATCAAGACTCTCCCAGGAAGTTTCCTGGGATCCAATCGCCATAGTTGTGAGCTGGAAGTGCTGGTGTGAACTTTAGCAAAAATCAATTGAAGCATGAATGCTGTTGAACTTTGGACTATTATCAGAAATAACTTGGATGGACAAAAAAATTATTCTCTGGGTAACCTTTTGGGTAAGGCTCTCTCCCCCCACTCTTACTGACACCTGTTTATTGAGAGAATACCATAGGGCAATGAAGATGCTGCAGATTTCCTGGAAATGCCAGGTACTAAGAAAAAAGATCTCAGTCTTCAATGGTGGCAGGGTACAATTTCTCTCTCCAGGCGATTGAGAAGGCCCCCATCTTTTCATTTTATTGGGCTAGAACAGGGATTCTCAACCTGTGGCCCACAGGCCGAATGTGGCCTGTGGCACCATTTCATGTAGCCTCCCACTGCCTCCACCACACCAGGAATTGCCATGTGGTGGAGGAAGGGCAAAAGGGCCATACAACCCCCGAAGCTGTCTGAGGGAGCATGACCTGGCCCCTGGCTTTAAAAGGTTGAGAACTCTTGGGCTAGAACAACAAGAACTTATTCCCCCCCCTCCCATTCAATCCTCTATTCCACTGTGGGGAAAGTCAGTCCTTTGATGGAGCTGTGAATTTTCTTTTCTCACTGCGTTGTCTATTTTCTTCTCTTCTTCTTCTTCCAAGAAGGAGTTTGATAAAGAAGAAAGGGGCACAGGCTCAGCCCGAACCTCCAGAGAGTGATAGTTCATCCCTGGTCAAATTTGTTGGACAGAGGAGGTTGCAAGATAAATCACTCTATTCCTCACTGAGTTAATAGGGCCACATTAGACATCTTGGACAGTCATTGGTTCTAAAACCATGTGTTCCAGAGACCTGGTACATGGAGCTGTTGGTGGTGGAGAAATCAGATGTCTCGATTACTACAAGAAACGTGTAGATTTAATTTGAGCCAATGACGAATGCAAGAAGGTGGTTTCATTTTGGCAGTCCAATGTTTGATCTGGACATAGAAGCAGAAGGAAAAGATGAAGGAAAGATAAAGGAGGAGGAGATGGAGGAGACCAAAAAGGAGATGAAGGAGGAGGGAAGGCTGAGTCAACCTTGAGACCTGGTCAGGATCGAACTCTCAACTCACAAGAGTTGACCTCTTATCACTTACTGAGCAGATGGGACTTAGACCTCTTATCTCTTACTGAGCAGATGGGACTTAGAGAAGAGACTGATATATCCCTATTGATATCTCATCAGAAGTGGAGGAGGAAGGAGATGAAGGAGGAAGATGAGGAAGTGGAGGAGGAGAAGGAGGAGAAGAGATGAAAAAGGAGATGAAGGAGGAAGACGAGGAAGTGGAGGAGGAGAAGGAGGAGAGGAGATGAAAAAGAAGATGAAGGAGGAAGATGAGGAAGTGGAGGAGGAAGGAGATGAAGGAGGAAGATGTGGAAGTGGAGGAGGAAGGAGATGAAGGAGGAAGATGAGGAAGTGGAGGAGGAAGGAGATGAAGGAGGAAGATGTGGAAGTGGAGGAGGAAGGAGATGAAGGAGGAAGATGAGGAAGTGGAGGAGGAGGAGGAGAGGAGATGAAAAGGGAGATGAAGGAGGAAGATGAGGAAGTGGTGGTGGAGGAGGAGAAGAAGAAGAATGATGGGAGGACTACCTGTGAATACAAGTTAAGGTTTATTTCTGCGATTGTGCTTGAATCTCTGATCAATTTGTGTTCTCAAATACCTTGAGCAAATTTCGTGCCACTGAAAAGCTGCCTACATCTCTTAGCTCTACCAGGTCAGTACAGAATTAATCAAACTGTTTCATGTTCCCCCAGCTTGGTAAGCACCCTTATTATTAATAATTGGAGAGCCTAATTTTAATTCTAGTTATTCAATTCATTATTCCATCCATTGATCAATACAATAGCAATTAGTTGAACATCTATTGAGTGATTTATGGCCACAGGGGAAAAAGCAGTTTAATTAATTGAAATGAAGTGTAATATTAGAAAGGTGATGAAAAGGCCTTTTATTATCTTTTGTTTAAATTGAAAAAGGTTCCTGGTTTTTTTTTTTTTTTAAAGCAAATCCACCACCACCCACCAACAGAGCAAACCTAAGGTAATGTAAAGTTAAAATAGTGACATAGTATGCATTTAGGGAACACAAAATATGCTGATGGCCAAATTGCGTGAGCTAAAGTTTGATGGAATATGAATCTTACAGAAGTTGTCCAGGTTCTTCTTTCTTTATTCGTGTCACATGGTTCTGAAACTATTTGGACGGCAATTCCTCACCCTGATAACTGTGATAATCTGTTTGGAGAAAAAAGGAATCCTGTGTGATTAATTGTTTAGAGTCTTAATTCCTTGCATTTTAACATGTTGGCTTTTGGTTTTTTTGCTGTCAGCCTGAACATCTGTCAAGATCAAGCTGGTTAAAAAACCAAAACAAAATCCCCTCCACTAATTGCAGAATTTCAAGTCTGGCCAAGTTATCCTGCTATGGTAATAGAGTAGAGCCTACTGCCAGCAACTCTGTGCCGAGCATCAGGCAGCAATTAACTAACCTGATAACCCTGAGGACTAGCAGCCTTAGGTGGCAAAGTCCACTGGGAATGGTGGTGGTCCCCAAGTGGATTAAATCCCACTTGAGTCCCTCTTGACGGAGGGCAACAGCTTCATCCATCCTGGCCTGGGGCTGAGGAGGACTTTGCATGCCAAAAGGGCTCAGGACCAGAAAGTGACTTGCAGGGCTGGATTAGTGGTATGGGGGTCATGCTGTGATGTGGAAGCAGGCTTGTGCTGGGTACCTTGAGAGGGCACGGGATAGGATGCTATTTCCCCCCCAATCCAAGGACACCATTTTATGTTATAAGTAGTGGCACACCAGGACACATCCTGGTGTCCCGCTGGGCCAGCACAGGTGTGGGAAGGCAAATGAAAAGCATTATATTCACAGGACAGTCTTCATGGCTAATCGCCATGAAGATTGCCAACATTCGGATTCAGGTACATCACAAGAAGAAGAGCATCTGTAATGTTGAGCATCTTGATTACAACCAGCACATGGACTATGAGACATCATCCTCCAGGATCATGGAAGGTCATGAAACCTAACCTCCTTGCCCCCAGAATATTGGAAATTCAAAACAATCAGCCCAGAGTTGGAAAAGATTGAGTATGACACATCCCTAATATAAATCTATTTTTCAAACTTGTGCATTAAGCAGAAGAAGAATTAGTCGGGTTTGGGGTTCTCCAGACGGAGGAGTTGTGGTTAATAAAATAATAAAGTTTTAGAAGAATACGGAGGTCTTAGCAGATGAGAAAATGCTATAGGCTTGGAAGGAAAGAAGCCCATATTTATTCCTCAAAGATCTCTATAAGTTTCTCCTTCTCTTAAGCCTTGAAAAATATTTATTACCATCTAATGAGGTACCTGTAGAACCCTGCTTCCATACCAATAGAGATGAAGATAATATACTGCTTTAATTAGCAATTTGGATTTGAGGAATGCCTTACTATGCGGCTAGTTTTTAAGCATCCCCTGTAAAGTGTGCTTTTGGAGAGATTGCCTAATGCCACAGAGCTCTCTGTTTTGCAATGTAATCATGTAATTCTCTAGGCAATAATCACACATTTGCCTGCTTCTTTGACATGACACCTTGTTGGTCATGACAATCTCTGTGTCTTATACTTCCCCAGCAGGCTTTGGAGAAGAGGGAAATGATCATGGAAGTGACTTGAAAGCATGGTAACAAAGATAGAGGAGAAATATCATTTCTTTTCCTAGGACAATTGAAGGTGGAGATGTGGAAGTCCTATGACAGTGATGGCCAACCTTGGTGCTCCAGCTGTTCTTGGACTTCAATTCCCAGAAGTCCAAGTCTCTGTTTGGGTTTACTGGTAAATCCATTCATGTGGATTCACAGACACTTGGGCTTCTGGGAATTGAAGTCCAAGAGCAGCTGGAGTGCCAAGGTTCGCCATCACGGAACTATGGAGATTCAAAGAGTACCAATGTGATTTAAAAGACTAACCTAAAGCAATAACATATAAGAAAATAAGTCTCACCAACACATATAGGTAAAGGTCACCATTGCTCAAAAGCCAGTTGTATCTGAATCTAGGGTTCGGTGGTCATCTCCGTTTATAGACAAAGAGCCACATGTCTACATGTATGCATCTGCAGACGTTTCCATGGACATGTGGCAAGCATTCTAGACACTGGAGAGCATGGAACACTGTAACCTTTCTCACCAAAGTGGTCTCTATTTATCTACTTGCAATTTCTTGCTTTGGAATGCTAGGTTGGTAGAAGCTGTGACAGCGACAGAAGCTCACTCCGTTGTGCAGTGCACAGGTCTTGAACTGTTGGCCTTCCAACCTTTCCGTCCTCAAGTTCAGCATCTTAGCCCCTAAGCCACCACAGTCCCATTATGAAATTCTTCTTCTTGTACTGTATCTGATTTTGGACATTGGCGATCATCATGGCAATCAACCATGTAGCTATTACCCAAACAACCGGTTAAGCTATGCAGATTTCAAAGAGTACCTCAACTCAAGCTTCTTCTGCTTCTTTACTTATTCATCTAGTCAGCAGTTCGAGACTCGAGTACTGCATGACGGATTGAGTGCCCGTCTCTGTCCCAGCTCTTGGGGAACATGAAAGGAGCCTCAATTCCCAGAAGCCCTGATTAGCAGGAGTGCTGACTTTTCAAATGTGATGGTAGGATGATAAGCAATGTTCCGTCCACTCTGGTGTCTAGTCATGCCTGCCACATGTCCATGGAAATGTCTGCAGATACAGACAGCGCTGGCTCCTTGGCTGTAAATGGAGATGAGCACTGAACCCTAGAGTCAGAAATGACGTGCTTTCAAGCAAGGGTGACCGATTAGCAAGTAAATATATATGTTGTTGTTCAGTCGCACAGTCGACTCCGACCCTTTGCGACCCCATGGACCATTTTCCTCCAGGCGCCTCTGTCCTCTACCATCCCCCTCAGCCCTCCCAGCTCTGTGCCCATTGTGTCTACAATGCCATCTAGCCATCTCATCCTTGGCCTCCCCCTTCTTCTTTTGCCCTCCACCTTTCCCAACATCACGGCCTTCTCAAGTGAATCCTCCCTTCTCATTTGATGCCCAAAGTACTTTAGCCTCATCTTTACTATTTGACCTTCCAATGAGCAGTCAGGGTTAATTTCTTCTAGGATTGACCTATTTGTTCTCCTCGCTGTCCAGGGGACTCTCAAAACCCTCCTCCAACACCACATTTCAAAGGCATCTATTCTTCTACGTTCAGCCTTCCTAATTGTCCAGCTCTCACATCCATACATTACTACTGGGAAAACCATTGCTTTGACTATTCTAATTTTTGTTTGCAATGTAATGTCTCTGCTTTTCACTATGTTCCCCAGGTTTCTCATCGCTTGTCTCCCAAGAATCAGTCGCCTTTTTATTTCATGGCTGCAATCCCCATCTGCAGTGATCTTTGATCCTAAGAAAGTAAAATCTGTCACTGCTTCTACTTCTTCCCCGTCTATTTTCCAGGAACTGATTGGGCCTGTTGCCATTATCTTGGTTTTCTTGATATTGAGTCTCAAGCCAGCTTTTGCACTCTCCTCCTTCAGCCCAATCAAGAGATTCTTTAGGTCTTCCTCACTTTCTGCCATTAGGGTGGTATCGTCTGCATATCTCAGATTATTGATGTTTCTCCCAGCGATTTTAATCCCATATTGTGATTCCTCCATCCCTGCACTGCGCATTATGTGCTCTGTGTATAGGTTGAATAAGCATGGTGACAAAATGCAGCCTTGTCTTACTCCTTTTCCTATTCCAAACCTTTGGTGTCTTGCACGGAAGACAAAGAAGGAGTCGCAGGAAGGACTAACACAGGTTTATTCATTGATGGTCAGCATGGACATGTGGTAATGGCGGAGATACCTCACATTATATACAGTCACACAATACATTTGAATCTTGCTGCACGGTAGCTCATTGGCTGCTACCGGCGTGACATCGTCCCGGTCACGCCTCTCTTCTGTAGTTCTTTGAGGAGGCGGGAAAGTTCCCGCGGCTGTTGGTGATTTGGGGAATGTGAACCATGTGAGGTGAACGCTCGCAGCTGCCCCCTATGGACAGCTAACTCGCGTTCCATTTACAGCTGGGCTACATTGTAATTGTGGTCAGGTTACATTCATGCATCTCAAGGCAACATCTCTTAAAGCAACATTGTACATACATAACACCCCTCCCCCCTAGGATGGGACGAAGTCCCTCAACCATTGTGGTTTGCCGCACGTGCGCCTTGGGCGTGCGGCCGCTTGATTTAGCACAGGGGAGCCGGCGGCTCCTGGCTCCGCGGAGTCCTGCCCTGCAATGGAAAGGGGGGACCCATTAGTGGCTCGGTGTGGTGTCTGTGGTAACCTTGCATTGGGGGACGGGAATGGAATGAATAGTTGGGAAGTGAATTCCTGCCTGCCGTTTGAGGAGTTTGGGGACCCCCCCAGTACGAATCTCGGGACCGACGAAGAGGCCCTCGTGGCCTCACCACCCCCCGCTGCCTGTCTGGGCATTCTAGAGACTGTGGTGGGCGGACTCGCCCCTGTTGCCTGTCTTGGGGGTGTTGGTCTCTGGGGAGCAGGAGCTATGGTATATTCTAAAACAAAAGGGCTAGGGGGACTGGAAGTACCAGGGGCTGAACTGAAACCCCTCTTCTCGCTAGGACGGGTGGGGGACCACTCCGCTACACCCCCTGGTACTGCAACTCATAATCATCGTCAAACAGATCCCTCTCTTTGAAAGTATCCTCCTCTGTGTCTCCCCCTTGGGTAATGCGGGTGGGGGAGGACCCTAACGCTGATTCCCCCTCACCGGTGACTCGCCTTCTGAGTTGGTCGGCATGCCTTCTCCAGAGTAGACCTGAACTAGTCTCGACCCTGTAGGATACCGGCCCCGTTTGCTCAACAATTGTCCCTGGTACCCACGCTGGCCCCGAGGCCGCGTAGTTCCTGCAGTGAACCGGGTCCCCTACCGAAAAACTTTTAGAGCTCTCTCCCCCTATGCTTATATTTCTCCCCTCATCCTCCACCCTGGACGGATCCATCCGGTCAAAAAGTGTTACCGGACGCCTCCTCATGAGGAGTTCGGCTGGGGAAAAGCCTGACGCTAAGGGGGTTGTCCTGTAGCAGATGAGGAACTGGCACAGATGCAGGTTCAACTCACCGGGACCCATGCGCCGCAGTGCGTCTTTCGTAGTGCGCACTTGGCGCTCTACCTGACCGTTTGTGGCGGGGTGAAACGGGGCAGCGGTTATGTGCCTGACGGCGTTCCTCTCCATAAACGTCTTGAACTCTGCCGACGTGAAGGTACTAGCGTTATCGCTCACAAGGACGTCTGGCAGGCCGAAGCAGGCAAACAGCTTGCGCAACTGTTTAATTGTTGCGGCAGAGGAAGTGCTGTTCATGGGAATTACCTCCAACCACTTGGAGTAGGAGTCGACTACCAGTAAAAACATGGACCCGCGGAAAGGTCCAGCGAAGTCGACATGTATCCGGGACCATGGCCCGTGGGCCGTATCCCATTCCCTATGGGGTAACCGGGACTCCTCGGGCCGAGAGCTCTGGCAGCTCTCGCACGTACCCACTAAGCGTTCTATGTCCCCATCTATCTGGGGCCACCAAAAGAAACTCCTGGCCAGAGCCTTGGAGCGCACGATCCCGGGGTGGCTAGTATGCAGTAGCCTCAGCACCTTGGCCCTCAGCTTCTCTGGGATAACTACCCTCTGGCCCCAGAGTAAGCAGCCCCTTTCCAGGGAAAGCTCTACTCTGCGCCTGAAAAATGGCTTGAACTGTTCCTCGGGGGGAGAAACGGGCCACCCTTTCCTAACCCAGGCACTAACTTGGGCCAGGATCTTGTCGGCCGCCGTGGCCTTAGCGAGGTCGGCCGGCACAATTGGTGGTGAGTCGAGCGACTCAATCAGCAGGACTTGGTGTTCCTGCTCTACCTCGCATGTGGGGTCCCCTAAACTAGGGAGAGGGGATCAGGACAGGGCGTCCGCATGGGAGATCTCCTTCCCTGGGCGATGGACCAGCTCATATTGGTAGGCGTTGAGAAAAATGGCCCAACGCAGCATCCTGGGGAATAGTATTTGCGGGGTGGGTTTGCCGGTAGTGAAGATCCCCAAAAGCGGCTTGTGATCCGTCACCACCGTAAACTCGCGGCCGTATAGGAAATCGTGGAACTTCTTTGTTCCCGCGATTATGGCTAGGGCCTCCCTATCTGTTTGCGCGTAATTGCGCTCTGCCTTCGAGAGGGACCTTGAGTAGTACGCTACCGGGGCTTCCCTCCCGCTCTCCAACACGTGGCACAGGACCGCCCCCACCCCCACCGGGGACGCATCACAGACTAATACCACTGGCTTTTTTGGATCGAAGTGGGTCAGGACAGCATCCGAAGATAGGAGTGACTTGAGTTCCTTGAATGCCCTCTCCTGCTTGTCCCCCCACCGCCAAACCGCATCCTTCTTAAGTAACGCGTGCAGTGGCTCCACGACTGATGCCTTTCGAGGCAGGAAGGAGTGATAGAAGTTTAGGAGCCCTAGGAATGACTGCAGCTCCGGTTTCGCGGTGGGGCGAGGGGCGTCCCTCACGGCCACAACCTTGGACTCGGAGGGTTTGATTCCGTCCGGGGTTACCTTAAACCCTAGAAACTCTACCTCCCTTGCGAAGAATACGCACTTGTCCCTCCTCAATCGAAGTCCTGCCCTCTCGAACACTGAGAGAACCCCATCTAGCCTCTTGGCTAACTCTAATTCGCTCCCCGCTGTTATCAACACGTCATCGAAGTATGGGAGGACGCCTGGAAGCCCCTTTAAAAGGCGTTCCACGAGGGACTGGAAAATTCCGGGGGCCGAATTCACGCCAAACTGAAGGCGCGTTACCTTAAACGCCCCCTTGTGCGTTACGATTGTTTGCGCGGCGGCAGCAGCCGGGGTTACAGAGAGCTGCTGATACGCCTGGGCCAGATCTAACTTGGCGAAAAACCTCCCCCCATGTAGCGTGGCCAGCAAATGGCTGACCACGGGCACCGGGTATGCATTTGGCCGAATGGCCTTATTTATCGTACATTTATAGTCCGCACAAATTCTGACCTCCCCATTTGACTTGAGGGCTGTAACAATCGGCGTTTCCCACTCCGCCGAGTCAACTGGAACCAAAATCCCCCGCCCCACCAATTTGTCCAGTTCCGTCTCAATCTTGTCCTTGAGGGCGAAGGGCACTCTCCTTGGCTTGAGGCGGATCGGCCGGATTTCTGGGTCCAGCTCAAAGGAAACCGGGGGCCCCTTGTATTTCCCGAGCCCCTTCTTGAAAACGTCTGGGTGTGCGTCGCACATGTCCCGCATTGGGTCAGTCTCGATGGCGTTAATGCCGGACAGTTCGATCCCCAGGGGAGCAAACCACTGTGTTCCCAAAAGGCAGCACCTCCCCACCTTGAGGACTACTAGGGGCAGTTTCTCGGAGTAGTTCTTGAACTTCACCTTGAAGTTCCCCACCCCCAACACTGGGATCCCATTTCCCTGCACGTCCCGTAGATTGGATCTCATGGCCCGCAGTTTGGGCCGCTTCTCTGGGGGAATGCGCATAAAGTCTTTTTGGGACAGGATGGAATAAGATGACCCCGAGTCTATCTCCATCCTCACTGGGACCCCCTGCAACAGTACCTCTATGAAGAACCGCCGGTGCTCCAGGCCCACGCGGTTCACGCCTTCCTCGCTGTAGCCGGCTGAGACCTTCCTGGTGCCGGCCGCCTTTCGTTGGTGCGTCTGGGGATGGCTGGAACTGCCCTTGTCCTCGACTCGCCCGCGCCTGCATACTCGGGTGATGTGTCCTTTTCGGCCGCAGTTGTGGCACTCGGCCTTTCAGAACGGGCACCTCGTGCGGTCGTGGGCCGCCCCACAACCGTCGCAGCGGCGGTCCTGCCATTCACGGGTCTGCCGCTTTTCACCTCGCTTCTTGATCCTCTGGATGTCGTCGTCCTCGCTGGAGTAGGGGTCCGCTGTCGTGGACGACTCCTCGGACGACGTTGGTGCGGCGGCGGGCGGCTTGGGGGCCCACCAGGCCGTCTTCGCTGGTGTCCGCCGGGCTGTCTGCACTGGTGACTTGGCCCTCTCGGATGTGGCCCCTTGGGACTTGAACAGCCGGACTCCGCTCCTGGCCTCCTCGGCTGCTTGGGCCTCCCGCAGTACCTCGTTGAACGTGAGGCGATGGTCGCGGGTCATGAGCCTCCTCTGAAGCTCCTCGTCCCTCAAACCGCACAGCATGCGGTCACGGAGGGCCTGGTCGAGGTCGTCCCATTGGCAATGCACCGCCGCAAGCCTGAGGGCCGCCGCATAGGCGGACACGGATTCGCCCGGTCGCTGGTCTCGCCTGTGGAACGCGACCCGGGCTGGGAAAATCGAGACGGGCGGCTGGAAATGCTCACGCAGTCTCTCCAGGATACGGTTGATGGGCACCTCGTCCACCTTCCGGGGGGCCACCAGGGTCATCAGGATCCGCAGCGTGGCCGGCCCCACCTGAGACAGGAAGTGGGAGCGCATCTTCGCGTCGTCGTCGACGCCTGCAGCCTCCATGGCATGCCGAAACTGGCACTCGTAGAGCTCCCATTGTTCGGGCTCGCTGACATCGAACTGGTACGGCTTGACCTTGGGATTCGCCATCAATCCCATCCTCGTCGCCACTTTGGTGTCTTGCACGGAAGACAAAGAAGGAGTCGCAGGAAGGACTAACACAGGTTTATTCATTGATGGTCAGCATGAACATGTGGTAATGGCGGAGATACCTCACATTATATACAGTCACACAATACATTTGAATCTTGCTGCACGGTAGCTCATTGGCTGCTACCGGCGTGACATCGTCCCGGTCACGCCTCTCTTCTGTAGTTCTTTGAGGAGGCGGGAAAGTTCCCGCGGCTGTTGGTGATTTGGGGAATGTGAACCATGTGAGGTGAACGCTCGCAGCTGCCCCCTATGGACAGCTAACTCGCGTTCCATTTACAGCTGGGCTACATTGTAATTGTGGTCAGGTTACATTCATGCATCTCAAGGCAACATCTCTTAAAGCAACATTGTACATACATAACAAAACCACTCTGTCATTCCATGTTCTGTCCTAACTGTTGCTTCTTGGTTCATGTACAGATTTCTCAGGAGGCATATGAGGTGCTCTGGTATTCCCATCTCTTTAATTACTTGCCACATCTTGTTGTGGTCCACACAGTCAAATGCCTTAGTGTAGTCAATAAAACAAAAGTAAACTTGTTTCTGGTATTCCTTTGTTTTCTCCATGATCCAGCGTATGTTGGCGATGTGGTCTCTAGTCCCCCTGCCTCTTCTGAAACCAGCCTGCACCTCTGGTAATTCTCTCTCCACATGCTGCTGAAGTCTGTCCTGTATTATCTTGAGCATCACCTTGCTGGCATGTGGGATGAGCGCAATTGTTCGATAATTTGAACATTCTTTGGCATTGCCCTTTTTTGGGATTGGGACGTATACTGATCTTTTCCAATCCTGTGGCCACTGTTTTGTTTTCCAAATCTGCTGGCATATTGAATGCAGTAATTTGACGCCATCATCTTTTAGCGCTTTGAAAAATTCAACTGGGATACCATCATCTCCACTAGCTTTGTTGTTTTCAGTGCTCTTTAGGGCCTTTATGACTTCACTCTCCAGGATGTCTGGCTCAAGTTCAATTTCTTCATCATTGGGATTATCAGGAGTGTTGAGGTCCTTTTTGTAAAGTTCCTCTGTGTACTCTTTCCATCTTTTCTTAATTTCTTCTGCATCAGCTAGCTCCTTTCCGTCTTTGTCCCTTATCATGGTCATTTTTGCTTTAAATGTTGCCTTGATTTCCCCAATTTTTTTGAAAAGATCTCTGGTTCTGCCTCTTTTGTTGTTTTCCTCCATTTCTCTGCACTGTTCTTTTAGGTAGTTTTCCTTATCTCTCCTTGCTTTTCTTTGAAATTCTGTGTTCAAATGGTTGTAGTTTTTCCTTTCTCCTTTGACTTTTGCGTTCCTTCTTTCCTCTGCTATTTTAAGAGCCTCATCAGACAACCACTTTGCTTTCTTACTCTTCTTTTCTTTTGGTATGGTTTTCTTTGCTGCTTCCTGCATGATGTCCCTCATCTCTGTCCATAATTCTTCCGGTACTCTGTCTACCGAGTCTAAGCCATTAAATCTGTTCATCACCTCCACCGTGTATTCTTTAGGGATGCTGTCTAGGTGATATCTTTCTGGTCTCCGTGTTTTCCTTATTTTCTTTAGTCTAAGCCTGAATTTTGCGATCAGTAGGTTGTGATCTGAGCCACAGTCTGCTCCAGGTCTTGTTTTTGCTGACTGTATGGAGGTTCTCCATCTTTGGCTGCAGAGTATGTAGTCAATCTGGTTTCGGTGTTGGCCATCTGGTGATGTCCATGTGTAAAGTCGCCTCTTGTGTTGCTGGAAGAGAGTGTTTGCTATGACCAGTGCATTCTCTTGGCAGAACTCTATCAATCTTTGCCCTGCTTCATTCTGTGTTCCAAGATCAAATTTGCCTGTTATTCCCTCCACTTTTTGATTTCCTACTTTGGCATTCCAGTCTCCTAATATAATTTGGACATCATTTCTTGGTGTCTGTTCTATGAGGTGTTGTAAGTCCTCATAGAACTGGTCCATTGTGGCTTCATCTGCACCAGTGGTTGGTGCGTATATTTGGATCACAGTAACATTGAAAGGTTTGCCTTGGAATCTGACTGACATCATTCTGTCATTTTTGAGATTGTATCCCATTACTGCTTTTCTCACTCTTTTATTGACAATTATGGCTACTCCATTTCTTCTAAGGTTTTCTTGCCCGCAGTAGTAGATATGATGGTTTCCAGAGCTGAATTCGCCCATCCCTGTCCATTTGAGCTCACTGATGCCCAAGATGTCAATGCTTATTCTCTCCATCTCGTTTTTTACCACTTCCAGTTTTCCTTGATTCATAGACCTCACATTCCATGTCCCTATGCAGTATTGTTCCCTGCAACACTGTATTTCTCCTCCCCCTTTCGTATCCCTCCCCCTTTTCAGATCTGCTGTGCTGAGCATCCCCTTGTTTTGCCTTTTGTTTTGGTCCATAGGGTTCTCTTGGCAAACTTTGTGGCGTGCCTTGCCAGTCTCTACGCCAGTCTTTTCCCATCACACATGTTATCACAGTTTAAACAGTTTTAAAACAAAGTATTATCATGCACAATATCACAGTTTATCACATAGTATCAAAGTAAAAGTTGAACTAATTAATGAAAGGGAAAGAAAGAAAGAAAAAGTCCACTTTATCAAGTCTCTAGGTAAGTCAGTTTCTTGTACAGTCACTATGTCTTTTGCCAAAAGCCATCTATGTTTAGTCAACTATATTATTTCAGTTCGATTACTTATCCTTTGCATGCACACAGCAGCTCTTGCCTCTCTTCGGCCGCATGGAGTCGGTCAAAGGCGCCGGCTCGGGCCTCGCTGTGATGGTGGTTGTGGATGGTATCTCCTGGGGGTGGTCGGGGGTCTCCGGAAGTGTCCTTCTCTCTGGCCCCAGGTCTTTGGATGGGGAGGGAGGGGCAAGATCCTTTACTCACCTCCCCCTTGGGCCTCTCTGGATGGCAAATGGGCAGTAGAGCTGGGCCTTCCTGAAGCCTTTTCTTCCTCTCCAGGCTCAGGTCTTTGGATGGGGAGGGAGGGGCAGGATCCTTTACTCACCTCCCCTGTGGGCCTCTCTGCATGGAATATATATAAATAACAATAAGTACGATAGGAAGATAACCCTGCAAGCAATGAACCTTTGAGGTGCAAGAGGGAAAACGCGAAATCAGAGTGCGTACAGGTTCTTCAACCATAGAACTGCAACAACAATCATAAATAGGTGTTGGTTGCCATGTTACTTGAGATTTAAGGCAGTTCCCTGATTAATCACATTTTCTAGGGTTTTCAGAAGTGGCTTACCATTTCCTTCCTCTAGGGAGCATCCTGGGGCTGTGTACTTCTACTCAGGGTTGGTGTGATGAACCTACCCCTTCCATCTGCCCAAGAGAAACCAGTGTGACGTAGCGGTTGGCTTCTAGAACTCTGAAGGTCCTGTTGCTTGGATGAGGCCATCAACAAAAGACAGAAGACCAGCAGAAATAGAGGGAGTCGGTTGGGTGATGCCATCAACAAAGTGTTTCCCAATGTGGGGCCCAGGCCCCACTGGGTGACTTCAATTCCCAGAAGCTTAAGTCAGTACATTGGCTCATCAGTGCTTTGGGGCAGTTGACATAGGCTTCTGGGAATTGAAGTCTGAAAAACAAAGGTTGGGAAACACTGAAGTAGAGTGGGTGAACAAGAACTGGATTCCTTCTTGCCTGTCTCTAGGTATGTCAATGGAATATGTGGAATTTCATTAATTATACGTACAACGATCTAAGCCGAAACATCACGAGCCCAATTCCCCAATTTAGGATCACCTCCTATTTGCAGTGAGTTGTTTATGCTGCAGATGAACTAACTCTGTGCAGAACTTCGGGGACTTTCACATCTTTTGATTTCTTGATTTGTATTACAACTGGAATATCTCACAGTTTGATACATCGCAAAGCTGGCCAGGCTTCAGAACTAAATTGCAAAAAGCTAGCAATTTCATCCTTGGTCAAAAAACCCAATATGATTTTAGCATGGTTGATTCTTGGACAGATTTTCACCTAAAACCTTGTCCCACATGTCTGGTTATTTTATAGCAGTGATATAATAATAATAATAATAATAATAATAATAATAATAATAATAATAATAATAATAATAATAATAATAATAATAATAATAATAATAATAATAATAATAATTTAATTTATACCCCGCCCTGCTCAAGCACAGGTTGACTCAGGGTGGCTTACAACAAAATGAAAAAATACAATATAATCATACAGAATGCAATAGAAAAAAGCAATAAGTACAGAATATCAATAATACAATAATGACATCTCTTGGTTAAACAATCAAGAAAAATACAACACAATCCTCCTCCCTCTCGTCAAACCAGTCAAGGGCGGGTAGGCGAGCATCTGGGTTTGTAGCAGCAGCGGCCAGGTCTTAGTATAGCCGCCGCACCAGCTATCACAGCTGCAACCAATCTCGCCTCCTTCCTCCTACCGAACCAGCCAGGGGCGGGCAAATGTCCGGATCCATGGCAGGTGAAGGCGGTTTCCTAGGGTGCTGCGAGGCGCAGGTGTTCCCGCCGGCGTCCAGCTTCCAGCCATGAGGCGAGGCTGGTCTGGCGTCATTGGCGCTTTTCAAGGGTGCTCTAAGGCGCAGATGTTCCTACTGGAATCCATCCTCAAGCCTGGAGCCATGAGGCCAGCTGCTTCGACTTCCCGCTGACCGGCCGAGCCAACTTTGGCACTCCGAGTGTTCTTGGACTTCAATTCCCAGAACCCAAAGTCAGCACGCCTTCTGAGCAGGGCTCCTGGGAATTGAAGTCCAAGAACATCTGGAGTGCCATGGTTGGCCATCACTGTTCTATAGGATTGCTCTAGTACAGTATTGGTACAATTAATGTTAGAAAACAATTAGCGAAATTAAAGAAGCAAGAGTGAGAAAGAGAAAAAGAGATAAGGATTTTCTCTCAGTTTCTGTGGGGAGAAAAAAAGGTTATCTGGCAGGGCTATTCCCCGACAAGCACCCAACAAGCACAATAGGCTACCTTAATTGATCACAAAGCTACAAGCAACCCATCCTATGCTTCAATTTTTCTTTAAACCACAAGACCATAGTTACCCAATTTTCCTCCAATTTTTCAAAGTTTACAGACTTGCACAGAAGCCAGTCCTGAGCATGAACAGAATATCTATGAGACAGGCAGCAAGGAAGAACAATATCTTTCCCCCTCGCTGTGAGTAGAATTTAGGTTGCATTTTCTAATTTGGTGTGTCTCTTAGCCTGTAAGGAGACACACAGGCTGCATTTACATTGACACAAAATATGAGAAATGTTTGGGATGGACTGATTCACATTTTTGTTTCTGATCACTTGGTGAAAAAGAAAATATGAATTATACCAGAGTTCCTCCCCCATCCTAAAATCCAGTTTTTACCTTCATTGCTGCAGTGTCAACTTTTCCCACATCATATCTTTTCACATGGTGAATGCTTGAAGTGATGCAGGGAAGTGTATGCTGTGGATGGGACAATAATGGAGAGTCTCTTCCGACTCGGCCTCCTGATCTGAGCCGGGTGCAGCCTGGGGGACTGGCAAGGGGTCCCCCTCGGTCTCAGAGTCCAAGTCGGAGCCGGCAGCAGGCAGCTGGGCTGGCTGGATGTCCTCTTCCTCCTCGCACCCAGGACCCCAGGCATACCTGTCAAGTATCCCGGATTGGCTGGGATTTCCTGTATTTCTGCGCCGATTTCCTCCATTTCCTGCCTGGAGCTGCCGCTACCCTGTAATTTGGCAGCAGGTGAAAAGGAGTTACTGCGCATCCCTTCTGCGCAGGTCCTTTCTACGCAAGTGTAGAACCCTTCTACGCAAGTGTAGAACCCTTCTACGCATGCATAGAACCTTTACGCATGCGTAGAACTCTTCTACGCATGCGTAGAAGGCTTCTATGCATGCGTAGAACCCTTCTACGCATGCGTAGAAGGCTTCTGTGCAGAAGGGGATGCGTAGAAGCCTTCTACGCATGTGTAGAAGTGACCTGCGCATAACGGTTCTGCGCAGGTCCATTCTACGCATGCATAAAAGCCTTCTATGCATGCGTAAAAGCCTTCTATGCATGCATAGAAGTGACCTGCGCAGAACGTTTATGCGCAGGTCACTTCTACGCATGCGTAGAAGGCTTTTACACATGCGTAGAATGGACCTGCGCAGAAACGTTCTGCGCAGGTCCCGTAATCTCCGGAGCTGCGCTTGACAGGTATGCCCCAGGCCACAACGCTTACAACCTGTGATCACGAGATGAAAAAACAAAGCCATTTTCACTTCAGCGTTGTGGGAAAATTTGGTCTATAGTCGCCAAAGAATACAGAATCTACAGTTTTGGACCAATTCTTCTGCAAATGTTTTGGGCTACGTATACCCCTATAACCTGCCCAAGTTCATATGTTTAGCAAATTCATCTTACGTTCTCCTACTTTCCAAAGGCTACGCTAGTTATATCTTGGTCAACTCTATTGTGTTAAGGACACCTAGCCACCCAAGTCAAATTGTTGATTGTTTGTTTATTGTTTATTGACTTTCTGCTGGCGGGTTGATCTTAATTAAAGGGCCATATCTGTATGTTTGTGTACAGCCTAGAGGCTTTTAACCGCATTGGTAATCAATCAGTGTAATTGATGCCTAAGTGGAAAATCCGCAAATTACGTCCACCGACCAGACCAGCCGTTCTGTCCTACTGAGACTTACCCAACAGGGCCCTGAGGGTTGGGAAGAAGGGGGTTGCTAAGCAACCATAAGGTTTTGGATGTGTTGCAGAACGATGCATCCAATACTCCAATGTGGGTCAACCGGAGGCATGAAAGGGAGATGATGCCACAGATGCCAAAATTTGTGTTAAAAAATTGTTTATTGACTTTCTCATATCTATCGGGATTCCTGCAACTCAATGAAAAGTTAAAAAAAGAAGGAAGCCAAAGGAAGCCGGAAATATAAATCAGCTCTTTAGTTGTCTAGCTTTCCATATCATTTTGTTGTGAGGAGGGCATGGAATCACTCATTAATCTAGGGAGGAAAGGGGGAATAAAATCCAACAAGGGAAGGCAATGATCCTGAACCATGATGACTCACTGAAGACTCAGAATCCATCCATTAGGGCATTTGGGGGGAAATTGAGGGGAAAAATACAAACAGAAAATAGCAAGATCCACCTTCATAAAAATTCAACATTTGTTGTGCAGCAGAGATCTAACTCATGCTACAACGATCTGAATAGTGAGATGTAATGTATTCACAGTGTTGCTCTATGGAGTCAAACATTGGACATTGACTAAAGCATCTGAAAAGAGAACTGAAGCTTTTGGAATGTGGATTTACAGACGGCTGCGAAGGATATCATGTGTTGACCATGGGACTAACGTTTAAGGCCATTAAACAAAGAAAGTTCCAATGCCTAGGGCAGTGATGGTGAACCTTGGCACTCCAGCTGTTCTTGAACTTCAATTCCCAGAAGCCCTGATCAGCAGGAGTGCTGACTTGGGCTTCTGGAAATTGAAGTCCAAGAACAGCTGGAGTGCCCAAGGTTCACCATCACGGACCTAGGGCATATCATGAGGAATGACACAAAGTATAGAATACTCCAACTCACTCTGAAAGGGAAGATCCGTGGGAAGAAAGAGACTCTGGATGTAGGTGGACTTCATGGCTGAAGGACCTGAGAGACTGGTGTGGAAGGTCCTTGGAAGAACTGTTCTGAGGAAGTATATCAATGGCTATAATTGTGGCTACCTAAGGACAACCTCCGGGTTGGAGAGATAGGCAGGATATCTCTCAATATCATTTCCAGGGAATCCTAAGCAGGTGAAGGCATCTCCTTGGGAATAATACCCTGAAGGAAATGGTGAGCCACTGTATGAGACAGAACGCAGGACTGGATCATGGGCTCCGTGGACTCTTCCAGCAAGGCTGTTCTTATGTTCTTATGTTTATGTTCTTAAGTATGAACAGGAAGACTATCGCCATGATGAGAGCCAATATTTAGAATGGATATGGGACAAGAAGAAGAAGAAGAGGAAGAAGAAGAAGAGCAGCAGCAGCAACAACAAGACACTATGAAGAAGATGATGATAATCTTCAATATTTAGAATGGATATGGGACAAGAAGAAGAAGAAGAAGAAGAAGAAGAAGAAGAAGAAGAAGAAGAGCAGCAGCAGCAACAACAAGACACTATGAAGAAGATGATGATAATCTTCAATATTTAGAATGGATATGGGACAAGAAGATGACAAAGAAGAAGAAGATGACAAAGAAGAAGAAAACAATGAAGTTGATGATGAAGAAGAAGAAGAAGAAGAGGGAAATTTCAAGGGAAAATTTATGTCTACATGTCTAGCAAATATAGTTAATCCTGGAAGAGATTTTGCTGTGAAATTACCACCAGCCATTTTACCGATATTTTCTTGATATATTTCTAATTCTTCCTACTGTTGTATTTGGAGTTGTCATTGTCATCCCCACAATCTGTTTATTTATATGCAGCCCCTGTAATGAGACTGTCCGGCAGTAATGAATTTAAACAACACATTTCTTTACAAATGTCCCAATGTGTGGTTTTATGTAACTATACTAGCACACTTGCACATGTCGTCTTTCCCATTTCCACAAGACGCTCGCAGGGCAATCTTCCGGTGGATCGTGCCCTTCCACTCCTCGTCGAACGCAAATACGAAATGAAATCCTTGTTGCAGCGATAATGTGAACCTGAATTAATGGTACCGTTCTAAATAGATAATGGCGGTAATTAATACCCCACCATCCCAAAAGTAATAACCGTTTAATAAATGGCCCACCAGCCCTGTAAGAGGCTGTGTACCTTTTAATTATACAGAAAGGAAAGTGCAATTAGAAGAAACTTATTACTAATGGGGGCTAATGCAACTAGACAGGGCCATCTAAGCAACATTAAATTAATCCTTTAGCTCAGGAATTCTCAAGCTTTTAAAGCCCGGGGCCGGGTCACGCTCCCTCAGACAGCTTTGGGGGCCGGACGGCCATTTTGCCCTTCCTCCACCACATGGCACTTCCTGGTGTGGTGGAGGCAGTGTGGGCACATGAAATGGTGTCATGGGCCACATCTGGCCCATGGGCCACAGGTTGAGAATCCCTTTGTTAGCTGTTTTGTTCTTCCTCAGAACACTCTGATATTAATGGAAAATACAGTACACAAAGAAACCACCATTCTGACTTCCTCATCATTCTTTCCTTCCTTTTCCACAAGCAATGTTTCCAGCCATGTATCTGTAAAGGTTTTCCTTGCTCAAAAGCCAGTCGTATCCGACTCTAGGGTTCAGTGCTCATCTCTGTTTCTAAGCCGAAGAGCCAGGGCTGACTGCTTCTGCAGACGTTTCCGTGGTCATGTGGCAGGCATGACTAGACACCGGAGCGCACAGAACGCTGTTACCTTCCCACCAAAGTGGTCCCTATTTATCTACTTGCAATTTCATGCTTTCGAACTGCTAGGTTGGCAGGATCCATGTATCTGAGGGATGAGCAAATGGAGGTGGGGGTCTTGAGGCCACCAGGAATGTTCAGAACCACAGATAATGCAGCCAGAACTAGCCAGAGGTTTCTGCATCCGGCCCACAAAGTCCTCGTTGCTCCCAGAAACGGAAGTAAAACACGACAAGGGCTTCTCGGGCTGGATGAATTGGCATCGGGGGCCGGTGAGTTAACCTGTGAGTTTGGGCACCCCTGAGTTAACCTGATACAGTCAAACCTCGAGAAAAGAATGGCTTGACTTGAGAAAAACTTGAGATACATCTGGAAATCTCAGGGGGAAAAAATCAGGTTCGAAATAAGAATTTTTAAATAGGACTTTTTTGAGATACTGTACAAAATTCAATGCATTCCTATGGCAAATTGCATTCAATGCATTCCTATGGGAAATTCAAGATAAGAATGTCTTGAGATACAATTGCCTTGTTTTCAAACTGTTAGGTTGGCAGGACCTGGGACAGAGGACGAGAGCTGACTCCGTCATGCGCCACTCGGGTCTCGACCTGCCGACCTTCCAGTTGTCAAGTTCATGGTCTTAACCATGAAGCCACTGCAGTCCCCATACGCCCTTGTCGACAGCCTGACATTAATCTCCATCTTCCGAGAGGCTACTTGAAACAGTACAATAAAGTCTCTTGAGAACTGGTGTTTTTCTGTAATCTAGAGCAAACCAGGAGAAACTGGACTGCCGTTGCTGAGAAAGATCTTTCCTGTTTTAGCTCTTTTTCTCCTGAAAAAGGTGGTGATGAAAAAAAAAGCACCACACACACAACCCACTCATAGCAACACCAATGAATTTAAATTGGTTGTTACACCGATAGGCTGCACAGACGGGTAGCACTGGCTTCCACCCGCATTCAATTATCTGCTTTTCCCGCACGCATTCAATTATGCGCCGGAGCGGCAGCTGCCGAAGGTGTCAATAGATGTTTGCGATGAGATGAATATTGTGCCCGGCGTTTTTCATCCGCTGTCCGCATCTCGCCCCCACCAACCCTCTGCTCTTGAAAAGCACAAAAGAAAGCGCATACCCAGTTCACATTTCCAGAGGAAAGCCTACCCTCACAACCACACTCACCCACCACATTGGACAACCCTTTTGGCTTGCACAAAGGGCCCGTAGGAGACACGTTACCATGGCTACCACCGTTTCCGATGCTCAGCCGAGGTTGTCGTGCCAAGGCTCAATCATTTTGGCTTGGAACAGTATATATATATATATATATATATATATATATATATATATATATATATATATATATATATATATATATATATATATATATATATATATATATATATATATATATATATATATATATATATATATATATATATATATATATATATATATATATATATATATATATATATATATATATATATATATATATATATATATATGCTTTCCCAAATATATATATATATGGGTAAAGATTCTCAGAGATAATTTCCTCCCCTCCTTTCCCCTCCTGCCACGGCTCTGTAGTTTGGAACGTGGTTCGCTTTTGCCAGAAAACAGAAGCTATTATGGAGTCATCTAGGGTTGACTCAAGTAGCTAAGATGCTGGACTCGCTGACTGGAAGGTCGGAGTTCGATTCCTAGGTACTGCATGATGGAGTGAGCTCCTGCCTCTGTCCCTGCTCCTGCCAACCTAGCCACTCGAAAACAAGACGTTGCAAGTAGATAAATAGGGACCATTTTGGTGAGAAGGTAAACAGCATTCCGTGCACTCCGGTGTTGAGTCATGCCTGCCACATGTCCACGGAAACGTCTTCAGATGCAGACAGCGCTGCCTCTTTGGATATAAACAGAGAGGAGCACTGAACCCTAGAGTCGGATGTGACTGGCCTTCAAGTAAGGGCGACCTAGGGTTGACTAGCTGATTTGCAAGAAATGGGGCAACCAAATTTGTTGGGTGCAAGTCCGCGGCTGGCAGAGCCAGTGATAGCCAGGGCAATGAACAGAAAAATGCTAAAAGGGGACTATTAGACAGAGAGAAATTCTGATGGGGTGTGTGTGTGTTGGTGAGACTTTTTTTTCTTATATGCTATTCTTCTTCTGCTGCTGTATCTGAATCCGAATATAGGCAATCCTTATGGTGATCAACCATGAAGACTGTCCTGAGACTATGATGCAGTGGCCTTCCTTTTGTCTTTTGCATCACAGTCAGACACCCATAGTACCACTGATTCAGTTCCACGAGTCACTTTCTGGTCCTGAGCGCATTTGGCAAGCAAAGTCCTCATCATCAGCCCTAGGCCAAGGATGGATGAAGCTGCTTCCCTCCATCAGGATGGACTCAGTTGGGATTTTATCCAGTTGGGGACCATCACCCTTCCTTCTCTGTGGACTTCGCCACCCAAGGCTGTTCATCCTCAGGGTGGTCAGGTTAGTTAACTGCCACCTGACACTTGGCATTGCATCACTGGCAGTAGGGTCTACTCTATGACCATAGTAGGATAACCTGGCCAGACATATACCTGTATGTTATCTATATAACTAAAGCGGAACAGTACGCCCGTGTGTCCCAAAAGCGTTTAAACACCCTGGGACATAGCCCCATGCAAGCTTGCACATGCCTACCTTTGGCATCCCAGATTGCATAGCCTGAGCCTTGGGGTGGCATGGGGCCCCTATGCCCCACAATCCCTGAAAAACACGCTGTGTAGGTGCACAGCGATGGCGTGAGACTGGTCGTGAAGAACAGACAAGAGGAGCATGGATGCGGCCCCAGTGCTCCGGAGAAGGGCGGGTGGGCCTTTCGCCGTGCCCACTCCCAACAGCAGTGGGTGATGGGAGCGCCTGTATACTGGCTGTCAATCGGGAGAGGTAGAGAAGTCATGATGAAAGGCCTGCCCATCCTTCTCCGGAGCACTGGGGCCGCATCCATGCTCCCCTTGCCCGTTATGGGTGAGAACGGCGACAGGCAAGACAGTGATGGCGGAGGAGCAGCCTTCATGGCACCCTTCTCCGGAAGGCCGCGGCCAACTGGGCACCCCCGTCGGCCTATCTGATGGGAGAACGGCTGCAGGCCCAGGGCTCCGGGGGAGGGCGGGCAGGCCTGTGGTCTCCGGAAACTCGGCAGAATGTGGCTGTGGCCACCACGGAGGGTAGTCCACCCCCCAAATAAAAAACACAAGCACCCAGCCGAGGCCAGGCACCTATGCTAGTTATGATTTAAATTTGCTCTAGGCTAGTCTTTTTAATCACATAGTCTGTTAAGAAATACTTAACAGATGTAACTTAATTGAGAGTTAATTTTTACAATATCAGTAGCAGTAGCGATTATACTTACATACAACTCCCATAGTGCTAAGTAAAATATAAATATAAAGAATTAGGAAGCATATATTTTGGCAACACAATTTCACAATGAAGCCACACCACTCACACCAAGTATCACCAACACTGGAGGCATGTAGCAGCAGCAGCAAGAGCTGCAGTAGAGAACAAAGACATGGATTTTGCTCCATAGCTGGCATGACTGGGTGAGCAATTAGAATATTTTCCCTGTGTGTTGATTTTCTAAGCCTGGCCAGGATATCCTTTTATGGTAATAGAATAGACCATACTGCCAGCAACTCAACATTGAGCATCAGGTGATGGTTAACTAATTTGACAACCCTGAGGACTAGCAGCCTTGGTGAAGTCCACAGGGAAGGATGATGGTCCCTAAATGGATTAAATCCCACTCGCATCCATCTCGATGGAGGGCAGCAGCTTCATCCATCCTGGCCTGGGGCTGATGATGAGGACTTTGTGTGCCCAAAGGGCTCAGGGTCAGAAAGTTACTTGTGGAATTGGATAATTGGTACTATGGGTGTCACACGGCGATACAGAAGGTGGATGAAAGGCCACTGCATTATAGTCTCAGGACAGTCTTCATTGCTGATCACTATGATGATTGCCAATATTCAGAATCAGATACGGCAGAACAACAACAGCAACAACTACAACAACAAGTGACGATTTTCGTATGTTTAAGGCTAAAGATTGCTTAAAACTATAATGCTTCTCAATATACTATTTTAAAGATGCATTTTCTGCTTTTCAAACATGCCTTTTTAAACTTTAGGCTCCAGTATATATTTAGAAAATAAGTGAAACATTATTTCTGGTATTTTTATTGTATTCTTATGCCTCTGTATATAAAAGAATTGGTGTCTTCAGTTTTTCATCGCTGCAAGATATTTGGTTGTTTTTATAACTTTGAAGTATTTTTGCGCTTATGAAATTCAGGGCTGCAAAAATTATTGGTTTCGTGTATTACGTTGCAATTTAGTTTTCCTCTGTGAGAAATATTTAAATCTAAACAATTATTCTTCTTTGGCCTTACATGTCTAGCTTATTCTGGGTTGAACAGGGAATGCCCAAATTTGGCTCCTTTCATGTTCCCCAAGAGCTGGGACAGAGACGGGCACTCAATCCGTCATGCATTACTCGAGTCTCGAACTGCTGACTAGATGAATAAGTAAAGAAGCAGAAGAAGCTTGAGATGAGGTACTCTTTGAAATCTGCATAGCTTAACCGGTTGTTTGGGTAATAGCTACATGGTTGATTGCCATGATGATCGCCAATGTCCAAAATCAGATACAGTACAAGAAGAAGAATTTCATAATGGGACTGTGGTGGCTTAGGGGCTAAGATGCTGAACTTGAGGACGGAAAGGTTGGAAGGCCAGCAGTTCGAGATCTGTGCGCTGCACAATGGAGTGAGCTTCTGTCGCTGTCACAGCTTCAACCAACCAAGCAGTCCAAAGCAAGAAATTGCAAGTAGATAAATAGAGACCACTTTGGTGAGAAAGGTTACAGTGTTCCATGCTCTCCAGTGTCCAGACATGCTTGCCACATGTCCATGGAAACGTCTGCAGATGCATACATGTAGACATGTGGCTCTTTGTCTATAAACGGAGATGACCACCGAACCCTAGATTCAGATACAACTGGCTTTTGAGCAAGGGTGACCTTTACCTATATGTGTTGGTGAGACTTATTTTCTTATATGTTATTGCTTTAGGTTAGTCTTTTAAATCACATTGGTACTCTTTGAATCTCCATAGTTCTGTGATGGCGAACCTTGGCACTCCAGCTGCCCTTGGACTTCAATTCCCAGATGCCCAAGTACCTGTGAATCCACATGAATGGATTTACCAGTAAACCCAAACAGAGACTTGGACTTCTGGGAATTGAAGTCCAAGAATAGCTGGAGTGCCAAGGTTGGCCATCACTGCCATAGTTTAACCTGTTGTTGGGGGCAATATCTACATGCCTAAAGATCTATATACACTGTGTAATTTCGTCATGAAGCGGTTTCTCTATTCTGCAGGATAATTTGTACCTGAATCCATTTCTTTCCCTCTTTCAGGAAGATTGGGAAAAAATCCTGCCGGAGGAATTAAAAGCATTTTTACAACCATAGAAGCATTGTAGACAAATCAAGCTTGAAGAATTAGACAAGTTGATGTTGTTCGGAATGATTGCAATGGCGAAGATAAATGTTCCTTGGTACCCAGATGAATTTTGGTATGATTGGATATAGTTTCCTTCTGGATTTGGGCATTTATTGGGTGAAATGCCACATGTGCTGAACATAGGCTTCTGACTTTTCACTTCAAGGTCTATAAAGTTCTGTAAGGCTCATCATGCAGGAGATTATCAGGCATCAGATTCTCTGACCCACAACATCCTCAGAACGGAGATGAGCCTCAAGTCCACCTACTCAGATCCAGGAAGAGCTTTATGGTGAGAACGGACATTCTTGAAGGTAGGTCAAGGTCGCCCTTGCTCGAAAGCCAGTCATATCTGACTCTAGGGTTGTGCTCATCTCTGTTTATAGCCAAAGACCCAGCACTGTCTGCATCTGCAGATGTTTCCATGGACATGTGTCAAGCATGACTAGACACCGGAGTGCAATGTTTACCTTCCCACCAAAGCTGTACCTATTCATCTACTTGCAATTTCTTGGTTTCAAACTACTAGGTTGGCAGGAGCTGGGACAGAGACGGGCGCTCACTTTGTCATGCAGTAGCCAGGAATCGAACTCCAACCTTCCGGTCAGTGAGTTCAGCGTCTTAACCATTTGAACCACTACACTCCCCATTTCTTGGAGGTAGGCAAGAGCAAAACCAAATTAGAAGATGGTGGAAGGAGCTCACTGGACAAGGAACAACGTTAAAGGAGGAGATGGCTGAGGAACTCAACCTCCCCGACGTCACTTGGAGGTCCATGAATAGACTGAAGGCTGGAGTCCCTAAATGTAAGACCAACATGCTCAAGTGGGTGCTGGTGGTGGACAACAACATGCTGTGTGAATGTGGAGAGAGACAGGATCTGGTTCAATTGCTGGTCTGCTGAATTCTACCAGAAACATGAACTGATGGAGATTTAAATTTGGCCAACGACAAAGCCAAGAAGGTGGCTTCATTTTGGCACTTTAAAGTTTGATCTGGACTCAAGAAGAAGAAGAAGAAGAAGAAGAAGAAGAAGAAGAAGAAGAAGAAGAAGAAGAAGAAGAAGAAGAAGAAGAAGAAGAAGGGATTTCTGGACACTTCCAGTTTCTTTGTTCCTGTCTTGAACGTTGGTGGTGGCTTCTATGCCGTCTCATACCTGTCAAGTATCCCGGATTGGCCGGGATTTCCCGTATTTTGGAGCCGATTTTCGTCCTTTCCCGCCCGGAGCTGCCGCTATCCCGGATCTTGGCAGCGGGGGGAAAGGAGTTACTCTGCACCCCTTCTGCTCAGATCCTTTCTACACATGCGTAGAACCCTTCTACGCATGCGTAGAACCCTTCTACGCATGCGTAGAAGGGTTCTGTGCAGAAGGGGATGCATAGAACCCTTCTACACATGCGTAGAACTGACCAACGCAGAACGGTTTTGTGCAGGTCCATTGTACGCATGCGTAAAAGCCTTCTACGCATGCGTAGAACGGACTTGTGCAGAACCGTTCTGCGTATGTCCGTTGTACGCATGCGTAAATGGCTTTTATGCATGCGTAAAATGGACCTGCGCAGAACCGTTCTGCGCAGGTCCCGTATTGTCCGGAGCCGCACTTGACAGGTATGTGCCGTCTACATGTCTGTGGGTGAAGAAAAGTGGACTCCAATTTCTTTTCCCATCCCTGACTTGGACATTCTTTCTCAGGAGGCTCTACATTATACAGGAGAAGGAATTAACTACATCATACTCATGTTTATTTTTGGCCAGTACTGGTTCAGATCACCGCAGTGGTAATGGCAATCTCTGAAGGAAACACTGCTAAGAGATGAAGTGCCTGCCATTTGCAGTGCAGTTGAGAACGTTTGAGGAGCTGTTTTGGCTGGGCACCTCAGTGTTTCAAGTATTGGGCTGTGGAGCCAGAGGTTGGGAGTTCGATTCTCCAGTTGGCCTCCTTGGACAAGAGGCAGCCTGTGTAGCCTTGGGCAAGCTAAACAGTTCCAGAGCACCCCACCAGAGAAAAGGAATGGTAAACCACTTCTGAGTATTTGCCACCTAGAAGGCCCTGGAAACAAACCGTCTCCAGGGAGTCTTTAAAAGACTGCATGCTCAGATACGAGTAGCAGCTGACCACGACAATCCTCCTAGGATATCTCCTTCAAAATTCATGTTAAAACCCATAAGAAAGCCATCTCCCCAAGGCGAGGAAGGCAGCCTATAAATTGAATAAATAAATAAGTAAAATAAACTCCAGAGCTACCATTTCCTTCTGTCTCTGAACAGGAGTTCTCAACCTTCTAAAGCCGGAGGCCGAGTCACACTCCCTCAGACAGCTTCAGGGGCCGGGTGGCCATTTTGCCCTTCCTCTACCACATGACACTTCCTGGTGTGGTGAAAGTGGTGGCGGGCCACATGAAATGGTGCCATGGGCCACATTGGGCCTACAGGCTACAGGTCGAGCACCCGTATCCTAGGCTTTCTCCTTCAAAGTTCATGCCGAAACCCAGAAGAGATCCGCCTCTTCAAGGGTTGCAGAGCTCCCCTTTCCCTTTGTCTCCACTGTAGGGTCTCACTGCTAAAGGCTACGCTCCGGCATTCTTCAAACCCTGAAAAGCGTGGGCCGCAATGTTGGCCGAAGACCAACTGAGAAGTTACTGTGGCAGGTGTTGCCGGAGGCGGCAGTAGTCCTAGGAAGGAAGACACGGCCACTGGCATGTAGAGAGGGAGGCAGATACCTGGAAAGCTTTGAAGAGCCATCTGGACAAGGCTAAGATCTGGTTGGGAGCAGCTGGTTGTGCGAGTCACACTAGTTTGCGCCGCCAGCAAATACTGTGTGCATTATGGCTTCATCTCAATTTATTCTGGTTTTCCAGTCCCTGAAGCGGTGGGAGACAGGGATTGCCTCCCCTCCCTCTTGTTTGCACCCTTCGCAAATATTTGCTGATGTCTCCTTCCTTCATTAGTCCTCATTTAGCTGAGCGGTAGTCCTTTAGCTTCCTTAATGTGGCCTCATCCATCACTCCCTCCAGCCCCCTCGATCATCGGCCGTGGCTCTCCCGGCCTCCATTCATCTTGCCTCGCTCTTCCATCTGCCTAGGCAAGATTGGGTTATCGTTGGTTGAAGCCCTTGTGAAAAGCCTTGGCTTGCTTGCGAGGAGGCTGGTAGGGGACGTGACCGGCCTCTTCGGGCGATGAGATTATTGTCAGAGAGAAATGGCGCAAAGGAATGGCCGTAACAGCTGACATTCAAAGGCTGTTGAGAAAACAAGCCAGCCCATTAACTTTGCAATGGACCGCTGAGGTCTGGCTAAACACATTGCCCATTGGAAGAACCTCCGAACGCTGCAAACAGAGCTGGAGTAAATATGATGCTAAAGGCACAAAGTCATTATTCTATAGGCTTTACAGTCTCAAGGTTGAGGGAGAGGACTTCATTTATGTCTAGCTCAAACTTTTAAACTGTCAAAAGGAAGCCACCTTCCTGGCTTTGTTGTTGTTCAGTCACACAGTCGAGTCTGGCCCTTGGCGAACCCGCGCACCGTCGCATGCCAGACACCCTTGTCCTCTGCCATTCTCCATAGCTGTCAAGTATCCCTTATTGGCTAGGAAAACCCCTTATTTTACCCTCTTTCCCGCCGTCATCCCTTATTAATTAGACTGCAATGCCCTATTGCCACCATTGGAGGGCAGCACAGGATAAGCATAGCTGTCAAGTATCCCTTATTGGCCAGGAAAACCCCTTATTTTACCCTCTTTCCTGCCATCATCCCTTATTAATTAGACTGCAATGCCCTATTGTCACCATTGGAGGGCAGCACAGGATAAGCATAGCTGTCAAGTATCCCTTATTGGCCAGGAAATTTCCCTTATTTCCAAATCCAAAACTTGACAGGTATGCATTCTCTGCAGCCCACAAAGGTCTACGTCCACTGCATCAACGATGCCACCCATCCACCTCATCCTCTGCCATCCCCTTCTCCTTTTGCCTTCAATCTTGCCCAGCATCAAGGCCTTCTCAAGTGAGTCTTTTCATTTGATGGCCAAAGTACTTGAGCTTCATCTTCGGTATTTGTCCTTCCAAGGAGCAGTCAGGGTTGATTCCCTTCAGGATGGACTGATTTGATCTCCTCACAGTCCAGGGGACTCTCAAGAGTCTCCTCCAACACCACAGTTCAAAGACATCCATTCTTCTGTGCGCAACTTTTCTTAGGGTCCAGCTCTGACAGCCATACTGCGAGTTCAGTGTCTTATCCACTTGAGCCACCACAGTCCCCAACTAGCCCAGGGGTCAGCAAACTTGGCACTTCAGATGTTCTTGGACTTCAGTTCCCAGAAGCCCTGATCAGCTGGAGTGTTGACTTGGGCTTCTGGGAATTGAAGTCCAGGAATACCTGGAGTGCCAGGGTTGGCCATCACTGACCTATGGTCTAGGCCAGTGGTTCTCAACATGGGGTCCACGCACCACAGGGGAACATCAATGTGTTATGTTGGCATGGACAACCTTGCCCACGGAATGATGGTGTGCAACAAAAACACTTCTACCCAATTTAAATTATACAATTTTTACAAAACTTCAATCATTTTGGCCTTTATTTTATTTTTTAAAAGCTGACTTATGCTTTTCATATGTGAGCTTACTAAAGTAATAAACATTATGTTTTATTGGTGCCACATGCTGGTAAAGACCTCCCTGGAGCCTTTTTAAATGCCATGTGTTGGCCAGGGGTTGAGCAGTCGTGGAAACTGCTGCAAGATCCTTTGTGAAGCATACCTGTCAACCACGGCTCCGATGAATCTGGGACCTGCGCAGATCGGTTCTGCGCAAGTTGCGTTCTACGCATGCGGAAAGGGTTTTACGCTTGCGTAGCCCCCTTCTACACAAGCGTAGCCTTCTATGCATGCGTAGAAGGGTTCTATGTAAGCGTAGAAGGGTTCTACACAAGCGTAAAACCCTTCTACGCATGCGTAGAACGCGACTTGCGCAGAAGGGCTGCGCAGTACCTCCTCACCCCCGCTGCCAAATTCCGGGGTTTCGGCAGTGCGGGGCGGGAAATGGCACAAATCGGCACCAAAAATCAGGAAATCCCGGCCAATCCAGGAAGGTTGACAGGTATGTTGTGAAGTGGTTAAGAAAAAAACACCACTTATTCTGATTATACTTCAGAGTGGAAGCAGGTCATCTATTCAATTAGCTGTGCATTTCTGAACGTAATGCTATTACATGTTTTTCAACTGTTTGTCAGTCTATCTAATTTGATTTCTGTCCCCTTCTTCTCTCTGTGGAAAATGCTAAGGCAGCTTTACAAAAGATTATAGAAACTCATAGACCTACAAGTCCAGTAAATTATCATATTGAAATGCTATTAAACAGATGCCAATAATAACAATAATAAACATGTGCCCATTTAAACATAATTGAAACTCAGTTACAAACATGTCTTGAAGGGGCTGCGGTGGCTCAGTGGTTAAGAAGCTCACCTTGTTAGCTGGCAGTTCGAGTCCTGGGTACTGCATGACGGAATGAGCGCCCGTCCCTGTCCCAGCTCCTGCCAACCTAGCAGTTTGAAAGCAAGAAATTGCAAGTAGATAAATAGGGACCACTTCGGTGAGGGGGAAAAGATCTTGGGGACATGAAAGAAGCCTCATTTGGGCATCCCCTGAATGGAGTTCTACCAGCAAAACTCCTTTCAACCCAATATTATTATTATGTAAAGGTAAAGGTTTCCCTTGCTCGAAAGCCAGTCGTATCCGACTCTAGGGTGCAGTGCTCATCTCTGTTTCTAAGCTGAAGAGCCAGCGCTGTCTGCTTCTGCAGACGTTTCCGTGGGCATGTGGCAGGCATGACTAGACACCGGAACGCACGGAACGCTGTTTACCTTCCCACCGAAGTGGTCCCTATTTATCTACTTGCTATTTCTTGTTTTCGAACTGCTAGGTTGGATAACAACAACAACAACAACAACAACAACAACAACAACAACAACAACAACAACAACAACAACAACAACAACTACAACTACAACTACAACATGTCTTGGATTAGTAAAGCTTAATACACCCCCAGTGAAAATGTCTTTTGTCATCCGAAGATTCAATTACCAAAAACCCTCTTGGGAAGATATATTTTTATCTACCGATGGAAGCAGAAAAAGGAGGGACACAATCTAGCCTTGCATGAGAGGAAGAGTCGTAACTCGGGAGCAGCCACGGCAAATGTCCTCGCAGAAGGTTCGCAGGTTGGCCGTTCGAGACCCGAGCGCTGAATGATGAAGTGAACGCTTGTCGTCTGCCCCAGCTCCTGCCAACCTAGCAGTTGGAAAGCCATTGTCCAAGAGGCCAGGCTTGCTGAATGTAACTTCAGCCAGGGGACTATTCAAGCGTGGGGGAAATGCCGGGAGGCAATGATAAATCCGAACTCTACCAGCATTGTCCAAAAAGTGCTCAATTTACGGAATCAATATCAACTGTTTGTACCGGAGAACATTCTGTGTTATTGACAGTTGCTCAACCACACACACACAATGCAAGTGGAACCTCAGTTAACGTAATGAATGTGTTCTCCGGGACGTTTCTTACAGCGAAAATTACTTTAACCGAATTTCCCATAGGAATGCATTGAATGCAATTTCCCATAGGAATACATCGAAAAACAAAATACTTTAATCAAAATGCAGTTTCCCATAAGAATGCCTTGAAAATCAATTAATCCATTCCTGGGGGGAAAATTCCATAAACCGAGCCACTATTTTCTATGGATTTCCTTTTGTTATCTTTATGTTAACCGAGTCGTTTGTTACCCGAGGTTCCACTGTAGCGGCTTTTCCTCTTTGCATCTTAGGGTCTCCTTCCTAGATGGGAAATGAGTCTTGTCAGGTTGGATCCTGCCAACCTAGCAGTTGGAAAGCAAGAAATTGCAAGTAGATAAATAGGTACCTCTTTGACAGGAAAGGGAGCAGTGTCCCATGAGCTCAGGCATCTAGTCAGGCCTGCTCCATGACCACGGAAACATCGCCAGAGAGAGTGCTGGCTCTGTGGCTGTAATGTGATGAATGTGGCCATGGTTTTCCTAAGCTATGTTTCATGAACTAAACCATCTGGGTGCTATGCAACTCATTGGCATCTCCCATACTTACCTTGAATTACTAAGATGTAGTTCACCGGGGAAGGAGGTGACCATCAACTCAATGAGAATCAGGCTCTGCTTTTCTAAGGAATTTTGGTGCTTACCTGGACCTGAAACTTATTTTCAATCTCATCATTAAATTAGGGGAGAATATCTATAGCCTTTGCACCCGCGGCAGAATCTCAAGCCTATCTAATCCAACCTTCCCTAACCTCCTTCCTTGAGAAGCATTACAATAATTTCATGTCAGAAATTATTCTGGGTTGAAAGGATTTTTGCTGGAGAAACTCCGCTCAGGGGATGCCCGAATGAGGCTCCTTTTATGTCCCTAAGAGCTGGGACAGAGACAGGTGTTCACTCCGTCATGGAGTACCCGGGTCTCGAACTGCCGACTTGCCAGGTGAGCTTCTTAGCCACTCAGCCATTGCAGCCCAGAGCATTGGCGATAGCTAATGCTTGGTGTTGTTTTGCAGTCTGATACACTGAGCAGGCTCCACATTGAGGGCAACTGATGTCGTCAGGTAGGGCCAGGTCAGGGGTTCCCAACCTTTTCAAGCCGGGGGCCAGGTCATGTTCTCCCAGTCAGCTTTGAGGGCTGGATGACCATTTTGCCCTGCCTGCACAATGGGGGCAGCCATTTTGTCTCAACAGATTCAAAAAACTCAACATTTTGTTTCTGGAAAGGTGTGAGGGGCCACATGAAATGGCACCGTGGGCCAGATCGAGCCTGTGGGCCTTAGGTTGGGAACCCATGCCTTAGGCCCTTCTCCATGTGGTCCAGTATTGGCAGTTCTGACTGGAAGCAGGAGATCCTGGGGGCTTCAGAAAAGTCCCTCTCCTAGATTTCCCTAGAGATAGCAGAGACTGAATGTGGGGCTGTGCTGTACCACTGAAACTTGGCTCTTTCTCCTTCCACCAGTCAGTTATCTCTGGTGGCCTCCCATCCCAGTGCTGACCAGACCCAACCCTTCTTAGCTTCTGGAACCGAACAAAGGCAACATATTCAGGGTGGTTATGTGATCTCATGCGAGCTGCAAGGAGACTTGAATCTGGTCTTCTCTTTGCCCAGGATAACATGCGCCTGATACTACCTTGCTGTACTTATCAGGTGGCCAGATCCCAATGCCACGGATAAAGAATGTTCTACCATCCATTTGAAGAATGCTAGATATGCTGCAGTGTAATGAGGAATCTAAGGGACTGCGGTGACTTAGTGGTTAAGACACTGACTAGAAGGTTGGTAGGTCAGCAGTTCAAGACCCGAATGCTGCATGACAGAGTGAGCTTCCATCTCTGTCCCAACCTAGCAGTTCAAAAGCAAGAAATTGCAAGTAGATAAATAGGGGCCACTTCAGTGGGAAGGTAAACAGAGTTTCGCGCACTCTTGCATTGTTTGCCACACGGAAACATCTGCAGACGCAGACAATGCTGGCTCTTTGGCTATAAACAGAGATGAGCACTGAACCCCAGAGTTGGATACGACTGGCTTTCGAGCAAGGGCGACTTTTACCTAATGAGGAATCTAGTGTGCTGGTGGCAGAGCCAGAAAGTCCAAGTTAAACACAATTTGCTGTTGAGAAATGTTTGCGTGAATAAGATTCGGAAATATGCAGAAAAGTTGTGGCTTTCCACGTTCGATCATGAGTATAATTTTTATTCCATGTTTTCTATGAGTGCACATGTATTGGAACCTGGCAGTGCTCCAACTGGGATATAACTCATTTCATTTTTCATTTTGCTTCATTTCATTTCATTTATAACCAGTTTTTCTTTCCCCCCAAAGGAAACCCACAGTGGCTTGAGTGAACAACGCCTCCCCCATCACAATCGACAACATAACACTGTCAAAATTCAACCTCCACCGGCACAATAATGTAAAAAAAAGAAAGATAAAAAGAAAATAACCAAATAACCGTCTGAAATTCATATTAAAACAATAGAAACGGTGCAATATCCCTATCAAAAATTATAATGAAATAAATTGCATTGCAACGGAACTCGATATTTCAGTGAACGAAAGCACCGATGGAAATAAATTCGAGCTAATGAAAGTGTAAATCAGCTTAGGAACAATAAGATTTAAGAAATAATAAAAAATTCAACAATCCATGAGAATGGAGACTAAACAATAAAATAAAATGAGGTTCAGTCATTCCTTGAACAGACCCAATGATGTCAACAGAACCTGGTCGATGTCAGTGGACTGACTATAGGTCAAGGTCACCCTTGCTCGAAAGCCAGTCGTATCCAACTTCAGGGTTCGGTGCTCATCTCCATTTATAGCCAAAGAGACAGTGCTGTCTGAGTCTGCAGACATTTCCATGGACGTGTGGCAGGCATGACTAGACACTGGAGTGCACGGAATTCTGTTTACCTTCCCTATTTATCTACTTGCTTTCAAAGGGTTAGGTTGGCAGGAGCTCGCTCCATCATGCAGTACTCAGGTATCGAAACCCAACCTTCCAGTCATAAGGTTCAGCTTCTTAACCACTAAGCCACTGACTATATGTGTGGCCAAATCTGGATCTGAGCAAGCAAGTCACCAGGGGTCGATAAAATAGCTTCTTCTTTTGTTTCCAGGACAAACTTTAAACTGCCAAAATGAAGCCATTTTCTTGGCTTTAGCGTTGGCCAAACTCAAGTCCCCATCGGTGCATGCTTCTGGCAGTCATCGGCAGACCAGCGAATGAGCCAATGGATTCTGTGTCTCTCCACATTCACACGCCGTGTTGTTGTCCACCATCAGTCCCAACTTGATCATATTGGTCTAGCATTGAGGGACTCCAACCCTCAGCCTATTCAGGGTCCTCCAAGTGATGTCGGGGAGGTTGAGTTCCTCAGCCACCTCCTCCTTTAATGTCATTCCTTGTCCAGTGAGCTCCTTCCTCCATCTTCCAATTTGGTTTTGCTCTTGTGTATCCTCAAGAATGTTTGTTCATGCCATAAAGCGCTTCATGGATTTGAGTCGGCAGACCTGAGGCTCATATCCATTCATACGCTTGCTGTCGTTGTCGGCTGCGACTCATAACTGAATATACATTATTTATTTATTTATTTTTCTGATTTATATTTATATTGGAAACAGGAAAAATGCCACTGGCGTGAATTTGTTGAAGGTGGATCCCAGCTTGCCATGAAGTGACCCACACACTGTTATCATGGAGCCATCTTCTGCGCACATATGAAATGAGACATGCAGAATTTGACATTGGGACTGCAATGGCCTGCCACAGCTTTGAGGATATGGACAAGGTGCGCCTTCACAGCCAGTCCATCTGGCTTGTCCTCTTCCGCCTCCATGACCATTGGGAATCAGAATTTTTCTTCCGCTCATGTTGCTGTCGTGCTCAATATGATGGTTACCAGTGGCATTTCCTCCACTGAGGGGGCCATCACCCCACCTAAAGGGGCTTATCTGCCCTTAGCTGTTGGCTCCTTTAGGGAATCAGGTTAGTTAACAGCCACCCAATACTCAGCGTTGAGATGCTGGCGATCTGGTCAACTCCATTACCGTAGCTGGCTGGCTGGCTAGACAATACACTTGGCATATGGGACCTATTCTGTGCATACATGAAGCATGGAAGACCAGATGCCTTGCTAGAAAAGAACAGAGCTATAGAGTGCCATGGTTCTACTTTGTCCCTTTCTGTCATGGAAATAGAAATAACATTATTATTTTAATATCTGATTGTGATGTAGATTTCTGTGGGCTGTTCACTGGAGGGAGGTGGCAGTGATGTATTCTGGGTTGTTACTGGGCAAGAAATCTGGTGTAGACTAAACAATCTAACCTCGTGTTCTTGGAGAAATGAAACAAACTTGTGATAGACATGTAGAACTGCGTATAGTCATTGGCTGGAACCCTTTAGAGGAGGAACTTGTTGGAGGAGATAAAAGAAAGGGGAGAGAAAGGAGGGGAAGTCTCTTTTTGTTCCTTTCGCTATGCTTCATAAGTAGGTCATTAGGGTGCTTCGAACATGGCAAACATGTAATCTTTTGAAATAGTGGAGGGGGCCCTCAGGACTTCCAAATTTAGAAACTTTGAAATGTTTTCATTGTTTTCAATGTGCTTTCTGAACTGAAAATGCTTCATTTGCTTAAGAAGTCTGTACCTTGTTTTGCTACAATATACTTTTAAGAGACATGAAGATGACTGGAGTTGTTTATTTTTCTATCTGCTACCTTACTAACAGCCTGACTCAGGTAAGGACATGTGAGGTAGAAGGTAAAGGTAAAGGTTTCCCTTGCTCGAAAGCCAGTCATATCCAACTCTAGGGTTCAGTGCTCATCTCTGTTTCAAAGCTGAAGAGCCAGCACTGTCTGCTTCTGCAGATGTTTCCGTGGTCATGTGGCAGGCATGACTAGACACCAAAGTGCACAGAGCGCTGTTTACCTTCCCACCAAAGTGGTCCCTATTTATCTAATTACTATATGTTGCTTTCAAACTGCTAGGTTGGCAGGAGCTAGGACAGAGATGGGAACTCATTCCATCCTGCAGTACTCGGGAATCAAACTACTGACCTCCCACAAGGCAAGCTAAATCCTGAATTGCTTAGATTGAGGGTGTCAATTCAGGTGTGTTCCCACTTGTGTTACTCTACTTAGTAGTAACAGGATCATCACACTTATCAGCCCAATAACTGCTTCTGGCCTCTGCACCCATCGAGCAAGATGGTTGCCCAGTGTCCTCTCAATTGTTCCTTCCTCTTCTTTAAACCCTCCCATGCCGTCAAAAGGCTCTCCAAATAAGTATCTGTGTCGGGATGTAGGCTAAGGCAGGGATTTCAAGGAGACGATTAAACTAATCTGTCTGTAACCTGAGGCTTTGCAAGAGTCTGAGTGTCTGACGGTGGATGTTCCCAGCGCTGAATGCTCTCAGGAGAACATCTGGCTTGCATGGCAACAAGACATGGGCCCAGGGGGAACTCATCCATGTTCCGGACCAGTGAAGAAACACGCGGGGAAGGCTCAGTGGCTTCCCAATCCCTTGTAACGACATGATTAAAGCTCCCGTCGTGTCACTGGTGAAAGCACCCAGGCGGCTGTGAAGCAAGATGACACGCACAACCGTCTGTGCAGAAATGCCGGCATCTGTTAAGGACCAAGGGGGGATGGGAGGGAAAGCTGTGCTCATATGTCTAATTACTTGCCTTTTAAATGAACAAATGATGCAGAAATAAAACTCATCAAGTGCGACGGAAGGGGCTACGAAGGGAGACTCCGATTTGTTTCAGTTCTCGGAGAGGGGATGTCAAAAAACATCTACCAAATCATGGTGGTCAACCTTGGCACTCCAGATGTTCCTGGACTTCAATTCTCAGAAGCCTTGATTAGCAGGTGAACTGACTTGGGCTTGTGGTAACTGATGTCCAAGAACACCTGGAGCACCAAGGTTGCCCATCCCAGGTGTAAACAATCCAAGCAGGGTTTTGTGAACTTGTATCTGTGGGGTACGTGGACTAAGGAGAAAGCCTTAATACTCTGGGACATGCTAGCTGCACCATTCTGCAGAGAGTATTCAACAGTTAAGTTCAAGATCAATTGGACTCTAGAATGGACTTCCCCAGAAGCCATTGGAGATGGTTACAGTATATAAAGGTTGGATGGTTGTCTGTCATTGATGCATTAGCTGTACCTTCCATTATTTGTGGTTGTGGACTAGAACACTTCAGTGGCTCAGTGGTTAAGATGCTGAACTTGACAACTGGAAGGTTGACAGGTCAGCAGTTTGAGACTCGAGTACTGCACGACAGAGTGAGCTTCCGTCGTCTGTTCCAGCTCCTGCCAAACTAGCAGTTCTAAAGCAGGTAGATAAATAGGTACCACTTTGGTGGGACAGGTAACAGTGTTCCATACATACCGATGTCTCGTCATGCTTGCCACATGTCCATGGAAACGTCTGCAGACACAGACAGCGCTGGCAGAGATGAGCACTGAAACCTGGCTTTTGAGTTGAGGCAACCTTTACCTTTATCTAAATGGGTTTTCAAGCTATGCGTGATACTCATGGAATGGTTTTCCATTGCCAATGCCACAAAGTTTCCATACTCCAAATGGAGATTTAAACCTGGATCGCCTGAGTCTAATTCTGGCACCCTCCCCACTAGACTACACTGGTTTATAAATAGCTTAGGCTAAACCAATTAGGAGAAAAGGAGATACACAGGAAGAAACTGAAAAATCCCATTGATTTTAATGGATTACTTTAATTGCTACAAGCAGTGTAAAGAATACGCATCACTTCCTATGTGCCATCAAGACAACTTGATGGCACGTAACAACAACACACAAAGACCAATATCCTGAAACATCTCAATGGTCTACTCCATGACCTCCAAGGTCCCCTCCCTCCTCCTCCTCCTCCTCCTCATGCCATATCTGATTCTGAATAGTGGCGATCCTCATGGCGATCAGCCATGAAGACTGTCCTGAGACTAGATAAATAGGTACCACTCCGGTGGGAAGGTAAACAGCATTCCGTGCACTCCGGTGTTTAATCATTCCTGTTACATGTCCACGGAAATGACTGCAGACACAGACAGCACTGGCTCTTTGGCTATAAACAGAGATGAGCACTGAACCCTAGAGTTGGATGCGACTGGCTTTTGAGCAAAGACGACCTTGCCCTATAGTCAGTCTACTGACATCAACCAGGTTCTTTTGACATCATTGGGTCTGCTCATGGAATGACTAAACCTCATTTTATTTTATTGTTTAGTCTCAGATACAACTGGCATTTGAGCAAGGGCAACCTTTCCCTTTCCCTTACTAGAACACTAGAAGACCCTTAAGGTACTTTCCAGCTCCATAAGTCCATAATTATATTACTGTACTTCAATCCTTGGGATTTTCTCCCAACGCCAGGAAACACGGGCAGGATTGTTGTAGTGTTTCTCAAATGCAACCCTCCACTCCATGTGTCTGTTACAGATATTACAATCAAATTCCCATGCAGATGATGTTCCTTCAGCTTGTGTTTGAGTGTGGCAGGGATCACCCCCATGCACTGACTCCCCCTCCCGAGATAGCGAGCCTGTTAATGAGTTGTACTTAATTCCCTTCGGCTTGTTAGCATAATTAACGACTAACTTTCTGAAGTCTAATTAAACCCTGATTGTTGGGTGCTCAACGGCTAAAATGTCCCATTAGATGGAGCTGACACAACTGTCTCAAAATACGAAATGAGATCTATCTCGAAGGGCTAGATAAAGGAACTAAATCCATGGAAATGTGGCAGAAATAATGACAATATTGTTAGACAGCAGCCTTGGCAGAGTGTCCAGGAAGCTTGTGCTGGGGCTTAATGGGTAATTATGGAAGAAGTGATATTTGTGTGCTTCGTTGGTGGGCCACGCTGAACACCTGTGTTTCCCACAACATTGTTGCTCTTTCTGTCGGTGACTAGATGCGGCTAACCAACCTTCTGAGGTGATCTTCTTCTTTCGTGTTCCTATCAAAACCTGGACTGCCAAAATGAAGCCACCTTCTCGACTTTGTCATTGGCCAAACTCAAGTCCTCATTGGTACATGTTTCCAATAGTCTTCTTCTTCTTCCATATCCCAATCAAATCCTGGACTGCCAAAATGAAGCCACCTTCTCGACTTTGTCATTGGCCAAACTCAAGTCCTCATTGGTACATGTTTCCAATAGTCTTCTTCTTCTTCCATATCCCAATCAAATCCTGGACTGCCAAAATGAAGCCACCTTCTCGACTTTGTCATTGGCCAAACTCAAGTCCTCATTGGTACATGTTTCCAATAGTCTTCTTCTTCCATATCCCAATCAAATCCTGGACTGCCAAAATGAAGCCACCTTCTCGACTTTGTCATTGGCCAAACTCAAGTCCTTATTGGTACATGTTTCCAATAGTCTTCTTCTTCTTCTTCCATATCCCAATCAAATCCTAGACTGCCTAAATGAAGCCACTTTCTTGGCTTTGGCGTTGGCCAAAGTTAATGTCCTCCATTAATGTTGTTCCTTGTCCAGTGAGCTCCTTCCTCCATGTTCTAATATGGTTTTGCTCTTGCGTACCCTCAAGAATGTTTGTTCTTGCCATAAAGATCTTTCTGGATCTGAGATGGTGGACCTGAGGCTCATATCAGTTCAGAGGGTGTTGAAGGTTCTTCTCTTGCTTAGTTCTCTTGGTGATTGGTGGACTAAGTAAGTCCTCAAAAGTGAGGGTCTGTAGGGCCTTCTTCTTCCTGTCCAAAGTTCAACCTGCCAAAATGAAGCCACTTTTTGGGCTTTGTCATTAGCCAAAATTAAATCTTCGTGTTTCTGGCAGTAATCAGAAGACCAGTAAATGAGCAGGATTCTGTGCCTCTCCACATTCACACAGTGTGTTGTTGTCCACCAGTAAGTCCCCACTTGAGCCTGTTGGTCTTGCATTTAGGGACTCCGACCTTAAGCTTCCAAATGACGTTGGGGAGGTTGAGTTCCTCAGCCATTTCTTAATCTAATGCTGTTCCTTCTGATGTAGTTGAAAACACGTTGCTACTGTTGCTGGACTGTTATTGTGGTAGATAAGATCGGAATAGCACAGAGCAAAGACGGAAAGACAAGATAGTGATGTGTGTTAAAGAAGGAGCCAGAGGCTGGCAGAAAACATAACACACACAGACACACTAGAAACACAAAGGGATCAATTAAAGTTCCCAATGAAGTGCCCTGAAACAGAGAGGAGTTAGAAGAGTCCTGTCAAAAATTATGGGGAAAGGGTGAACTACACCTTCCCAAAGTGAAACCAAATGAAGGGGGAAACTCATTAAAACAGTGTTTCTCCACCTTTGGTTTTTTGGACTTCAAATCCCAGAAGCCTAAGTCAATTCCCCAAAGCACTGATCAGCCAATGGATTGACTGAAGCTTCTGGGAATTCAAGTCCAAGAACATCTGCAGAGCCAAGTTTGAGGACCTCTGGTCAAGTCCAGTGTTTCTCAACCTTTGGATACTGGACTTCAATTCCCAGAAGCCTAAGTCAATTCCCCAAAGCACTGATCAGCCAATGGATTGACTGAAGCTTCTGGGAACTGAAGTCCAAGAACATCTGCAGAGCCAAGTTTGAGGACCTCTGGTCAAGTCCAGTGTTTCTCAACCTTTGGATACTGGACTTCAATTCCCCAAAGCACTGATCAGCCAATGGACTGACTTAGACTTCTGGGAAATGAAGTCCCCCTGTGGAGTGTGGGCGGCGGGCCCGCACATTGGGAAACACTGCATTAGAAGAGCCAACTTGTCCAAGCAATGAAATGGTGCCATGGGCCAGATCCAGCCCACAGGCCTTAGGTTGGGAACCCATGAATTAAAGCATATGTGCCCCACTGAGCTGTATTGATTGACTTGGATCTTGGAAGAGGGTAGATGTCATTGAGTCATCCATTGATCCTTGTATTGCTAGAAAAACCGATGACATTTCCCACTTGACTACTTACTGTAAGCCTTGAGAACATAAGTAACTCGGGCAGTGGAGAGGAGAGGCTAGAACTGGGAGCAAACAGAAGTTGCAGGAGAGAACAGCCTTGATCTCATTCCTTTGGCTTATAAGAAATAAGAAGCAATTACGGAGCCCTCTGTAACAGAATGAAGTACTATATGCGCAGTGCTTTATTCTCACTCAAGATGGCGATTTCAAATCAGGGGGAGAGGTAAAATATGTAAACATCCTTGCCTCCTGGCTTTAGTGAAATGAAACCTAATGTGTGATTGACATGTCTTGCTGTAAGATCATTGGTTGGAATCCCTAAGGGGGTGGGCCAAAGGTGGACCCTGGGGGGAGGAGATATAACCCAGAGACTCATGCACACACATATGCCGACACAGAGACATTCTCTGGAATGCTGGGCTTTTAAGCTTGCCAAAATGTAGGCGCATGGGAGAAAGGGAGGCCTATGGCCTATGGGCTATCCCCGCAACACGCAGCTTGCTTTATTTCTGCTTTGCAACGCTTTCTAAGCTATTGCTGGACTGTATCCTGAATCTTGCTATGCTTTCAATCTATGTAAATAAAATGGTGGGAAGGTATCACCATAGTAAGGATGTTGGTGGCTCAAGTGGTTAAGACACTGAACTCATTGACTGGAAGGTCAGAGTTCGATTCCCAGGTACTGCATGATGGAATGAGCTCCCGTTTCTGTCCCGGATCCTGCCAACCTAGCCGTTTGAAAGCAAGAAATTGCAAGTAGATAAATAGGGAGCACTTTGGTGGGAAAGTGAACAGCGTTCTGTGTTGAGGCATGCCTACCACGTGTGTACGGAAACGTCTGTTGACACAGGCAACACTGGCTCTTTGGCTATAAGCAGAGATGAGCACTGAATCTTAGAGTCGGATATGACTGGCTTTTGAGCAAGGGCGCCCTTTACCCATTTATTTATTTACATTGTTTTCATAATCATCATCATTGTCATCATCGTCGTCGTCATCATCATCATCTCCATCTTTCCTTCCTTCCTTCCTGCCTACCTGCCTGCCTACCTAGGTAAAGGTAAAGGTTTTCCTTGCTTGAAAGCCAGTTGTATCTGACTCTAGGGTTCAGTGCTCATCTCTGCTTCAAAGCCGAAGAGCCAGCGCTGTCTGCATCTGCAGACGTTTACATGATCATGTGGCAGGCATGACTAGACACTGGAGCGCACGGAATGCTCTTACCTTCCCACCGAAGTAGTCCCTATTGATCTACTTGCAATTTCTTGCTTTCGAACTGCTAGGTTGGCAGGAGCTGGGACAGAGACGGGTGCTCATTCTGTCCTGCAGTACTCAGGAATTGAACTGCTGATCTCCCGCCTTCCAGTCAGCATCTTAGCCACTTGAGCCACTGCAGTCCCTACCTACCTACCTGCCTACCTACCTAAGCTTTTTGCCTGGGCAGCCCTGAACCTATATGGCCATTTCATCCCAAGGATCGGTTTGACCCGCAGTAACATTCCATCATACATATTTTACACTCCCCGATTATTTTTGAACATTGTGTCCTTGCAGAAGCTAGCAGATTCCATAAAAGACATTTAAATTTTTCATGTCCAATTTATTTGAAATCCCCTTCGTTGTGGCATTATAAAACTGACAGCGCGACGTGGGCTTCCGTGACCAGAGGACGCCCTTGGCCGCTGTTCTGGTACCAATCTGGAAGGGTTAATCTGATCTGAATGGTCCGTATTATGGGGAAAGCAAAACGCGGTAAATACAGACAGAGGGAGAAGACACATTCCTGCTTTTAATGAGGCATTCCTCGCACGCTTTGATCCGTCCCTGGAAAACAACATTAAGAATGATGATTAAATGTGTTTCTGAGCACCAGCGTACATGAAACATCACTCGCTGTTACATATTTCAGGACGATAAATTGGCAGGAAGGGGGAGGAGTGGTAATACTGTAGGGGGAAAAACACCAAATTAAAGATAGTTTAAATACTAATGAGGATTAACAGTATAACTGTTGGAAGCGTTCATCTCACGTGTGCTGAGGATGAGTACAGGTAAAGGTTGCCCTTGCTCGAAAGCCAGTCATATCCGACTCTAGGGTCTAGTGCTCATCTCTGTTTATATCCAAAGAACCAGCGCTGTTTGCGTCTGCAGACGTTTCCATGGACATGTGGCCGGCATGACTAGACACTGGAGCGCACGGAATGCTGTTTACCTTCCCACCGAAGTGGTACCTGTTTACCTACTTGCAATTTCTTGCTTCCGAACTGCTACGTTGGCAGGAGCTGGGACAGAGACGGGAGCTCACTCCGTCATGCAGCACTTGGGTCTCGACCTGCCAAGCCTTCCAGTCGTGAAGTTCAGCATCTTAACCACTAAGCCACCACAGTCTCCATGAGATAGCGATAGCTGGGCATAAATATCAACTGATCCAGGCAAATATCTATGGAAATTTAGAGGGAAATGTCGGGGTTCTGGAGCCTTATTAGGTTTATTAGGGTTACCTGTTCAACACTTTCCCATTCCTTAGGATTTCAGGGCCAAAACACGAGACCAAGGGAATGTCCTTCACTTAATGAATTCAATAATTTTCAATTTAATTTTAATTCAATTCTGATTTGTTGTTTTCCTGATTGAGTTGTATTGTGGCTGCGAATAGAAAACACAGATTATTAATTAGCGTAAGGCCCTACATTTAGGGTTAGGGTTAGGGTTAGGGTTAGGGTTAGAGTCACCATTAGAAGCTCTGTGGGTAAGAGTACCAGGCCACAAGGATGGTCTAACAGTAGGCATATACTATCGGCCTCCGACCCAAACTCTTGAGGGAGACTGGCAGTTGGAGAATGTTGTAAAGGAGGCATCCAAGAAGGGAAGCCTAGTTATAATGGGGGACTTCAATTACCCTCACATAGACTGGGTGAACTGTTGTTCAGCACATGATAAAGAGATAAAGTTCCTAGATATGCTAAATGATTGTTCCCTGGGACAGATGGTTGAAGACCCAACTAGAGGTACAAGAATCCTTGACTTGATCCTGAGTAATACTCAGGATCTGGTGCAAGATGTTAATGTGACTGATCCAATAGGGAACAGTGACCACAACTCAATTATGTTTAACTTGATCATAGACCGCAAGTCACTGATAAAATCTAACACAGAGACCTTAAATTTTCAAAAAGGAAATTTCCCAAAGTTGAGGAAACTAGTAAAAAAGAAGCTGAAAGGGAAAATTGAGAGAGTCCAAACACTCCAAGAGGCATGGAGGCTGTTTACAAAAACAATAACAGAGGCCCAATTGGAATGCATACCCAAAAGGAAAAAGGGCACTGCCAGGTCCAAGAGGACTCCAATGTGGCTTACAGGAGCTGTTCGGGAAGTGATCAAGAGCAAGAGACGCTCATTTAGAAGATGGAAGGCTTGTCCGAATGAGGACAGCAGGCAGAAACATAAATTCTGGCAGAACAAATGCAAGGCAACAATCAGGAAAGCAAAGCAAGACTTTGAGGAGCGTATAGCTAAAAATACTCAGAGAAATAACAAAGACTTCTTTAAGTACATTAGAAGTAAGAACCCAACTAGGAAGGCCATTGGACCATTAGATGACAATGGAAGGCAAGGGGTTATTAAAGAGGAAACAGAGATTGCAGAGAGACTCAATGAATTCTTTGCTTCAGTATTCACTGAAGAAGACAGAGACCACATGCCCAAAACAGAGCCTATCTTTGTAGGGAGGGAAACCGAAGAATTAAGCAAGATAGAAATAACCAGGGAGGAGATCCTTGCATGTCTTGTTAAGCTAAACACTAACAAATCACCAGGACCAGATGGCATCCATCCACGAGTTCTCAGGGAACTTAAAGATGAAATTGCTGATCTCCTAGGCAAAATATATAATCTTTCCCTCAAATCAGACTTTGTGCCTGATGACTGGAAGGTAGCGAATGTAACACCAATTTTCAAAAAAGGATCCAGGGGTGATCCAGGAAATTACCGACGTGTCAGTTTGACATGTGTCCCAGGTAAAGTGATGGAAACCATCCTAAAAGATAGAATTAATAGTTACATAGAAGAGAAGGCGCTGCTAAAGGAGAGCCAACATGGCTTTTGCAAGGGCAAATCATGCCTCACTAATCTGTTGGAATTTTTTGAGAGTGTCAACAAGCATGTGGATAAGGGGGATCCAGTTGACATTGTTTATCTGGACTTTCAGAAGGCTTTTGACAAGGTCCCACACCAAAGGCTCTTGAATAAACTTACCAGTCATGGAATAAAGGGACAGGTCTTGTCCTGGATCAGCAACTGGCTAAGGGACAGGAAACAGAGGGTAGCACTAAATGGACACTTCTCCAAGTGGAGGGAAGTAAAGAGTGGGGTCCCCCAAGGTTCAGTACTGGGACCCCTGCTTTTCAACCTCTTCATAAATGATCTAGAGGTAGGAGTAAAAAGCAAGGTAGCCAAATTTGCTGATGACACTAAATTATACAGGGTAGTGAAAACTGTGAGAGATTGTGAGGAGCTCCAGAGGGATCTCTTGACACTGGGGGAGTGGGCAAAACAGTGGCAAATGCGCTTCAACACTAGTAAGTGCAGAGTGATGCATGTTGGGGCAAAACAAACCAATTACATTTATAAACTGATGGGGTCTGAATTCTCTGAGACAAACCAGGAAAGGGACCTTGGTGTTCTGGTGGACGAGAGCTCAATGAAGGTGTCAACCCAGTGTGCCTCAGCAGTGAAAAAAGCAAACTCAATGCTAGGGATCATTAGGAAGGGTATATGTTGTGTTTGGAATACTGTGCCTTTAAGTAATGTAACACTCGTATGAGTGGATATAATAACCGCCAGCTGTAACACTGTAACCTTCTGTATCAGGACGCGAGCTAGTGACCACTAGGGGCAATAGCGAGCGCCTAGCTCACATGGTTCCAATTCCCCAAATACCTACAGCGCGGGAAGATCCCCGCCACCACCTCATCTGGACAAGAAGGGCGTGACGGGGAATGACGTCACGCAGACAGTAGCCAATGGGCTATCGAGGAGCCACATTCAAATAGCCACAGTATATATTGAGCTGTTCATCCGCCATTACCATATGTTCCCCCGGACCATCATGCAATAAAGATGTGTTAAGCCAACCTTTCGGCTGTTCCTATTGTCTTGGTTCTCATACACTAAATTGGCGACGAAGGTGGGATAATGGATCCCCACGGAATCAAGACAACGCAGGCCGGTTTCAACATCAACAAACCGGAAGAATGGGAGCTCTTCGAGATGGACTTCCAAAGCGCACTGATGGTGTCCGACATCTCAGACGAGGGGAAGAAGAGGGCCATTCTCATCAGGATGCTCAGGTTCCCCGCCATGAAGGTATTGGTGGACCTGGTGTCTCCGAAGAAGGTGAACGAAGTGCCGGTCAAGCAGCTCCTGAAAGCGATGCGCGACCATTTCCAGCCCTCGGTTTCGATGTTTTCGGCTCGGGATGCATTCTGGAAGAGAGTCCAGGCGCCTGGTGAGTCCGTGGCTGCCTTTGCACCGGCCCTCCGGTTGGCCGCCGGCCCATGCAAGTGGGAGAACCTGGAAATCGCCCTCAGGGACCGCATGCTGTGCGGCCTGTGGGACGAGGAGGTTCAGCGAAAGCTGATGAACAAGGAGCCGCCCCCGACGCTGCAAGAGGTCGTGAAGGAGGCGCAGGCGGCGGAAGCCACGAGGGCCGGGGTTAAGGGGTTCAGAGCAAGGCCCCCACAACCCGACAAAGCAGCGGGCTCGGTGCAAGCGGCCAGGCGGGCACCACACTCCTCCACGGAGAGCAGTGAGGACGAGGACATCCGGAAGGTGCGGAAGGATGGCCGGCGTTGCGATGGCTGCGGGGCGCCCCATGACCGCATCAAGTGCCCGTTCAGGAAGGCCGAGTGCCACAACTGCGGGGCGCCGAGGCCACATAGCCAAGGTTTGCAGACGGTGGCGCAGAGACCAGAAGGGCTCAACAGACTGCTCACTGAAAAACCAGGAAGGCGTCCGGCCCTCGAGGAAGCAGGACGGCGTGGGCCGCATCTCCGACGACAGCGACGACGACACGGCAGTCCACAGCGTGTCCTTAGGACACCCACGTTATTTTGTTGAGGTACTGGTGCAAGGGCCCCCCGTTAAGATGGAGATAGACTCGGGTTCCTCATATTCAATCATTTCCCAGAGGGAGTTTTTGGGAATTTCCCCCAACGTGCGGCCCAAGCTCAAAGCACTGAGGTCTACGCTGCGGGACGTGCAGGGAAATAGCATTCCGGTGTTGGGGGTTGGAAAATTCAAGGTCCAATACAAGCAACACGCCGCGGAACTTCCCCTGGTTGTCCTCAAAGGGGGGAGTTGTTGCCTCCTCGGGACACAATGGTTTAAGCCCCTGGGTTTGTTCATTGGGGGGGGGGGTACATGCCGTTGGGACTGACCCAATACAGGAGGTGTGTAACGCGCATCCCGAAGTGTTCAAGAAGGGACTCGGAAAATTCAAGGGGCCCCCAGTTGCGTTCGACCTGGACCCGGAGGTCCGCCCAATAAGACTCAAACCGCGCAGAGTGCCTTTTGCACATAAGGACAAGATAGAGGCGGAACTGGACAAATTGGTGGGCCAGGGGATCCTTGTTCCTGTTGATTCCGTGGAGTGGGAAACTCCGATTGTAACAGCGCTGAAGGCCAACGGGGAGGTTTGAATATGCGCTGATTACAAATGTACCATTAATAAGGCGATACGCCCAAATGTGTATCCGGTGCCGGTAGTCAGCCACCTGTTGGCCAGGTTACATGGGGGAAAGTGTTTCGCAAAGCTTGACCTGGCGCAGGCATACCAGCAGCTCTCGGTAACCCCAGCTGCAGCTGCTGCGCAGACGATAGTCACTCATAAGGGGGCGTTCAGGTGACGTGCCTACAGTTCGGCGTGAACTCGGCGCCAGGCATCTTCCAATCGCTCGTGGAACGCCTCTTAAAGGGTCTGGAGGGGTTTTTGCCATACTTTGATGACGTATTGATAACGGGGGGGGGGGGGGGAGTGAGTCAGAATTGGCTGAGAGGTTAGACAAAGTACTGACGGTATTTGAAAAGGCGGGGTTGAGGCTGCGGAAAGACAAATGCGTCTTCTTTGCAAAAGAGGTTGAGTTCCTGGGTTTTCGGGTAACCCCTGCAGGCATCAAACCCTCTGAATCAAAGGTGGCCGCCGTTCAAAATGCTCCTCGCCCCACCTCCAAGTCCGAATTGCAGTCATTCCTGGGGCTCGTAAACTTCTACCATTCCTTCCTGCCTAGGAAGGCGTCGGTAGCAGAGCCACTTCATAAGCTACTAAAAAAGGACGAGGCGTGGAAATGGGACGAGAGCCAGGAGAGTGCATTCAACGAGTTGAAACAACTCTTATCCTCAGACGCCATATTAACCCATTTTGACCCCAAGAAACCAGTGGTTCTGATATGTGATGCATCCCCAGTGGGGGTGGGGGCAGTTCTGTGCCACGTGTTGGAAAACGGGCAGGAGGCCCTGGTGGCGTTCTACTCCAGGTCCCTGTCTAAGGCAGAGCGTAACTACGCACAGACAGACAGGGAGGCATTAGGATAATTGCTGGGACGAAGAAGTTCCACGACTTCCTCTATGGCCGCCCCTTCACCATCGTGACTGACCACAAGCCCCTGCTAGGCATTTTTACCGCAGACAAGCCCACGCCACAGATTCTGTCCCCTAGGATGCTCAGGTGGGCCATTTTTTTAAACGCGTACCAGAACGCGCTGGTGTATCGCCCTGGAAAGGACATAAGCCATGCGGACGCACTGTCGAGGTCACCCCTCCCCCACACAAGCAGCCACGTGTGTGAGGTGGAACAAGACCACCAAGTGCTCATGATAGAGGTCCTAGATTCACCCCCCATAGTGCCCGCAGAGATCGCCAAGGCGACGGGCAAGGACAAGACGTTGGCCCTGGTCAGTTCTTGGGTGCAGAAAGGGTGGCCAGCGTCCTCCCCGGCAGCGGAGTTCGCCCCATTTTTTAGGAAAAAGCTAGAACTGTCCATGGAGAGGGGTTGCCTCCTGTGGGGCCAGCGGGTAATCGTCCCCGAAACCCTGAGAGCTAGGGTGCTTAAGCTGCTGCACGTCAGCCACCCTGGGATTGTCCGCTCCAAGGCACTGGCCAGGAGCTACTTCTGGTGGCCCCAGTTGGATGCCGATATCGAGCACATGGTGGGCACTTGCGAGAATTGCCAAAGCTCCCGGCCCGAAGAGGCTCGACTTCCGCACAGGGAATGGGATGCGGCAAAGGGGCCGTGGTCCCGCGTGCACATTGATTTTGCGGGCCCTTTCAGAGGATCGCTCTTCCTCCTCATAGTGGATGCTTACTCCAAGTGGTTAGAGATTATCCCAGTTGCGAACACCTCCTCAGCCGCAACAATTAAACAATTGCGCAGGGTGTTCAGTTCGTTCGGTATACCCGACACACTTGTTAGCGATAATGCTAGTTGCTTCACGTCCGCCGAATTCAGGGCATTCACCGACATCAACGCCATCCGGCACATCACCTCCGCGCCGTTCCACCCGGCGACGAATGGCCAGGTAGAACGCCTTGTGCGTACCACCAAAGACGCGCTGAGGCGCATGGGCCCCGGGGACTTAAACCTGCAGTTGTGCCAGTTTCTGCTGGGATATAGGGTGACCCCCCTAGCGTCAGGATACTTGCCTGCAGAGCTCCTAATGCGCAGAAAGCTGACTACGGTACTGACCAGGCTAGACCCTATGAGGGTGGAAGACACTGGGAGGAACATCGGGTTAGGGGGCACGAAGAGTTTCGACATAGGCGCCCCGGTCCATTGCAGAAACTACGCTAGCGCAGGGCCAGCTTGGGTTCCGGGTGTAGTCATTGGGCAAACGGGTCCCGTGTCGTATTGCGTAGAGACCAGCACAGGTCTACTCTGGAGGCGGCACGCGGACCAACTCCGGCGCCAGGTGTCCGGAAACCAGAGCGCAGACAGCGCGGAACAGGATTCAATGTTAGGGTTCTCCCCCAACCGTTCAGTCCAAGGGGGAGGAGAGGGGGGCCAGTGGTCCCCACCAAGGGGGAAAGGGAGTAAGTTTGTCCCCATAGATATCCTGAGGGATACCCCCACAGATACCCCAGAAGATGATTTTGAGTTTGAGTTACAAAACCGGGGGGGGGGGGTTCGGAGTGGTCCTCCACCCATCCAGGCGAGAAGCGGGGTTTTTCGTTAGCCCCCAGTGCCCCCGGTTTTCCCACAATGGAGTTTACCCCTACCCCGAAAGCCGCGGATCCGCGGCAAGTCGTTAACGAGTCTCCCTCTCCCATTGCAGGACAAGAGACCAGGGAACACAGAAGTGATAGCGCCCCCGGGACAAGCCAGCCAGCCTTGCACCCAAAACACGCTTGCAATAAACCATATTGGATGAGAGACTTCGTCTCATCCTAGGGGGGAGGGATGTTGTGTTTGGAATACTGTGCCTTTAAGTAATGTAACACTCGAATGAGTGGATATAATAACCGCCAGCTGTAACACTGTAACCTTCTGTATCAGGACGCGAGCTAGTGACCACTAGGGGGCAATAGCGAGCGCCCAGCTAACATGGTTCCAATTCCCCAAATACCTACAGCGCGGGAAGATTCCCGCCACCACCTCATCTGGACAAGAAGGGCGTGACGGGGAATGACGTCACGCAGACAGTAGCCAATGGGCTATCGAGGAGCCACATTCAAATGTATAGCCACAGTATATATTGAGCTGTTCATCTGCCATTACCACATGTTCCCCCGGACCATCATGCAATAAAGATGTGTTAAGCCAACCTTTCGGCTGTTCCTATTGTCTTGGTTCTCATACACTAAAGTATAGATAATAAGTCAGCAAGTGTCATTTTGCCTCTTTATAAATCTATGGTGAGGCCCCATCTGGAATACTGTGTACAGTTCTGGTCGCCATACCTCCAGAAGGATATTATGGAGCTGGAAAAAGTGCAGAGGAGGGCAACCAGAAGGATGATGAGGGGACTGGAACACCTTCCTTACCATCTGAGGCTGCAACGGTTGGGCCACTTCACTCTTGAACGACGACGTCTAAGAGGTGACCTGATTGAAGTTTATAAAATCATGCACGGTGTGGACAAATTAGATAAGGAAAAACTGTTTTCCCTATCGCATAACACTAGAACTAGGGGACACTCGATGAAACTTTTGGGTACTAGTTCCCAAACAAATAAGAGAAAGTACTTTTTCACCCAGAGGATTCCTGGTCTATGGAACTCCCTGCCAGAAGAAGTGGTGACAGCTGTCAGTCTTGACAGCTTTAAGAAAGGATTAGACAAGTTCATGGAGGACAAGGGTATCCATGGCTATAATTATGGATACTTAAGGACAACCTCGGGGTTGGAGAGATAGGCAGGATATCTCTCAATGCCATTTCCAGGGAATCCTAAGCAGGTGAAGGCATCTGCTTGGGAATACCCTGAAGGAAATGGTGAGCCACTGTGTGAGACAGAATGCTGGACTGGATCATGGGCTCCTGTGGCCTCTTCCAGCAAGGCTGTTCTTATGTTCTTATTTGTTAATGCTATCCAGCCATGTAATAATATTTAACATTGGTTTTATCTTATTTGGATTGTTCTCTTTGATGTCATTGTTTTATGAGTTGTTTATTCTGTTGTTGTAAGCTGCATAGAGTGGTGCTTGCACCAATTGGGGTATAGGGTATAGATAGATGGATGGATGGATGGAAGAAATATTGTGAAATGAGTTCTTGCATACCTGTTAAGAATCCCATATTGACCCGGATTTCCCATTTTTCAGTGCTCGTTCCTCCCCTTTCCCACCTCCGTCCTGTATTTGAACGGCGGGGAAAGGCCTTAGTGTGCACACATGGCCACGGTGTGCATGTGCAAATGGGTTACTGAGCATGAATGTCCATGCATATGCAGTAATTTCCCATATTTTGCGGAGTCGCGTTTGACGAGTATGGCATACCTGTCAACCGCGGCTCTGACGAATCCGGGACCTGAGCAGATCGGTTCTGCGCAAGTCGTGTCCTACGCATGCGTAGAAGGGTTTTACGCTTGCATAGCCCCCTTCTACGCAAGCGTAAAACCCTTCTACGCAGGCGTAGAACGTGACTTGCGCAGAAGGGCTGCGCAGTATCTCCTCGCCCCCGCTGCCAAATTCCAGGGTTTCGGCAGTGTGGGGCGGGAAATGACGCAAATCGGCGCCGAAAATCGGGAAATCCCTGCCAATCCAGGAAGGTTGACAAGTATGGCGTATGGTTCTTGTGAGACAACACAATGCCAGAGGTTCTCGGGGGTCAGTTTTTTGTGATTTTCCAAGTAGCATCTCCAAGTATGGCCATGAACACGTGGAGGGGAAGAAGACTGGGAATGGTACAACTCACAGGTTCATTCGTGCTCTTCTTCTCAGGCATTTGCAGACGAATCAACCGAACAACCAACTGACTGTCCGACCGTCCATCCGTCCAACTGTCTGTCTGGTCGACCGGCTGACCGGCCAAACAATCTGGAAAAGACACGGAGGCATTCAAGCTCAACAGCCATAATTGTTTAGCCGGTTGATTCCAAACAAAACTTACCTTCCTTTCCCGTTTAAATTAATTCCCGACGGAACGACGTTAAAATTGTGCCACGCCGTGTTTATCATTAAGACAATTACTTTGGGCTGCTCTACTTTCTCCGCCTTGCTTTAATAACGTGGGCAACCTCATTAGGCCGGTAACGCGGAGCCCTGGCAGAGACAAGCTAACTGCCAGCAGCCTCCATAGGAAACAAAGCCGCTTCGTCTTCTTCGTTTCTCACCTCACGTTTTTTCATTACTGCCCAGGAGCCGGAGACGATGTTCCCTGATTAGTCTGCTGAATTATGAATTAGAGCTCCAGTCCCTTTGCTCCTGTTTCTTCTTCGTCATCCCCAGCATTTTATTTCCCTATCTGCTTATAAAACCCGGCAATCCGATCCTGCAATAAACACTTCAGATTGGCATGTGTCTGTTTTTATTTTCTGGAGGCTAATTAATTGTCTTGCATTAGGAGGGGGAAAAAAAGTCGTGCCACTAGGTCTTGGCATCAAATTAACAATCCTAATTGCTTGCGCGTTCGTCGCACCCACACTCCCTCCTCGGTGCCTGGGCAAACCCTCCTGCAGACCATCCAAAGAGCCAATATCAAAATTAGGTAAAGGTAAAGGTTGCCCTTCCTCGAAAACCAGTCGTATCTGAGTCTAGGGTTCAGTGCTCATGTCTGTTTACAGCCAAAGAGCCAGTGCTGTCAGATGTTTCTGTGGACATGTGGCAGGCATGACTAAACCATACCTGTCAACTGCGGCTCCGGACTATCCGGGACCTGCACACAGCGGTTCTGCGCAAGTCACGTTCTACGCATGCGTAGGCTTTTACACTTGCGTAGAACCCTTTTACGCTTGCGTAGCCTTCTACGCAAGCGTAGAAGGGTTCTACGCAAGCGTTAAAGCCTTCTACACATGTGTAGTACGCAACTTGTGCAGAATGGATGCGCAGTACCTCTTTCTCCCTGCTGCCAATTCCAGGGTTTTGGCAGCTGCGGGCGGGAAATGGCGCAAATCGGCGCTGAAAATTGGGAAATCCCAGCCAATCCGGGAAGGTTGACAGGTATGGACTAGATACCAGAGTGCACGGAACACTGTTTATCTTCCCACCAAAGTGGTCCTTCCTTATTCATTCATTCATTCATCTTCAGACATTTCCGTGGACATGCGGCAGGCATGAATAGAAAAAAGGCATGCAAAGAATGCTGTTTACCTTCCTACCAAAGTGGTCCCTATTTATGTACTTGCAATGTCTTGCTTTCAAACTGCTAGGTTGGCAGGAGCTGGGACAGACAACGGGAGCTCATTCCGCCCTGCAGTACTCAGGTCTCGAACTGCTGACCTGCTGACCTTCCAGTCGTCAGGTTCAGTGTCTTAACAAGACGAGGAGCCAATATCAAAATTAAACCACACTAAAACCATATATTGGATCTGGCTTTCTGTTCTGCAAAGGCAACCAGTGGGAAGTCTATGAATTGATGGCCATCAGAGGCTTCAGAGGAAGTGGGTAAATTTACCTGTTTCATAAACAAACATGCTCATCCATGTACCAGTGTGGGCCATTCATTTGTGATGGTGGCATTCTCTTCAATTTGCCTAGTAGAAAACGCCCTAGTACAGCAATGGCCAACCTTGGCACTCCAGCTGGCCTTGAACTCCAATTCCCAAAAGCCCTGATAAGGAGTGCTGACATGGGCTTCTGGGAATTGAAGTCCAAGAACACCTGGAGTGCCAAGGTTGGCCATCACTGTCCTAGCATCTTGCAGTTTCATTTGGCTTAAGCTTTTGCAGACATCTTTCTTTAGATGCATCGCTCCTCTGATGATAAGGGCATAAGGTCAAGTTCAAGGGTACCCTTACTCAAAAGCCAGTTGTATCTGACTCAAGGGGTTCGGTGCTCATCTCCCGTGTTATCTGCACCTGCAAGCATTACTAGATGCTGTTGTCTTCCCAATGACATGGTTACCTCCTCCTCCTCCTTCTGTATCCAAATCCAAATATTTCCAATCCTCATGGTGATCAGTCATGAAGACTGTCCTGTGAATATAATGCAGAGGTCTTCCATTTGCCTTCCACATCACAGCATGGACACCCATAGTACCACTGATCCAGTTCCTTGAGTCACTTTCTGGTCCTGAGCCCTTTGGGCACACAAAGTCCTCATCATCATCCCCAGGCCAGGATGGATGAAGCTGCTGCCCTCCCTCAAGATGGATTTGAGTGGGATTTAATCCATTTTAGGACCATCATCCCTTCCCTGTGGACTTTGCCACCCAAGGCCATTAATCCTCATGGTGGTCAGGTTAGTCAACCGACGCCTGATGATCAGCATTGAGTTTCTGCCCCCAATCCAAGACAGAGCTGCCTATACAGACCCTGCTTGTAGAAAGGAGTTTAAACAGCACAGTATGTGCTTAACCTAGATTAGCATTTTAGGATAGAGTTTATTCATCATTGGGTCTCAGCGCAGCAGGGGAGATCCTGATACATGAAGGATAAATACATATGGAGAAGTCCTTTCAGACCTCCCTGCCTCTTGATGCCAGGCCCTCCCTCATGAGACCTGGAAGTAAATATGTCAGACACTGCAGTTAGATTTTTGTCCTTGGATTTCTTTTATCGCCATAATAAGGATGTCGGTGGCTCAAGTGGTGAAGACACGAAACTCACTGACTGGAAGGTCCGAGTTTGATTCCATGACGGAGAGAGCTCCCGTCTCTGTCCCAGCTCCTGCCAACCTAGCAGTTCGAAAGTGAGAAATTGCAAGGACGGTAAACCCCCAGTTTACGTTCCGTTCGGCCAACGTCGTTTATGGTTCACGACGTGACTTTTTGTGAAAAGTCATCTCTCGGTTAACGGTGTGGCATTGTCAACCGAGGGCACTGTGTTTCATCTCCTACCTTACGAAGCTGGAAAATCGCCGTCGGTGGGGTCCCTGTTTCAAGCTCTCTGCCCCTCCAGCAGAGTGTGGGAGGCTTGGAGGACCTATTCGGCACTATCCCCACCTTCCTAGGGGCTCCCTGTGCTGCCCAAGAGCTGATTATAGTTGCAACCAGCCTCCCAGTGCTCCCACACACTGCTGGAGAGGAAGAGAGCCTGAAACAGGGACTCCACCGACGACGATTTCCCAGCTTCATAAGGTAGGAGATCTCGTCGTAGGGGTGGGCAGAGGCGCAGATTGCCTCCCCCGACCCCCCCAGGTGGCAGGGGTGGTGGGGACCCCTCCCCAAAGGCAGAAAATATCCCATCATGATGGAGGTTTTCCTGCACATATTGGGGTCTCCGCCATCCCTGCCCATCCCCACAAAAACTTCCATTTCGATGGGATTCCCCCCCTTTTTGGGGCGTCCCTGCCACCCCTGCCACCTCTTAGGAGGGGTGTCAGGGGAGGCGATCCAAGCTGTTTTCGACCCCCAAGGACCTTTTCCAACGATGCTGCAAGCAGAAATCCCTGGGTAAACCCCTTCGTCTGCTGCAGGTTTCTGCTTCCCACTGAACGACGTTTCCTGGTTAGCGATGCAACATTGGGAACCAAGAAATGTCGTCAACCGGGGGTTTACTGTACTGTAGATAAATAGGGACCACTTTGGTGGGAAGGTAAACAGCGTTCCATGCACTCTGTTGTCTAGGCATGCCTGCCGCATGTCCATGGAAATGTCTGCAAATGGCTCTTTGGCTATAAAGAAAGATGAGTACTGAACCCTAGGGTTGGATACGACTTGTTTTTGAGCAAGGGCTACCTTTACCTTTTAAGGATGTTGGACCAATTTCTCAGTGTCCTGATTATACACATTATTTATTTATTTATTTATTTGAATTTGTATTGCTGCCCTCTTGCCGGAACGACTCCGGGCAGCTCACAACATGATAATTCTGTCTTCACTCCTGGGGGAAACTTTTGTGTTTCAGGAACAGTTTGCTATGCCTTCCTAGCTGGCTACGAAAGATCCATAGTACAGTCAAACCTCGAGATAAGAACGGCTTGACTTAAGAAAATTTGAGATACATCCAGAAATCTCAGGAAAAATCAGGTTCGAGATACACATTTTTAATAGGATTTTTTCCCCCGAGATACAAAATTCAATTAATTCCTGTGGGAAATTGCATTCAAGGCAATTCCTATGGGAAATTCAAGATAACAATTTTTCGAGATAAAGTAACACCTCGGATAACGCTAAAACTTGGTTCCACAAGTCTTAGTGCTATCCGATTTTTAACGTTATCTGATCCATGCATCGAATAACATTAAAACTCCATAGAGATATATTGTAACTGGCACAGGCTTTAGCGAACATTATCCGATGCATCCCATAAGATTTTAACGTTATGTGATGCAATTCCCCCCGATTGCTTAACATTATGCGGTTTTAGCATCATCTGATGCAAACATTATCCGAGATATTACTGTACAACCAACCTCGAGGAACGAATTAAATTTGTATGTAGAGGTTTCACTGTACAGTATTGGGTATGCTCAGGAAGAATAAAAGATTGGGTCAACCAGAATAGATGTGAAGCCAATTTGAGACATACCTGTCAACCGTGGCTCCGGCCAATCCGGGACCTGTGCAGAACGGTTCTGCGCATGTCGCCTTCTACGGATGCGTAGAAGGGTTTTACGCTTGCATAGACCCCTTCTATGCATGCGTAGCCTTCTACGCATGCATAGAAGGGTTCTACGCAAGCGTAAAACCCTTCTACGCATGCATAGAAGGCGACATGCGCAGAAGGGCTGCGCAGTACCTCCTTTCCCCTGCTGCCAAAGCAGCGCGGGGTGGGAAATGGTGCAAATCGGTGCCGAAAACCGGGAAATCCTGGCCAATCCGGAAGGTTGACAGGTATGATTTAAGATGAAGCAGTCCTGCAGGAAAATTGCTGAGTTGGAGTTGGAAGTTAGCCAGTGACATTCCTTGGAGTTCCCAATATAGATATGAGTGGCGTCGTCATCATCATCATCAACCAGTATTCCCAATAACCGATACGTGGGAAATCATGGTCAATGGTATCAAAAGTGGGAAGAGATAGAAAATCTTGTAAATAAAATCTTTTTCTTGAAAAGATAGCTTGTCTCAATGCGCTGAGAATTAGAGGTTTTGCTAAGTCCCACAATGGACCATGGTGGCTCAAGTGGATAAGACGCTGAACTTAATGAGTGGAAGGATGGCAGGTCAGCAGCTCGAGACCCGAGTACTGCACGACGGAATGATCTCCTGCCCCTGTCGCAGCTCCTGCTAACTGAGCAGTTCGAAAGCAAGACATTGCAAGTAAATACATAAATAGGGGAAGGTAAACAATGTTCCGTGCACTCTGGGGTCTAGTCCTGCCTGCCACATGTCCATGGAAATGTCTGCAAACAAACAGAGACAGAGCTGGCTCTTTGGGTGTAAATGTAGATGAGCACTGAACCCTAGAGTCAGATACAAATGGCTTTCGACCAAGGGCGACCCTTACCTTTACCTAAGTGAGATTACTTGCTTTCCGCTAACCCTCACCCCCTCACCCTTTAACCTATTCTGCCAACATGAGATTTAACACGTTGACATTAAAACACTTACTTTTGTGCTGAGTGGGAGGACGCATATACTGATGATATTTTTAAAATAACATTTCGCAGGTAATGGTTTTGTTTAACAGATTCTTTGCTTTTCCTGTTTCTTTTATGCACCCCACAGGCTTGGTGATGAACTTTACGATAGGTTTTGTTGCCTGGTTATCGTGCTTTTTCTGTTGTTTATACTAGAGAAGAAGATGTCAGTCATAACACATTTGCTTTAATATATTCCTGCTGTAATGTGTTACAGCGTCTCGGTCACTCCTGAGCAAGCATTATTTTATTGTTTTTCCCTGATATTCTGTTGTGCTATTTTGTTTTACTGTTAAGAACATAAGGACATAAGGGCAGCCTTGCTGGAAGAGGCCACAGGAACCCATCATCCAGCCCAGCATTCTGTCTCACACAGTGGCGCACCATGTGCTTCAGGGTATTATTCCCAAGGAGATGCCTTCACCTGCTTAGGATTCCCTGGAAATGGCATTTATTGAGAGAGATCCTGCCTATCTCTCCAACCCGGAGGTTGTCCTTAGGTATCCATTATAATTATAGCCATTGATACCCTTGTCCTCCATGAACTTGTCTAATCCTGTCAAGACTGACAGCTGTCACCACTTCTTCTGGCAGGGAGTTCGATAGACCAGTAATCCTCTGGGTGAAAAAGTACTTTCTCTTATTTGTTTGAGAACTAGCATCCAAAAGTTTCATGGAGACTTGTAGTGTTAAGATTGTCACATCATTAAATTCCTGTTTTTATTCCTATTCTTCCTGTATGGCTAGGTCAGGGGTGCCCAAACTACAGCCCATGGGCTGGATCTGGTCCCCCAATGCCAATTCATCTGGCCTGCAAAGCCCTTGTCGCTCCCGGAAGTGGAAGTAAAACGTGCCCCCTGAACAACTTGACTGGCCCAAGGCCCAAAATGTATGGGCACCCCTGGGCTAAGTGATCCTGCTATGGTACTAGAGTAGACTATAAATGCCAGAGATTCAACACTTATCATCAAGTGGTGGTTAACTAACCTGACCACCCTGAGGACTAACAGCCTTGGGTGTCAATGTCTACAAGGAAGGGTGAAGGTTCCCAAGTGGATTAAATTCCACTTGGATCCATCTTGATGGAGGGCAGCAGCTTCATCCATCCTGGCCTGAGGATGAGGAGAAAGACTTTGTGTGCCAAAAGGGCTCAGGACCAGAAAGTGACTCATGGAACTGGATCATGGTACTATGGGTGTCACGCTGCGATGTGGAAGGCAAGTGGAATTCCCTGGACAATCTTCATGGCCGATCGCCATGATGGTAGATAATATTTGGAATCGGATATGGCACATCAAGAATACTTACTCTGCCGAACTTACCATATAAGTTGGTGGGTGTCCCTCACATCTTGCAAAAACCTACTGGAAAATACTCCAGAGTTTTGGGGAATTCATAAAATCTCCAAGGATGGACCATCTGGATTAGTTGCTCATGGCCAAAGAGGAAAATAGGGACCCTAAGTCCAAATGTCACCAATGGCCTGATTATGACAATGGAGTCCTCACAACCTCTCCTTCACCCAACTTAGTCCTCTCACCCCTTGAGACGAAGAGTCCTATGGGCTGAGCTGTGAACCATCTGAGATCTCCTCAGGGTTGTCACATGGAGCTTATGAAGTCCTGAGCCATCCCAGGGATTGTGACCTCAATGATGATGTCATGGAGGTTCTGACACTACTTGACAGTTAGAGTAGTACGACAGTGGAACCCACTGCCTCGAGAGGTGGTGAAGGCTCCAATACTTGAGGCCTTTAAGAGAGAATTGGGCCACCATCTGTCAGATCTGTTTTGATTTGGATTCCACCTTTGAGCAGGGGGTTGGACTGGATGGCTTCATGGGCCCCTTCCAACTCAGTGATTTCCCCTGTTTCACCAAACCAGTGGCTTTCACAACCCTGATCTTGTGCCAAGTTCTCAGGAAAGCATAATTATGTCATATCAGCACCAACAAACTCACCCACTGAAAAGTAGATTGTGTTTCCTTGCTGTTCCTTAAGAAGACTTAAAAGAGCTCTGCTACTGAAGTCACATTTCAAAAGGTTGAGACACTTATCTGGCTAGACTATCCTGCTATGGTAATAGAGTAGACCCTACTGCCAGTGACTCAACACTGAGCGTCTGGTGGCAGTTAACTAACCTGACCACCCTGAGGACTAATGGCCTTGGATGGCAAAGTAGAGAACAAAGATATGGATTTTGCTTCATAGCTTCATGCTGGCATGGCTGGGTGAGCAATTAGAATATTTCTCCTGTGTGTTGATTTTCCAAGTCTGGTCAGGTTATCCTGCTATGGTAATAGAGTAGACTATACTGCCAGCAACTCAACGCCGAGCATCAGGCAGCAGTTAACTAACCTGAGCACACTGAGGACTATGGCCTTGGGTGGCAAAGTCCACAGGGAAGGGTGATGCTCCCCAAGTGCATTAAAACCCACTTGAATCCATCTTGATGGAAGGCAGCAGCTTCATCCATCCAGGCCTAGGGCTGAGGAGGACTTTGTGCACCAAAAGGACTCAGGACCGGAAAGTGACTCAAAGGAACTGGATCAGTGGTACTATGGGTGTAATGCTGTGATGCGGAAGGCCAATGGAAGGCCACTGCATTATATTGTTGCCAGGACAATCTTCATGGCTGATGGCCATGAGGAGAGCAAATATTTGGAATCAGACATGGCAGAGGAAGAAAAAGAAGAAGGCACTAACAGATCCAGTTTATTTTTAAATCTCTGGCTGGCTATTTGGTTGTTATGGCTTGCCAAACACCTGTCAAGTCCTTCCCAGAGATATGGCACCTGACATCTGCAGGGTACGTGGCTCTTCTGCCAGGGTGAGATTGATTCGATTTGCAAAACTAACCGCAGGCCAAAAACGAAGCCCACCGGCTTACTAGAGGAAGAGCGTGGCACCAAAGGCTTGTTGAAATTAATGAGCCCATGCGAAAGACTATAAAGTGCTTTGGCCAGGGAGAATTAAAAGTTCCACCCTCACTGTCCCTCTGGTAATGGCACGGGAGTTGACATTTAAGCAGAGTCTTAATATAAAAATGTGTATAAGATTGCTCTGTACACATAAGGACGATGTGCAAACAAAGAACTTAGCCGTGTGATCCATATTCGAGTTGCTGTTCCCGTGTCAAAAAGTCCATGCTAGGCAGCTTATTCACGGTATCAGGAACAGCACCGTAAATTCAAGAAACATCAAATCACTAGGTAATAATTTTTAATTGACTTTGATTTGGCTAGAATTGGCATGGCTAATGTATAAACCAGGGATTCTCAACCCGCGGCCCGTGGGCCACATGCTGCCCATGGTGCCATTTCATGTGGCCCCACCACTGCTTCTACCATGCCTGGAAGTGCCATGGGCTGGAGGAAGGGTAAAATGGCCATCCGGCCCCCGAAGCTAGCTGAGGGAGCGAGACTCAGCCCCCAGCTTAAAAAGGTTGAGAACGCCTGCTATAAACTAAATTGAAACCCGGCTCCCTGATGGAAAGGACACGGTGTTATGAATTCCCTTTGTCTGGCCTCAAAAGGAAGGCAATGTTTCAGTGAGGGACCATGTGGCGTGGGATCGAACAACACCCAGCTTCCTGTGCGTGGTGGAGGGATAATACCATAAAAGCCTTTTGCTGTTTGTTCAACATGCCTTCCTGGCAGAACCACATGGTGCCGTGAACTTTCATTACGCCTGCCTGGCGAAGGGGTTTTGGACCCCGAAAGCTTGCACAACTTTTTATTTTTTATTTTTTGAGTGATCAAATAAAGGTATCGCCTTCTTTCTGCATTTGCTGCATTTTTAATAATAAGAACGATGTATTGTTGACTTAGCGTGATCCTCCTAGCTATAGAAGTGGTTTGGTTGTCTCTCCTTCAGGTGGTATTCTGGAACCATTAGGCAGATCCGGAGGTAGAGATTAAAATGCAGATAGAAAAAAAGCAAGATCCACCTTCATAAAAATGCGGCATTTGTTATGCAGTAAGATGCTGCCTGGGAGGCAGAAGGTCAGCAGTTTGATTCCTGAGTATTGCATGACGGAATGAGCTTCCATCTCTGTCCTAGCTTCTGGCAACCTTGCAGTTCGAAAGCAAGAAATTGCAAATAAATAGGGACCACTTCGGCGGGAAGGTAAACAGCATTCCATGCGCTCCAGTGTCTAGTCATGCCTGCCACATAACCATGGAAAAGTCTGCAGAAGCAGACAACACTTGCTCTTTGGCTTTGAAACAGAGATGAGCACTGAACCCTAGAGTCGGATACGACTGGCTTTCGAGCAAGGGAAACCTTTACCTTTAGAGATCTAAGTCTTGCTACAAAGATCCGAATAGTGAGATGTTACATTTTTCCATTGTTGCTCTATGGCAGGGGTTCCCAACCTAAGGCCCATGGGCCAGATCCCGCCTGTGCTGCCATTTCATGTGGCATTTGAGAAACAAAATGGCCACCCCCTTTGAAGCTGTTGGAACAAAGTGGCCACCCCCATCGTGCAGGCAGGGCAAAATGGCTGTCTGGCCCTCAAAGCTGACTGAGACAGTGTAACCTGGTCCCCAGCTTGAAAAGGTTGGGAACCTCTACTCTATGGAGTTGAAGCTTGGATATTGACTAAAGCATCTGAAAAGACAATCGAAGCTTTTGAGATGTGGATCTACAGACGCTGCTAAGGATATCATGGGGTGACCATGGGACTCACGTAGAAGTGTTGCGTTGGATGGATAAAGAACAAGAAGGCTTTAAGATAATTAAGCAAAGAAAGCTCTAATACCATGGGCATAGCATGAAGAACGACATGAAGCATAGAATACTCCAATTTGCTCTGCAAGGGAAGATTCCTGGGAAGATAGGAGGCCCTGGACGTAGATGGACCTCATGGATGAAGAACCTGAGAGACTGGTGTGGAAGGTCCTCAGAAGAACTGTTCTGAGGAATTAAGAACAGGAAGACTATCGCCATGATGATAGCCAATATCTGGAATGGATATGACACCTGAAGAAGAAGAAGAAGTCAGCCTGCCACACCGATGTCAGTGCATTTTTTAATCATGTCAGAAGCACACATGAGGTCCATCTTTCTGGGTTGAAAGGAGTTTTGCTGGTAGAACTCCATTCAGGGGATGCCCAAATGAGGCTCCTTTTATGCCCACAAGATCTTTTCCCACCAAAGCGGTCTCTATTGATCTACTTGCAATTTCTTGCTTTCGAACTGCTAGGTTGGCAGGACCTGGGACAGGGACAGGCGCTCAAACCATCATGCAGTACCCGGGTCTTGAACTGCTGGCTTGCACATACTGCTGACCTATCCTGGGAGGCACAGTGGCCGTTTCAAACTTTTGGTCCTTTTCCATTGACCGACTCAACTGTACCAGCTCTGTTTATGTACACACGTCTTCCCAAGTAGCACAATCCACCATTGGGAATAAAATGTATGGAAGATGCCACAAAAGGCCTACAAACATTCATGTTGTTTCAAGTTCTGCCCAACTCGATTGGTTTAGGTGTAGATGAATCTCCTTTCCTCAATGGCTCCTTATTGGAAGATGGCAGTGTTGAAGCCAAAAAGGCCTGAAATGGAAAAACCCAAGGAGAAGTTGGGTTGTGTAGGATTATGATTTCCACAGAGCGAGACTAAAGAATAGTTTTCTCCAGGGCGTTCACAAAATAATATTATATAGCAATAGCAGCCAATATCTCAAGAAGGCTGGAAATCAGTCAGAACGGCTCTGAAATGAGACCTCAGTTCCATTTTAGAGGGGGTTATTTTGTTTTATTAGATGTTCTGAGCACTGATCCAGTTCCCATAAAACAACAGAATATTACATCCTTCCCACTTCTCCAGCAAGCAATGAGAGCTTTCAGAAATTGTCCAACGGGGCTTCGTTTTCCCCTCGGCAAGAAAGGATCAGAAATGAGACACGTCTCCATAATACGGATTCATTTAACAACTTATTTGCAGATCGTAGAAGCCCGCGGTCAGCATCTTTGTCTTTACACTTCCTTGGATGGTGGGGAAATGAGGCGATCTAGATTAGCGGTTTCAAGGACCCCGTTTTGGAGGCTAGACTGAGAGGTTGATGAATCCCAACGACAGAATCCTACATTTTGTTTCTGTTGACCAATCACATTTCTACTTTTGCTTTATTTTGTCAACCTTAGCTCTTTTTTCTTTTCAGTTTCTTTACACAACTCTGGGGGAAACATTTAAGTGACACCAGGATTTTACTACAGATAAATTTCCTTCCTTCCTTCTGTTCATTAATATTATTCCTTCCTTCCTTCCTTCTGTTCATTATTATTGATTGATTCCTTCCTTCCTTCTGTTAATTATTATTGATTCCTCCTTCCCTTCCTTTCTTTTCCTCTCTTCCTTCCTTCTGCTCATTATTATTGATTCCTTCCTTCCTAACTTTATTTCCTCTCTTCCTTCCTTCCATTCATTATTATTGATTCCTTCCTTCCTAACTTTCTTTTCCTCTTTTCCTTCTGTTCATCATTATTAATTCCTTCCTTCTATTCATTATTATTAATTCCTTCCTTCCTTATGTTCATTATTATTGATTGATTCCTTCCTTCCTTTCTTTTCCTCCCTCCCTTCTTTCTGTTCATTATTATTGATTCCTTCCTTCCTAACTTTCTTTTCCTCTTTTCCTTCTGTTCATCATTATTAATTCCTTCCTTCTATTCATTATTATTAATTCCTTCGTTCCTTATGTTCATTATTATTGATTGATTTCTTCCTTCCTTTTCCTCCCTCCCTTCTTTCCGTTCATTATTATTGATTCCTTCCTTCCTTTCTTTTCCTCTTTTCCTTCTGTTCATCATTATTAATTCCTTCCTTCTATTCATTATTATTAATTCCTTCGTTCCTTATGTTCATTATTACTGATTTATTCCTTCCTTCCTTCCTTTTCTTCCCTTCCTTCTTTCCGTTCATTATTATTGATTCCTTCCTTCTTAACTTTATTTCCTTCCTTCCTTATGTTCATTATTATTGATTCCTTTCTTTCTTCCTTCTGTTCATTATTATTGATTCCTTCTTTCCTGTGCCATATCTGATTCCAAATATTGGCAATGCTCATGGTGATCAGCCATGAAGACTGTCCTGACAATATAATGCAGTGGCCTTTCATCTATCTTCTGCATCACAGTGTGACACCTGTACCACTGATCCAGTTCTGCGAGTCACTTTCTGGTAGCCCTTTTGGCACACAAAGTCTTTCTCCTCATCCCCAGGCCAGGATGGATGAAGCTGCTGCCCTCCATCAAGATGGATCTAAGTGGGATTCCATCCATTTGGGGACCATCACCCTTCCCTGTGGACTTCCCCACCCAAGGCTGTTATTTCTCAGGGTTGACAGGCTAGTTAACCGCCGCCTAATGATCTGCAGGATAACCAGGCCAGACTAGCACGTAATTACTTACTTATATTAATAGGCCACCTTTCTCCCCGTGGGTGACTCAAGGTGCCTTACTGTATTTAATAAGGGGCTGCCGTGGCTCAGTGGTTACGAAACTTGCCTTGTTAGCTGAAAGGCTGGCAAGTCGGCAGTTCGAGACCCAGGAACTGCATGACGGATTGAGTGCCCATCTCTGTCCCAGATCTTGGGGACATGAAAGGAGCCTCATTCGGGCATCCCCTGAACCACAGGAAGTGGTTTGAAGCTTTTCTCCAGGGATACATGAATGTAGCAGGGATCGGTACAACTGAACATCTATCCAGCTCTGCTTCACTTCTTATTCTGCTTGCTTTCGTTCAGAAACCCCCTCTGGATGGGAACTTTATGGCCTGTTAATTGTTGTGTTTCTGTGTTGCACAGGGTATCATTACATGTCGCACATCACACAGTCAGAAGGAGAACCCATCCAAAACCAATCCATCACCTACATAACCATAAAGAAATACATTGCCGGGAGTTATGGGATGAAACTGAGAAAAGGGAATTTTGGAATCGCTGGCAAGAAATGGTTCTCCAGCGATGTTTACTAGCTTCATGTGGATCTTTGCTAGAAGAAAAGGACATAGATTGGACTGAAAGGGAAAAGGCGGATACGTGTGAGGTACACTTCTGAAACGGAGCAGATCTGGGTGGGGGATTCTGGGAAACCATGTCCTGATAAGTAGTTGTTTCAAAGCTCTGATAATAATAATAATTTCACATCAGAAATTATCCTGGGTTGAAAGGGTTTTTGCTGGAGGAACTCCGCTCAGGCGATACCCGAAGATCTTTTCCTACCCAAGTGGTCCCTATTTATCTACTTGCAATTTCTTGCTTTCGATCTGCTAGGTTGGCAGGAGCTGGGACAAAGAAGGGCACTCAAACCGTCATGCAGTACCTGCGTCTTGAACTGCCGACTTGCCGACCTTCCAGCTGGCTTCTTAACCACTGAGCCACAACAGTCCCTAAAGCTCTGATGTAGAGGTAGAAGAGTAGAGATCTTCACATTGGAAACAACCCAACTTGGTCCTCAGATCTTGTCCATATGGAGTATGCAGAGAGAACCTCCTTGAAAATTGTGGTGTTTTTTGAACCACAATTGGGCATACCCTGGTAACAGGCACCTTGTGTGGCTGGTTAATCTTTCTCACACTAGGTCAGGCGAAAGGAACTGCAGAATGAACTCACCCAAAAGGTGTCTTCATTTTGGCAGCTCCAAAGAAGGAGGAAGAGGATGAGGAGGATGTATATCTTGATTGCTTTCATAGGGCAGTTACAACTGGAGGTTGGGTGAATTTTCAAAGACTTATGCTGTGCTAGTGTGTCAAGAAAATAAAAAGATAAAACAAGTGACAAAAATATTGTTCTGAAATACCAAGTGCTCCTTAAATATTAACTACTATGTTTTAATGGGAGTTTTCATGGATCAAGTCTATTTCCTCAGACATAAGTGTGAATGGGCTGATCTTACTAAATCTGGACCATAGCTCAGTTGCACAGTGTGCTGACCCACCCAGGGAGGTATGGTCGCCATACGATGGCGCTATACAGAGAGTCTTGTTCGAGGATAGTCCAGATATCAAAGTCCAAAAGGCAAGCCGAGGTCTGAGTCAGTAGTCTAATCTAAAGGGTGTCCAGCATCGTCGTCAGGTTTGGCAGAGCAGTCAGAGTCACAGCAGGCAGGTCAGGGTCTAGGCAGGCAGTCTGGAGTCAAGCAAGATGTGGGTCTTTCCACAAGAGTTGTATCGACGCTGGCAGGCTGCAAGAAGCTTGCTTATAAGGCTCCCAGCTAATCGATATCAGCTGGGAGCCTTCTTTGGCACTTCGCTCTAGCCTGCCTGCGTCTCAGGTGTATCTGTTTCCTGGACCTGACTGAGGGCTGATCACTGTCTGAGCCAGACCCCTGATCTGACAGTTCAGCTGCTGGGGAGAACAGACTTGGGCCAGGCACAGGCTGAGATCCCTGGCTCAAGACATCTTCAGGTTCAGGGGCAGGCAGAACTGGGCTTGGCATAGGGAGTGCTTCCTGATCCAGGTCATCTTTGGAGTCAGAGGATACTGGATCACAACACACACATTAGATCCAGTTGGCGCATACACAATACATGTTTTGGTAATTTAAAAAATGAAACAGACCAAGATGGCTATCTGTATGCATCTGCTTATTCTTGTGATCTATCCGATTCCAAATACTGGCAATCCTCATGGTGATCAGCCATGAAGATTGCCCTGGGAACAATATAATGCAGTGGCCATCCATTTGCCTTCTGCATCGCAGTGTGAGACAGGAACCATGGATCCAGTTCCTCGAATCACTTTCTGGCCCTGAGCCCTTTTGGCACACAAAGTCCTTATCGTCAGCCCTAAGCCAGGATGGATGAAGCTGCTGCCCTCCATCAAGATGGATTCAAGTGGGATTTAATCCACTTGGGGACCCTCACCCTTCCCTGTGGATTTCACCACCCAAGCCATTAGTTCTCAGGGTTGTCAGGTTAGTTAACCACCACCTGACACTCAGCGTTGAGTCACTGGCAGTAGGGTCTAATCTATTGCCATATCAGGCTAACCTGGCCAGACTTGTACATGGCTAGAAATAAATTTAGGATCCTGGACTGGCGGAAGAGGAAGCTCCACATGGTGAGCATGTGGACATCCATAATCATGCCTGTGAGGGACACAATGTTGTCTCACAGGTCAGTTTGCTAACTCAAGTAGCAAAATATTTACGGCATTTATCTAGGCTTGTAGAGCTCTCCTCCCTTCAAAGCCAGAATGAATCTTGGCCACTTCCAGTTTGGAAATAAGATCTTTGCTGCCTGAATAAGGTATTGGGCAGAGTGGCAATGCCTAGAAATAGCCAATCATGTGCCGAAAGAAGGCCATTCATTCCACACGGGCAGAGGTTGAATCAGAGGTTAAGTGGAGTACACCAAGAATCCATAACCATAAGTGGAAGTGTTCAACTCATCACCTTCCTTTTCGCAGTAGTTCTTCGCCATTGCAATCCAATTGTAGGTTTACATTTCATTAGTTTTAATTCATTGTTACCAGTTCTGAGCCCCTGCGATGCTGTAGGCTAAAAATTAAAACCATAAACAATTGGATGCCCCTTGGGTCTTCTGTCAAGAAGGCTGGTGGAGAGAACTGTACAAGCAGCAAGCTTCAGAGAAACGATGGAAAGAGAGTGTTTCTGTCCAGGTTTAGAAAACACACACTTACACAACTACTGCATACATACTCCAGAAGTCCATTCCACAAATGCTTGAAGATTTACATTGCAGAGAAAAGTGCACAGGGGCATCCGCCTTACCCTACATGTTGGCAGCCCTGAAGCAACCTGGAAAGGAAGCTGTCAGGAAAACAATGAAATATTACAAGCAGAGCGCCCACACATCTTGCTGTTGCGCACCCCAGCCCCAATGCAAGACGGGATGCAGCAGGCAAAATGTCTGCAGGCTTTTTTTTCCAGGTATTAAAGCTGTCCATCTTTCCAACTGATGGACAGGTCCTCCTTCTCTAGAGTAATAACGGTGAGGAGTTGAAAGGGAAGATAGCAAGATGAGAATCTCAGTTTTCCCACTCCCTTCTTATGGCTGTATGAAAACATGATGTGGGTTAGAAATCCTGGCGGGGGAAGGAAGGTTGAAGCACGGTGTCATTGTCTTCATCATTGTCATTGTCATCGTCTTCTTCTTCTTTCTCCTCCTCCTCCTCCTCTTCTTCTTGTGTGAATTTTAAGATGTTTTTAATATACTGTTGGTAGCTGCCCAGAGTGGGGATGAATCCCGAGATGGGCAGGGTATAAGTGGAATTTATCATCATCATCATCATCATCATCATCATCATCATCATCATCATCATCATCATCTTCTTCTTCTTCTTCTTCTTCTTCTTCTTCTTCTTCTTCTTCTTCTTCTTCTTCCATATTCTGATCAAACCCTGGACTGCCAAAATAAACCAGCATAGCTCATCAAACTCTGAACCCCACAGCTCCTGTTGCCATTATTGGCACACTCTTTATAATCTATTTGAAAAAAGGCCAAACCCCATTAGTTATGCCTTGCAATTGTACCTCACTGGCTGTAGGTTTCAGTGGTGAATTGTCAAGAACTTCTTCTTCTTTTGTCTCTCGATCAAACCCTGGACTGCCCAAATGAAGCTACTTCTTTGGCTTTGGCGTTGGCCAAACCTAAGTCCTCATCGGCGCATGTTCCTGGCAGTCATTGGCAGACCAGCAAATGAGCCAGATTCTGTATCTCTCCACATTCACACACTGTATTGTTGTACGCCAGTAGACCCCACTTGAGTCTGTTGGTCTTGCATTTAGGGACTCCGATGCTCAGCCTATTCAGGGTCCTTCAAGTGACATAGGAGAGGTTGAGTTCCTCAGCCAAATCCTTTAATGTTATTCCTTGTCCTATGCTGGTCTTGGACTGTTGTAAAGATTTGACTGATTGAATGATCTTTAGGGCTCGAACAAAAGGAAAAACAGCTGCCTAAAACTCAGATGGAACTGGCATCTATAGACTCTTGTCTTCTGAGGAGTTCTTGCCCGCATGGCCCAGTAATAAAGGGTTATGGGATTTGGGAGACTACCTTTGAGGAACCATCTGCCCCCAAGATTCACCAAGCACGTACAGACCACCAGAAATACCAAAAGGTAGTGGGTGGATGAAACCAGAGGTCTACTTCTGGGAGCCCTGGTGGTTAAACTACTGTACTGCAACCAAAAGGTTGTGAGTTTGATCCCAAACAGGACTCAAGGGCGACTTAGCCTTCCATACTTTTGAGGTCAGTAAAATGAGTACTCAGCATGTTGGGGGCAAAATTCTTCTTCTTCTTTCATGTCCTGATCAGACCCTGGTCTGGCAAAATGAAGCCACTTTCTTGGCTTTGTCGTTGGCCAAATGCAAGTCCTCATCTGTGCATGTCTCTGGCATCAATCAGTAGACCAGCAAATGGGCAGGATTATGTGTCTCTCCACATCTGTTGTGTTCTGTACTGTACCTTTTACAATGTATCCATTCACGTGTATCCAATGTAACCATGCTTGTGTAACATTATAACCTGCAGCTGCTTAACTGTAGCCCTTGCAATAGGACGCGAGCTAATGACCACCTGGTGGCAATAGCGAGCGTTCAAGCTCTCCTGGCCCAGACTCACCAGCAAACAACAGCGCGGGAATATTCCCGCCATCACCTACACCTGGACAAGAAGGGCGTGACCGTCCGTGACGTCACGCGGACAGTAACCAATAGACTGTCGAGGAGCCACATTCAAATGCATAGCCACTGTATATATTGAGCTACTCATCCGCCATTACCTCATGTTCCCCCTGGATCATCATGCAATAAACCTGTGTTAAGCCAACCTTTCGGCTGTTCATTGTCTTTGGTCCCATACACCAAATTGGCGACGAGGATGGGATTATGGCTGCCCACGGGACCAAGACATGCGCCGGTTTCGAAATCAGGAGACCGGCAGACTGGGACATCTTCGAGATGGACTTCCAGGGAGCCCTGGTGGAATCCGAAGTCACGGATGAGGCAAAGAAACGGGCCATCTTCACCCGGATGCTGGGGCCAGACACCAAGAGAGTTTTGGTGGACCTGATCGCGCCGAGGAGGGCGAGTGTATTCAAGGTGAAGGAGCTCATGCACATGCTGCGTGAGTACTTCCGGCCCACGACGGCGATGTTCCCCGCTCGGAGCGCGTTTTGGAGGCGAGTCCAAGCGCCCGGGGAGACGGTCGCCGACTTCGCAGCGGCCCTGCGACTGGCGGCCGGCCCATGCAAATGGGAGAACGTAGAGATCACGCTAAGAGACTGCGTGCTGTGCGGCCTGAGAGATGCCGAAACTCAGCGCACATTGATGAACCGCGAGCCACCCCCCACATTGCAGGAGGTTCTGAAGGAGGCACAAGCCGCGGAAGCTACGAAGGCCGGGGTCCAGGAGCTCCAGGACTGGCGGCCAAAGACGGGCAAAACAGAGCCTTCGGTGCACGTTTCGGTGCACGCGGCCCGGCGAGTTTCGAAGTCGTCCGCGGAGAGCAGCGACGACGAGGACGTCCGGAAGGTCCGGAAAGAAGGCCGGCGTTGCGACGGCTGCGGAGCGAACCACGACCGCGCCAAATGCCCCTTCAGAAAGGCTGAGTGCCACAACTGCGGCCGCCGCGGGCACATCGCCAAGGTCTGCAGGAAGCGGCGCGAGGCCCGGAAGAGCTCGAGAGACCGCGGGACGAGACCCAAGGACGGCACCCAGGCCACGAGGAAGCGAGACGGCGTGGGCCGCATCGCCGACGACAGTGAGGACGACGCACCGGTGTTCAGCGTGTCCGCGGGACACCCCCGTTACTTTGTTGAGGTACTAGTACAAGGGGCCCCCATTAGGATGGAAATTGACTCGGGGTCCTCATATTCCATCATTCCCCAGAAGGAGTTTCTGAGAATTGCCCCCCACGTGCGGCCCAAACTCAAAGCTTTGAGGTCCACGCTTCGGGACGTGCAAGGGAACTGCATTCCGGTGTTGGGGGTGGGGAATTTTCGGGTCCAATTTAAGAAACACGCCGCGACTCTCCCCCTAGTTGTTCTCAAAGGGGGGAATTGCAGCCTCCTCGGGACTCAATGGTTCCAGCCCCTGGGTTTGTTCATTGGGGGGGGGGGGGTGCACGCCGTTGCCGTTGGGACTGACCCGATTCAGGAGGTGTGCGATGCGCACCCCGAAGTCTTCAAGAAGGGACTTGGGAAATATAAGGGACCCCCAGTAGCATTCGACCTAGACCCTGAGGTCCGCCCAATAAGACTCAAACCGCGCCGGGTGCCATTCGCGCTCAAGGACAAAATAGAGGCGGAACTGGACAAATTGGTGGGCCAGGGGATTCTTGTTCCTGTTGATTCTGCGGAGTGGGAAACCCCAATTGTAACAGCACTAAAGGCCAACGGGGAGGTGCGCATATGCGCTGATTACAAGTGCACCATCAACAAGGCCATTCGCCCAAATGCGTATCCGGTGCCGGTAGTCAGCCATTTGCTGGCCAGGTTACATGGGGGAAAGTGTTTCGCTAAGCTCGACTTAGCAAAGCCTACCAGCAGCTCTCAGTGACCCCAGCTGCCGCTGCTGCACAAACTATAGTCACCCATAAGGGGGCGTTCCAGGTGACGCGCCTTCAATTCGGCGTAAATTCGGCGCCTGGAATTTTCCAGTCACTCGTGGAACGCCTCCTGAAGGGGCTCGAGGGGGTGTTACCTTATTTTGATGACGTATTGATAACGGGGGGGGGGGGGGGGAGTCAGGCCGAATTGGCAAAGAGGTTGGGCAAGGTCCTGGCGATATTCGAAAAGGCGGGGTTGAGACTGAGAAAAGACAAGTGCGTCTTCTTCGCGACAGAGGTCGAATTCCTAGGGTTCCGTGTCACTCCTGAGGGAATAAGGCCGTCCAAGTCGAAGGTAGCCGCCATAAAGCAAGCCCCTCGCCCCACCTCCAAGCCCGAGTTGCAGTCGTTCCTAGGGCTGCTGAACTTTTATCACTCCTTCCTTCCCCGGAAAGCAGCCGTGGCCGAGCCGTTGCACAGGCTGCTCAAAAAGGATGAGGCATGGAAGTGGGGCGACCAGCAAGAGAGGGCATTTAGTGAGCTAAAGCAGCTTCTGGTGTCTGACGCCATCCTCACCCATTTCAACCCCAAGCGGCCAGTGGTCCTCATCTGTGATGCATCCCCAGTGGGGGTGGGGGCGGTGCTGTGCCACGTGCTGGAAAACGGGAGGGAGGCCCCGATAGCATTCTATTCCAGGTCCCAAGCGGAGAGAAACTACGCCCAGACAGACAGGGAAGCATTAGCGATAATTGCGGGAACAAAAAAGTTCCACGACTTCCTGTATGGCCGCCCCTTCACCATCGTAACCGATCACAAGCCCCTGCTAGGCATCTTTACCGCAGATAAGCCCACGCCACAGATCCTGTCTCCTAGGATGCTTAGGTGGGCCATTTTTCTTAACGCGTATCAGCACGCGTTAGTGTACAGGCCCGGAAGGGAGATCAGCCATGCGGACGCTCTATCGAGGTCCCCCCTTCCCCGGGAAAACAGCCACGTGGGCGGGGAGGAGCCAGACCGTCAGGTACTGATGATAGAAGTCCTCGACTCGCCCCCAATACTGCCCGCCGACATTGCCAAGGCGACCGGCAAGGACAACACTTTAGCAAGGGTTAGCTCCTGGGTGCAGAAAGGGTGGCCAGCGTCCTCCCCGGCAGCGGAGTTCGACCCATTTTTCCGAAAGAAGTTAGAGTTGTCCCTTGAGAGGGGGTGCCTTCTGTGGGGCCAGCGAGTAGTGATCCCGGCGTCCTTACGGCCGAGGGTACTCAAACTCCTGCACGTCAGTCACCCTGGGATTGTGCGCTCCAAAGCCCTGGCACGGAGCTACTTCTGGTGGCCCCAGCTAGACGCCGACATCGAGCACATGGTCGGCACTTGTGAGCCCTGCCAAAGTTCCAGGCCAGAAGAAGCCCGCCTGCCTCACAGGGAGTGGGACGCGGCGAAGGGGCCGTGGTCCCGAGTTCATGTAGACTTTGCTGGCCCGTTCCGTGGGACGCTGTTTCTCCTTGTGGTGGATGCCTTCTCCAAGTGGTTGGAGGTCATTCCGGTTGCAAGCACGTCCACGTCCACAACCATAAAGCATTTGCGGAGGGTCTTTTCCACGTTCGGTTTACCCGACACCCTCGTAAGCGACAACGCAAGTTGCTTCACGTCCTCTGAGTTCAGGGCATTCACAGAAATCAACGCCATTCGGCACATCACCTCCGCTCCTTTTCACCCTGCCACAAACGGCCAAGTAGAGCGCCTTGTGCGCACCACCAAGGACGCCCTGCGGCGCATGGGGCCCGGGGACCTAAACCACCAAGTGTGCCAGTTTCTGCTAGGCTACCGAGTGACCCCCCTAGCGTCAGGATACTCCCCCGCAGAGCTGCTGATGCGCAGGAAACTGACCACCATACTAACTAGGCTAGACCCCATGAGAGTAGAGGAAAAGGGAAAAAACATTGGGATAGAGGACACAAAGAGTTTCGACGTGGGTGCCCCCGTGTATTGCAGGAATTATGCCAGCGCGGGTCCGGCCTGGGTACCGGGCGGCATTATAGAGCGGACCGGCCCCGTCTCGTACCGCGTCGAGACCGGCACAGGTCTACTCTGGAGGCAGCACGCAGACCAGCTCCGGCGCAGGATCCCCGGCGAACAGGGCACGGACCGCGGGACACAAGACTCAGCGTTAGGGTTCTCCCCCACCCGTTCAGCCCAAGGGGGAGGAAAGGGGGGCCATGGGTCCCCACCAAGAGGGGAGGAAAGGGAATCTGTCCTCATAGATATCTTGCGGGATCGGTCAGCAGAGAGAAGGGAGGCCGATCTCATAGATATCCCGCGGGATCTCCCCACTAATACGGATGCCCCAACAGACTTAGATTTTGATTTTCAGAACCGGGGAAGTTTTGAGGAGTGGTCCCCCACCCGTCCAAGCGAGAAGAGGGGTTTTTCGTTAGCCCCGAGTATCTCCGGTCTGCCCACAATGGAGTTTTTCCCTTCCCCCAAAACCGCCAAACCACGGCAAGCCTCTAACAAGTCTCCCTCTCCTGTTTCAGGACAAGGGACCAGGGAACGAGGAAGCAGTAGCGCCCCTGGGGCAGGTCAGCCCACATCATGGCCAAAACGCGCTTGCAATAAGCCATCTTGGCTGAGGGACTTCGTCCCATCCTAGGGGGGAGGGATGTTGTGTTCTGTACTGTACCTTTTACAATGTATCCATTCACGTGTATCCAATGTAACCATGCTTGTGTAACATTATAACCTGCAGCTGCTTAACTGTAGCCCTTGCAATAGGACGCGAGCTAATGACCACCTGGTGGCAATAGCGAGCGTTCAAGCTCTCCTGGCCCAGACTCACCAGCAAACAACAGCGCGGGAATATTCCCGCCATCACCTACACCTGGACAAGAAGGGCGTGACCGTCCGTGACGTCACGCGGACAGTAACCAATAGACTGTCGAGGAGCCACATTCAAATGCATAGCCACTGTATATATTGAGCTACTCATCCGCCATTACCTCATGTTCCCCCTGGATCATCATGCAATAAACCTGTGTTAAGCCAACCTTTCGGCTGTTCATTGTCTTTGGTCCCATACACCAAATTTCCATACTTTTGAGGTCAGTAAAATGAGTACTCAGAATGTTGGGGGCAAAATTCTTCTTCTTCTTTCATGTCCTGATCAGACCCTGGTCTGGCAAAATGAAGCCACTTTCTTGGCTTTGTCGTTGGCCAAATGCAAGTCCTCATCTGTGCATGTCTCTGGCATCAATCAGTAGACCAGCAAATGGGCAGGATTATGTGTCTCTCCACATCCATGCCTTATGTCGTTGTCTGCCAGTAGCTCCCACTTGAGCCTGTTGGTCTTGCATTTAGGGACTCCAACCATCAGCCTATTCAGGGTCCTCCAAGTGATGTAGGGGAGGTTGAGATCTTCAGCTATATCCAATTTTAATGCTGTTCCTTGTCCAGTGAGCTCCTTCCTCCATCTTCTAATTTGGTTTTGTTCTTGTGAACCCTCAAGGATGTTCATTCTTGCCATAAAACTCTTCCTGGATCTGAGCCCTTGGACTCGAAGCTCATATCTGTTCAGAGTAAGTCTTCAGTGTGACAAGCCAATTGAATTTTGGCCATGGGTTTAATAAAAAAAGCTTGTGGTCTGAACCTGACGTCAACTCCCTTCCCTTTTGTCATGGTCAGTGTTAGTAGTGAGTTTTTCCATGTTGATAAGGTGGAGTGTTTTTGATTAACCATTAGATTAGCGTTCCAGCCTAAGTGTTATTCATAAGAGCTTTCCCCATGCAAGAAGTGTTTTACCCTAAGCGGTCTAGTTCAGGCAGGAGTGATTATTGCTCATACCATTCAGAGGAGCTGGTTTAAAGGGTCCATAGATTTCAGAGGCTTCATCTGGACCAGAGATTTTCTGCGGCAAAGCCAGCTAGCAGGTTGAATGTCAATCGGATTCGGCTGGGTAGCAAGCCAGCATATTATTGATTCCACACTTTAAGTAAAGGCCATACCCGATTTCTCCCCATGCTTCTTTTGCATGCAGTTGTGGTAGAACATGGTTGTAGAAAGCAGTAAAAACACATTTCATCCGTCCCAGGTGAACTGCCCTTCAGATGTACCACTGATCACCTGCTAGGCTACCAGTGGTACATCCATGTATAAATGTCTTATTTAAAATAAGCAAATTATACATGGATAAGCCCAGCCACTATGGAATTAGGTTGCACAAAGGTCAACCCAATGGAGCCCATGGGATGATTTTTGGTAATTGTTAGTGATTTGGCTGTTAAAACGATATGCCATTAACATCTTACTTTATTCCTGCATCACAAAAAAAATAAATACTGTCTGCTGCTTGGTCTAATCCATGCATCCTATACTAAATCAAGTGTGCTGAATCCAAATCTGAAGTCCGATTCTGCCTAGGGCATCAAGATCGTAACTTAATTATGCATATAAATGCGATTGTCTGGTTTATTAACACAGCTGCGCCTACTCATCTTTAGCTCAAAACAGACTACCTATGGCCTAGCTGTACTATCCAATAACATGGTTTCACACTCAAGACAAGCCCTTGGTCCATCTTGCCTTATATACCTATTTCTGACCTCAGCTCACTGACTTGCCCAGACATGCCTGACCGCTGCTGGAACATGCATGCCACCAGGGGATGTGATTCAGCTGAGGCGGCAGCAGGCATATAGTGGTAGTTGCAACTCTTATAATGTTCCCATGCAAAAATACATTACCTAATTACCGACCATTTGAACCGCTATAGCACATCTGTAACTTAAAATCTGTATGTGATAGGCAAATTCTGAGTTCAGATTTGGAATCAATACACTTGATATCAAGAAAATCACATGTGTTATTCGGATTCCCAGTAGCAAAATCAGTGTCGTGCAGTGTAATCGTGTGCTGCCAAATCCTTCCCAAGAGCCAGCGCTATATCCAGATGTTTCTGTGGTCAAGTGACACAAACACCAGAGTGTAAGGAATGCTGTTACCTTTCCCGCCAAAGCAGTACCTTTTTATCTACTTGCAATTTCTTCCTTTCAGACTCCTAGGTTGGCAGGAGCTGGGATGGATGACCGGGGCTCACTCCATCATGCAGTACCTGGGACTAGATGTTGGAGCACACAGAATGCTGCTACCTTTCCCATCTAAGTGGAACCTCTTTAGGTCACCCTTGTTCGGAAGCCAGTCATATCCAACTCGAGGGTTCAGTGCTCATCTCTGTTTATAGCCAAAGATGCACTGTCTACATCTGCAGATGTTTCTGTGGTCATGTGGCAGGCATGCCTCAACACCAGAGTGCATGGAATGCTGTTTACCCTCCCACCAAAGTGGTCTGGTCCCTATTTATCTACTTGCAAATTCTTGCTTTCGAACTGCTAGGTTGGCAGGAGCTGTGACAGAGACGGAAGCTCGCTCTGTCAGGCAGTACCTGGAAATCGAACTCTGACCTTCCAGTCATCAAGTTCAGTGCAGGCTTTATCTACTTCCAATTTTTTGCTTTTAAATTGCTAGATTGACAGGAGCTGCGACAGACAACAGGAGCTCACTCCGTCATGCAGCTCTCGGGTCTCAAACTGCTGACCTGCTGACCTTCTGGTCATCAAGCTCAGCATCTTAACCACTAAGCCACCGCACTCTCTAAGTCACCATAAGGCAGCTTCATATGATCCAAAGCCATTTCCCCATCCCTTTGGTTGCCTGGCATATTTCTTCTGCTTGCAAAAGCTTTCGCTGGCCATGTGCCTGGCGCATGCTGCATCTGAGTGCCCCAATGTGCCCATAACCCCAGTACTACCTACATTTTCACCTTGGCAACTCCTTCACATTTCCCAGACTTAAGTGCCAGGTTGTTATTTCACGCCTTGAGAACGGAGCGTCTCGTCGCAAGGTTTAAAGCAATCTTGGCGCATAGGTGGGCCCTTGTTGACAAAAGCCTTTCCTTCCCTTTAGTACAGGAATTACTGAGGAGGAATAAATGGCGAATTAAAGCTTGAGGCTGTTTTATTTTTGTTACAGTTATTCTCAAGGAGATCTTTGGGACCTCAAGTTTCTCATAAAGAGGGAGGGAATCAAGCCAAGTTTCGTTTTAAATTGGAAATGGTCAAACCTAAATCTTGTTTTCGTCCAGGCTGGAATTGTTGTTATGGGCTGAGAAGCTATTTACAACTTTATGGCAACCTTAAAGGGGTTTTTGGGACAGCGGTGGCTTAGTGGTTAAGACACTGAACATGATGACTGGAAGGTCGGCAGGTCAGCAGTTCGAGGCCCGAGTGCTGCGTGACAGAGTGAGCTCCTGCCGTCTGTCCAGCTCCTGCCAACCTACCAGTTCGAAAGCAAGAAATTGCAGGTAGATAAATAGGGAAGGTAACAGTGTTCTGTACACTCCGGTGTCTAGTCATGCCTACCACATGTTCATGGAAAGATCTGCAGATGCAGACAGCACTGACTCTTTGCTAGTCTTTGGCTATAAAGCAGAGATGAGCACTGAACCCTAAAGTCAGATACGACTGGCTTTCGAGTAAAGGCGACCTTTGCCTAAATTGGTTTTCAAGCTATGCGTGATACTCATGGAATGGTTTTCGATTGGCAATACCACAAAGTTTCCGTGCCCAAATGGAGATTTAAACCTGGATCGCCTAAACCAATTAGGAGAAAAGGAGATACACAGGAAGAAACTGAAAAATCCCATTGATTTTAATGGATTACTTTAATTGCTACAAGCAGTGTAAAGAATACACATCACTTCCTATGTGCCATCAAGACAACTTGATGGAATGTAACAACAACAACACACCGAAATCAATCTCCTGTAACATCTCAATGGACTACTCCAGGGATTCTCAATGTGTGGCCTGTGGGCCGGATGTGGCCTGTGGCACCATTTCATGTGACCCCTCACCACCTCCACCACACCAGGAAGTGCCATGTGGTGGATGAAGGGCAAAATGGCCATCTGGCCCCCAAAACTGTCTGAGGGAGTGTGACCCAGCCCCCGGCTTAAAAAGGTTGAGAACTCCTGGTCTACTCCATGACCTCCAAGGTCTCCTCCCTCCTCCTTGTGTCATATCTGATTCCAAATATTGGTGATCCTCATGGTGGTCAGCTATGAAGCCTGTGTTGTGAATATAATGCTGCAGCCTTTCGTCTGCCTTCCGCGTTGCAGCATGATGCCCATAGTACCACTGATCCAGTTCTGAGAGTCACTTTCTGGTCCTGAGCCCTTTTGGCACGCAAAGTCCTCCTCCTCAGCCCCCGGGCCAGGATAAAAGAAGTTGCTGCCCTCCATCAAGATGGAGTCAAGTGGGATTTCTTTCTTTCTTTCTGTTCATTATTATTGATTCCTTCCTTCCCTCTGATCATTATTATTAATCCCTTCCTTCCTTCTGTTTGTTATTATTAATTCCTTTCTTCCTTCTTTCCTCACTTCTGTTCATTATTATTAATTCTTTCCTTTTGTTCATCATTATTAATTCCTTCCTTCCTTCCTTCCATTATCATGTACAGGAATACAGTGATATCTCATACAACGTCCAAACTTGGTTCCACAAGTTTGGACTTTATACGGATTTGGACTTTGTATGAGGCATGCAAAATCCAAGCCGCGATGCCTCATACAACGTCCAAATCCTTGCCGCGATGCCTCGTACAACGTCCAAATCCTTGCCGCGATGCCTCATACAATGTCCAAATCCTTGCCGCGATGCCTCCTACAACGTCCAAATCCTTGCTGTGATGCCTCATACAACGTCCAAATCCTAGCGGCGATGCCTCATACAACATCCAAATCCTTGCCGCGATGCCTCCTACAACGTCCAAATCCTTGCCGTGATGCCTCATACAACGTCCAAATCCTTGCCGCGATGCCTCGTACAACGTCCAAATCCTTGCCGTGATGCCTCATACAACGTCCAAATCCTAGCGGCGATGCCTCGTACAACGTCCAAATCCTTGCTGCGATGCCTCGTACAACGTCGTTTCCATAGAGATACATTGTACTGTAACAGCACAGACTTCAGGGCAAAGTCAAGGAGACAGACAGGAAACTGACAGAACTTTAAGAAATCATTGTCTAAAGGCTAAAAACATTACAAAAACATGTCAAACAACCTTGATTGTCGAAGAACCTGAAGAATGCTGCAAAAATCCCAGGAATGCTTCAAAAAATTCTGACAAAAAAATTCGAAAAAAACCAAAATCACGCTCAAAACCACTCCTAAACACTCTTCGCCTCGTGCAAAACCCACGAGAGCAATGCACGCATGCGTCCTGCCTTTTATACTGCCCAGGCACAATGCAACCTCGGGAAAATCCCAATGCCTCATACAAAGTCACAGCGAGTTTGTATGAGGCAACATTTTTCAAGGAATTAGGCGATGTTGTATGAATTCGATGTTGTACGAAGCGGACTTTATATGAGGTATTACTGTATCTCTAAGTCCAAGGCTTCCCACTAACCGAGGAATAGCCAAGCATGTCTCACATCTGCCAGGCAGTGGCTTGCATGGCGCTTTGTCCCCAAAATATGTCAAAGGAGTGAAGGGGAAATGAACAGCCGCTCTCCCCCGCGTGTGTCTCCTCGGCCTCTCTCTGTAAAGTTCAGAACCGCCACCGGAAAGCAAGAGGATCTTGCTTCTGACCTGCATTCAATCTTCCCACAATGACTCCTTGCCATTACTCACAATGACAGAGAAGCTGAAAAGAAATGACAATTTCTGTCAAGGAAGCAAAGGGCGGATTGACACTTGATGGGATTTTCCTCCTTGGGCACAAGGTTATTGTCAACATCCGCAGCAAAGCCTGAACCCTGCAACGTTTGGGTCACAAGCCAGGTTTGAACAAAGCAAGAGTCTTTGTTTGCTGGAACAGATTCCTATAGTATACGCTTGTTTAATTTCTCCCTCTGGCTTGCCTACAGAAGAGGCACTTGACTCCATCGGTAACAGAAAAGGTCACTCTTGCCAGTCGTATGGGACTCTAAGGTTTTGGTGTCTTGCAATGAAGACAATAGAAGGAGCCGTAACAAGGCTAAACACAACTTTATTGCATGATGGTCAGGGTGAACATGAGGCAATGGCGGACAAACAGCTCTATTTATAGTACACTGTACATTTGAATATGCCGGTGTGGTAGTTCACTGGCTACTGTCCGCGTGACGTCATTGATCGTCACGCCCATCTTCTCCAGGTGCGGTGTGGAGGGAAGGTTTCCCGCTCTTCAGGTATTCGGGGAATCTGTACCATGTGAGCTGGATGCTCGCTACTGCCACCTGTGGCCCTTAGCTCACATCCTTATACAGCCTGTTTCAATGTGTTCCTGATTAGATACAATTGGATGCATTGACTGGTTACATTCTGTTAAAGGGAGCATTGCATCATTACATTCAATACATAACACCCCTCCCCCCTAGGTAAGGACGAAGTCCTTTAGCCACTGAGGCTTCCTGCATGTTCGCTTTGGGCAAGTGGCAGCCGTGCTTTGACCTGGGGTCCCTGCGTATTCCTGATTGCTATGTCCTCGTCCTGCAATGGGAGAGGGTGACTCGTTAGCGATCGGCTGCGGGTTCTGAGCCTGGGATTGGGGAGGTCTAGGTGTGGGAGTAAACTCCAGGGACGTGAAACCAGGGGCTCTAGGGACTAAAGCAAAACCCCACTCTTCGCTCGGATGGGTGGGGGACCACTCCAAAAAATCCCCCCGGTTTCCAAACTCAAAATCTAACTCTTCGAAATCCTCCTCTTCCAAATTGTCCCTGTAGCTCGGGGGTCAAAAGGATGCGGATTTGTGTCATTTCCCTCCCCCCAGTGATCTGTGTCTCCCCCTTGGGAGACGGGTGGGGGAGAACCCTAACATTGAATTCTCTGTTTGGTCACTCGTATCTTGCCTACCTACCACCCCACTCCTGAGCTGGTCGGCGTGCCTCCTCCAGAGGAGTCCTGTGCTTGTCTCGACATTGTACGAGACTGGCCCCATTTGCCCGACCACTACTCCGGGCACCCAAGTCAGCCCGGCGGCCGCGTAATTCCTGCAATGCACTGCCTCGCCGATTCCGAAACTCTTGGTGATACCTATTTCTATGTTTCTACCCGTGTCCTCCCCCCTGGTTGGGTCTAGGCGCGAGAGGATCGTGGCGGGTTTCCTACACATAACGAATTCGGCAGGTGACAAACCCGACGCTAAAGGGGTTACTCGATATCTTAGTAGGAATTGACATAGTTGCAGATTCAAATCCCCGGGGCCCATCCGATGCAGCGCATTCTTCATTGTTCTCAACAAGCATTCCACTTGACCATTTGTAGCGGGGTGGAAAGGGGCAGAGGTGATGTGGCAAATCTTATTTATCTCTATAAACCCCTGGAACTCTGCTGACGTGAAAGTTGTGACGTTATCGCTCACGAGTACATCGGGTAAACCGAAACAGCTTAATACCCTCCGCAATTGCTTAATCATCGCAGCTGATGATGTACTGGCCATTGGGATTACCTCCAACCACTTAGAGTAAGCATCCACTATTATGAGGAACAGGGTGCCCCTGAAGGGACCCGCAAAATTTACATGCAGATATGACCACGGCCCTCGGGCTGCGTCCCATTCTCTATGAGGAAGTCGGGACTCTTCGGGGTGGGTACTCTGGCAGCTCTCGCAAGTGTCAATCATGTGTTCTATGTCTGCATCCAACTTGGGCCACCAGACGTAACTCCTGGCTAGCGCTTTAGAGCGCATGATCCCTGAGTGGCTGATATGTAACATCTTGAGCACCTGTGACCTCAAAGCTTCGGGGATTATTACCTGCTGCCCCCAGAGTAGGCAGCCCCTCTCTAAGGATAGCTTGTTTCTCCTTCTGCCATAAACCTTGAATTCCTCTGTGGGAGAGGTTGCTGGCCATCCTTTTTGCACTCATGAACTGACTAGGGCCAACGACTTGTCCTTTGCTGTAGCTTTAGCGATCTCCGCTGGCAGTATCGGGAGCGACTCTAGGGCCTCAATCAGGAGCACCTGGTGGTCCTGCCCTACCTCACACTCTGGGTCCCCTGCCTGTGGGAGGGGTGACCTGGAAAGGGCATCGGCATGGCTGATCTCCTTGCCGGGATGGTAGGTCAATGCATACTGGTATGCGTTGAGGAAAATAGCCCACCGCAGCATCCTTGGGGACAAGATCTGTGGGGTGGGCTTGTTAGTGGTAAAGATTCCTAACAGGGGCTTATGGTCGGTCACGACTGTGAATGGTCGGCTATAGAGGAAATCGTGGAACTTTTTGGTTCCCGCAACTATCCCAAGGCTTCCCTGTCTGTTTGCACGTAGTTGCGCTCTGCCTTGGACAGGGATCTCGAATAGAATGCCACCGGGGCTTCTTGCCCACTCTCTAGCATGTGGCAGAGGACTGCCCCCACCCCCACCGGTGAGGCATCACAGACCAGCACAACGGGTTTCTTGGGATCGAAATGGGTCAAGTCAGCCTCGGAGGATAGAAGCTGCTTGAGCCCACGGAATGCCCATTCCTGGCTATCATCCCACTGCCAAGCTGAGTCTTTTTTGAGTAGTTTGTGCAGTGGCTCTGCCACCGACGCCTTTCCCGGCAGGAAAGAGTGGTAAAAATTTAGGAGTCCTAGTAAGGACTGTAGTTCGGCCTTGGTGGTGGGGCGAGGGGCGTTCTGCACTGCCGACACCTTTGACTCTGCTGGCTTGATGCACACAGAAACTCTACTTCTGCGAAAAACACACACTTATCTTTTCTCAACCTGAGCCCCGCTTTCTCGAACACGGTTAACACCCGGTCTAACCTCTTGGCCAATTCTTGTCCCCCCCGCCATTATCAAAATGTCGTCGAAGTAAGGGAAAACACCTGGGAGCCCCTTCAAGAGCCATTCCACAAGGGACTGAAAAATTCCTGGAGCCGAATTCACGCCAAATTGGAGGCGCGTTACTTTAAAAGCTCCCTTATGAGTAACTATGGTTTGAGCGGCGGCTGCAGCTGGGGTCACCGTTAATTGCTGATATGCCTGTGCTAAATCTAGCTTGGCAAAACACCTCCCCCCGTGCAAAGTTGCTAACAGGTGACTTACTACCGGCACCGGGTACGCATTTGGGCGAATTGCCTTGTTAATCATGCACTTGTAGTCAGAGCAGATTCTGACCTCCCCGTTAGCCTTAAGTGCCGTAACAATGGGGGTTTCCCACTCGGCAGAGTCCACAGGTATCAGAATCCCCTGACCCACCAGTTTGTCCAGTTCAGTTTCAATTTTGTCCTTCAGTGCAAATGGCACTCTCCGTGGCTTGAGCCTGATGGGCTGGATGTCAGGATCCATGTCGAATGAAACTGGGGGGCCCTTGAATTTCCCGAGCCCCTTCTCCAAGACGGCAGGGTGTGCGTTACACACCTCTGTGATCGGGTCAGCCTGCATGGCATGTATGCCCCCAATGAAAACCCCCAGGGGGCCAAACAACTGTGTCCCTAGGAGGCAGCAGGGGTACCTCCCTGAGCGGCCTTGGCGTCAGGAGGTTCATTGCCAGTTCTAGCATTTCCACGCCGCACTGGGCCAGCAGGTACGATCAGCGCTGGGCTTCTTCCTCGATGCCCTCGAGGTCCATCGCATATAGAAACTGCTGTTCATAGAGTTCCCATTTCTCTGGCTTTGTGGTGTCGAAAGGTGCGATGTTTACTTTTCGGGACGCTATCCCACCTTCATCGCCAGTTTGGTGTCTTGCAATGAAGACAATAGAAGGAGCTGTAACAAGGCTAAACACAACTTTATTGCATGATGGTCAGGGTGAACATGAGGTAATGGCGGACAAACAGCTCTATTTATAGTACACTGTACATTTGAATATGCCGGTGTGGTAGCTCATTGGCTACTGTCCGTGTGACGTCATTGATCGTCACGCCCATCTTCTCCAGGTGCGGTGTGGCGGGAAGGTTTCCTGCTCTTCAGGTATTCGGGGAATCTGTACCATGTGAGCTGGATGCTCGCTACTGCCAGCAGTGGCCCTTAGGTCGCATCCTTATACAGCCTGTTACAAAGTGTTCCTGATTAGATACAATTGGATTCATTGACTGGTTACATTCTGTTAAAGGGACCATTGCATCATTACATTCAATACATAACAAAGGTTCAGTGCTCATCTGTGATTATGGCCAAAGAGCCAGCACTTTTTGCATCCACAGATGTTTCCATGGACATGTGGCAGGCATGACTAGACACCGGAGTGCACGGAACGTTGTTTAGACCAGGGGTTCCCAACCTTTTCAAGCCGGGGGCCAGGTCACATTCTCTTCAAGGGCCTGATGGCCATTTTGCCCTGCCTGCATGATGGGGGTGGCCATTTTGTCCCAACAGCTTCAGAGGGGTAGCCATTGTTCTTGGAGGGGTGGGCGTGTGGCACCTGAAATGGTGCCAGGGTCCAGATCTGGCCCACAGACCTTAGGTTGGGAACCCCTGTTGTCTACCTACGCACCGAAGGGGTATTGATTTATCTGCTTGCAATTCCTTGCTGTCGAACTGCTAAGTTGGCCGGAACTGGGACAGAGACGGAAGCTCACTCTGTGGTGGAGCACTCAGGTCTCGAGCTGCTGACCTTCCGACCTTCCAGTCATCAAGTTCAGCGTTCTTATTTTATACCACCTTTACAGAAACATCTCAAAGTATTAAATGGATCAGAGTCCATTTAGCTTCCACGATCAGTAGAGCTGGAACGTCTTCTGGGCCATGTGTTGATCTTAGAAGGTAGGTTTCGTTTGGTATGATGGATAGATGAAACGCTCATTTGGTTTGTTTATTTTTCAAATCCAGTACTAAGAAGTTTTTTTATATGAATTTGAGAAAATAGACCAAATTATCTAACTGAAAAAGTTGGCATTTAGTGCTTAACTCTGAAGATCCAACCAGGTAAACAAATGGTTGAACTTCCTTGAAAGCCAGTCGTATCCGACTCTAGGGTTCAGTGCTCATCTCCATTTATAGCCAAAGAGCCAGCATTGTCTGCATCTGCAGATGTTTCCATGGTCATGTGGCAGGCATGACTAGACAGGAGAGCGCACAGAACGCTGTTACCTTTCCCACTGAAGTGGCACCTATTTATCTACTTGCAGTTTCTTGCTTTTGAACTGCTAGGTTGGCAGGATCCAACCAGACAAGACTAATTTATTGTCTAGGAGGGAGATCTTAAGATGCAAAAATGAAATGCTGATATCTTCAAATTTTATGTGTGTGTGCGTGTGGGTGCATGCATGCATGCATGCGTGTGCATGTGCGTGTGTGTGGTTCAGCAACTATCAATAGCACAAAATGTTCTTCAATATAAACTAGGTTTTATCCGACATTGATTCTGTAAATACACCACTTTGGGCAATGCTGCTAAAGTTCGGATTAACCATCACCTCCTGGCAGTTTCCCCTCTTGAATAGTCCCTTTGCTGAAGTTACATTCAGCAAGTCCGGCCTCTTGGACAATGTTATTTAGTTTTGGTGTATTGATTTGTTTGTTGGAAAGCTTCTCTGTATTGGTTTTCTGCCCACCGGAGCCCTCGAAGAGATCTATGATGGAAACCAACAAAACAGCACAACGGATCAAAATTTATATATATAAATTTATATATATATATATATATATATATATATATATATATATATATATATATATATATATATATATATATATATATATATATATATATATATATATATATATATATATATATATATATATATATATATATAAAGAAACAAAAGTTCTAGAAAGCAAGCAAGAACAAGTTAGAATTTGTCAGAGCTCAGGTGATAAAAGGATAAAACTGAGTTCAAATAGTGTCACCTTGAACTCCATAGGCTTACATTGTACCGTCAATGTGCTGCTATGGAAAAGGCCCCTGATCATGCCTGTCAAGTTTTGGATTTGGAAATAAGGGAAATTTCCCAGCAAATATGGGATACTTGACAGCAATGCTTATCCTGTGCTGCCCTCCAATGGTGGCAATAGGGCATTGCAGTCTAATTAATAAGGGATGACGGCGGGAAAGAGGGTATAATAAGGGGTTTTCCCGGCCAATAAGGGATACTTGACAGCGATGCTTATCCTGTGCTGCCCTCCAATGGTGGCAATAGGGCATTGCAGTCTAATTAATAAGGGATGACGGCGGGAAAGAGGGTATAATAAGGGGTTTTCCCGGCCAATAAGGGATACTTGACAGCTATGCCCCTGATTCATGGACAGAACAACCTGACATCCTTTTGACAGAGGAGACCAGGGATACCAATGTGAAACTGCATTGCAAGCTTTGAGTTTACTCCTATCTTCAGTCTGAACTGTTGTTGTTGTTGTTGTTGTTGTTGTTCAGTCACACAGTCAATTCCGACCCTTTAACTTTAACTGTAACTTAACTTTAAAACTTCACTTTCACTTTAACGGAGTGTAATCCATAAAAGGGAAATGACTCCATGGAGGGGAAAAGATGATGCAGCACTTGAATTTAGGAGAAGCAGTAAGTGGGCATACATGGACATTTTTGTTGTTGTTGTTCAGTCGCACAGTCAAGTCCAACCCCTTGTGACCCCATGGACCACTGCACACCAGGCACCCCTCTCCTCCACCATCTTCTGCAGCCCACACAGATCTACCTCCATTGCGTCAACAAAGCCATCCATCCACCTCATCCTCTGCCTCCCCTTCTTCTTTTGCCTTCAATCTTTCCCAGCATCAAGGCCTTCTCAAGTGAGTCCTCTCTTCTCATTTGGTGGCCAAAGTACTTGAGCTTCATCTTCAGTTGTTGTCCTTCCAAGGTCAGGGTTGATTTCCTTTAGGGTTGATTTGATCTCCTTGTGGTCCAGGGGACTCTGAAGTGTCTCCTCCAACACCATAATTCAAGGCGCTCAGCCTTCCTTAGGGTCCAATTCTCACATCCGTATGTCACTACTGGGAATATCATTGCTTTGTCTATGCAGACACACACTGCTGATGACATTATGCAGCATCCCGTATGCCAATTGTAGCCTATCATTTTCTCCATTTGCATTTTCTGCCTCAATTTAGAAATATCTTTCTATGTACAAATAGCCACAGAAACTTGAGAAGAAATCAGTTCAGGTAAAGATAAAGATTGCCCTTGCTAAAAAAAACCAAAAAAAAAAAAACCTGTTGTGTCTGACAACTGGGTGTGGTGCTCATCTCCGTTTACAACCAAAAGCCAGCACTGTCTGCATCTGCAGCCATTTCTGTGGTCACGTGGCAGGCATGACTAGATGCCAATGTGTACAGAATGCTGTCACCTTTCCCAACAAAGTGGTATCTGCTTCTCTACTTGAAATTTCTTGCTTTCAAGCTGCTAGTTGGCAGGACCTGGGACAGAGGATGGGAGCTCACTCCGTCGTGCAGCACTCAGGTCTCGAACTGCTGACCTGCTGTCCTTCCAGTTCTCAAGTCCAGTGTCTTACCCACTAAGTCACCATGGTTCCTTATCAGTTCAGTGCCGTTCAGACCATATCCAATCCAGGATACGATGGGGTGGCCCCAATCCAGGGAATATTTGAATGCAAATTAGATCAAGCAACATTCACACACTTCTTACTTGCCTCTTCTTTATGTCCTACAACAAAAGGTTGTGAGTTCAATCCTGACCAAGGCTCAAGGTTTACTCAGCCTTCCATCCTTCCAGGGTCAGTAAAATGAGTCCCCAGCATGTTGGGGGGGAAATGCTAATAAACTTGTGAACTGCCCAGAGAGTTCACTAAGTGTGATTGCTTTGCTTTAATATCCTCTGTTGGGGCTGCGGTGGCTCAGTGGTTAAGAAGCTTGCCTTGTTAGTTGGAAGGCTGGCAAGTCAGCAGTTCGAGACCCGGGAACTGCATGACGGAGTGAGCGGCCGTCTCTTTCCCAGCTCTTGGGGACATGAAAGGAGCCTCATTTGAACGTCCCCTGAGTGAAGTTTCTTCTGCAAAAATTCTTTCAACCCAGAATAATTTCTGATACAAAATTATTATTATGAAAATACTATGGTGTGTATTATAGGATTCTCAAAGAAATTTTTATTTTTTAATATTTTACTGTATATGCTCGGTGTGTCGGAAATCCTTTTATTCTACATGTGATGCCAGAATGATTGTGTTATCTGGTGCACTCTGTCTGGCCTTTGGCTGTAATAATAACGATTATTATTATTATTATTATTATTATTATTATTATTATTATTATTATTATTATTATTATTATTATTATTATTATTATTATTATTATTATTATTATTATTATTATTATTATTATTGTTGTTGTTGTTGTTGTTGTTGTTGTTGTTGTTGTTGTTGTTGTTGTTGCTGTTGCTGCTGCTGCTGCTGCTGCTGCTGCTGCTGCTGCTGCTGCTATTGTTATTGTTATTGCTATTGTTATTGTTATTGTTATTGTTGCTACCTCTGTTGGTAGGGCTATTGCACAAAGGCTTTGCTGATCCAAGGAAGAGATGAAGAAGAGTCCCAGGTGCCTTGAGAAACCAGGAATCCCTCCTAGCTCTTTCCTTGCTGATCTCCATTCGAGGTGTTGGGTTGAATTCTGCCACCATTTGAGATTCAGCAGCACGTAGTGGCCCAAAACATGACTCCGTGGTGAGGATTTCTCCTGATGGTTCCACATGACAGCCTCCTCCTGAGAATTACATTGACGGCTTGTCACTCTCCCATGGGTAGGGTCATGAGATGGGAGGAGGCGTCCATCGTCCAAGGAGCAGGAGATCGAGGGGTCTTGCTCTTCAACAAGAAAGACACATGTGTTCATCAGTCGGGGTGCAAAAGGCCAGCGCTGGGAGAATCTCTCCTGCCTTTAGCAAGCTTTCCTTGTATTTTGTAAATGCCTCTTTCCCGGTGTTTAGTGCTGGAGCTGTTTAGTTCTCAACTCATGAGCCTGGGAAAGTGGCAGATTCTATTCCTTAACTCAATGTTTCCCAACCTTTGGTTTTTGGACTTCAATTCCCAGAAGCCTAAGTCAATTGCCCAAAGCACTGATCAGCCAATGGACTGACTGAGGCTTCTGGGAAATGAAGTCCACCAGTGTTCCACGGAAGATGGTTTGGGAACTGCTGCTATAGCATTTCAGGGAGGCAGAGAACTGGCTGCCATCCACAAAGGTGACCCAACTGGAATGTCATGTATTTGGAAGCATCTTTTATGGAGGAATGGGACTGCGGTGGCTCAAGTAGTTAAGACGCTGACCTCGATGACTGGAAGGTCTGAGTTCGATTTCCGAGTACTGCACAATGAATCGAGCTCCCGTCTCTGTCCCAGCGCCAGCCAACCTAGCAGGTCAAAAGCAAGAAATTGCAAGTAGATAATTGGGTTAGCTCTCCAGTGGGAAGGTAAACGGTATAAACATACCTGCCACATGTCCATAGAAATGTCTGCAGATGCAGACAGTGCTGGTTCTTTGGCTGTAAACAGAGATGAGCACTGAACCCTAGAGTCAGATATGACTGGCTTTCAAGCAAGGGTGACCTTTACCTTTATGGAAGAGAGAGGCTAAGGTGACTTCCCTTACAGGGGCAGATCCACAAGAGAAGCTCATCTGCAAACTGTCACACCTTCCGCCATGCAAACTTAAAGAAATTAAACTGATGGGAGAGATTATAAGACAGGACCTCAACAGGGATGGATCCAGTAGAGCCCTCTAGATCAGGGTGTCTCAATCTTGGTTCTCCAGGTGTTCTTGGACTTCAATACCCAGAAGCCCAAGTCAACACACCTGCTGTTCGAGGCAGGCACCAAGGTTGGCTGTCCTTGCTCTAGATAGTCTTGGACCACAGTTCCCATCAGCTATATCCAGAATGATGGGAATCACCGTCCAGAAATATTTGCACAACATATTGAGGTCCCGTTGTCTGTCCCAGCTCCTGCCAACCTAGCAGTTTGAAAGCAAGAAATTGCAAGTAGATAAATAGGGATCACTTCTGTGGGAAAGGTAACAATGCTCTATGTGCTCCAGTGTTTAGTCATGCCAAACATGAGATGGAGAGACTCCCTAAATCAAGCCTTAGCCTTTGAGTTTGCAAGAGCTGAGCAAGGTTGTTGAGGACAGGAGATTTTGGAGACCTCTCACTCAGACGGTCTCCATAAGTCAGGACTGACTTGACAGAGCATAACAACAAGGATGATTTGATAGAGGCAAGAGGCCGCACCCGAAGGCAGCATGCCAAAGGGCGGGTTTTGCCTGCTTGGTCCTGAAAGGGAGACAGGAATAGCATGCAGCAGGGCATGCTGGGTGGGGAGGAGAGGAGCCAGGCGAATGGCTTAAAAGTTGAGTATCAGTGTGAGAGTAGCTGGTCGCTTAGGCACTGGATAGGGATTTTTACACACACCCCTGATTAATTAATTAATTAATTAGATTTATATCACCGGCCACTCACTAGAGTGACTCAGGGTGGCTTACAATTGACATAAAACATGGTTTACTGTATATACTCAAGTATAAGCCGACCCGAATATAAGCCGAGGTACCTAATTTTGACCTGAAAACTCAGGAAAATAGATTGACCCGAGTATAACTGAGTTGGCCTTGGCCACGCGGGCAGTATAGAAATCAAAACAATAAATAAATAAATAAATAAATAAATCAATAAGGCCTTTCCTGAAGGCTGGCAGATTTGATTGTAGGCAGAGGTCAGTTGGTAGGAGGTTCCAAAGGGCCGGAGCCATCACCAAAAAGGCCCTTCATCTGGTGCTAGAGAAGTGAGCCTCTCTGGCAGTTGGTACCCTTAGAGAGCCCCTGTGGTCCTCTCTAATGGGATGGGCTGATATCCTCTGGGTGATGCCAATCAGGATGATTGGCTGTTGGGGTGGTGGTGTTTCCAATGTTGTGGAAAGGGCAGTATTAAATAAGTCACACTGGCGGGTAGTGCGGGTCATAGGAAAGCTTTATCAGGAGTGGGTGATGGAGTGTTAAGCATCTGGGACATCAGATCCTGGAATCCTAAGCAGGTGAAGAAGGCATCTCCTTGGGAATAATACCCTGAAGCAAATGGTGAGCCACTGTGTGAGACAGAATGCTGGACTGGAGGGGATGTGGCCTCTTCCAGCAAGGCTGTTCTTATGTTCTTATGTAGATGGTCTATGCCTGGGTGCGGGGCACACTGGTGGCCTGCTGACGGTGCTGACAGCCTAAAGCCGGGAGGCTTGGGGTAGCACCAGTCATTTGAAGCCGAAAGGTTGGCCAGGACTGAGTCTAAGCCCTGGGAGAAGAGACTCACCTGGTGGGAGTTGGAGAAGGGGTTTAAACAGAGCCTCCTGGTCCATCTCCGTTAACTGCACCACCTAGGCCCAACTGCAAGGATTAATAGTTACATTGTTAGTTAAGTTACTAGTTAACTCTAACCTGGTGTCTGTCTCTTATTCTGGGCTGGACGGGCAAAGGAAAATAGCAAGACGAAGTGCTGAACCCTACCCTGAAAATAAATTCAGCACTGCGGAGAGCTCCTTTAACATTGAAATGAAAACCTGGCTTAACTTTCACCAGTCCCATGAAAAGAGATCTACCAGTGTCAACAAGAGAGGTTACCGAACCTGACCACCCTAACGGCCCTGGGTTGCAAAGTCCACAGGGAAGGGTGATGGTCCCCAAGGGGATTAAATCCCATCATGATGGAGGGCATCAGCTTCATCCACCCTTGCCTGGGGCTGAGGAGGACTTTGTGTGCCAAAAGGGCTCAGGACCAGAAAGTGACTCGTGGAACTAGATTTGTGGCACTATGGGTGTCACCTGTTATATTCTCACGACATTCTTCATGACTAGTCACCAAGAGGATGGCTAATGTTCAGAATTGTACACGGCACTTGAAGGAGAAGTATCCGCTGTGCTAGTCCAAATATTCTCATTAGTTTTTTCCTCTTCCTGTTTTCTTATTTACGCTGTCATCCTAAAAAGCAAAATATTCAGCAGCTTTGGGTGCAGAGGGCACCGCCAGGTTTAATTTGGCGGTGGAGGTGAGGGAACGAGTGAGTCCCTAGTTATTTTCAATAACAAACCTAGGGATTTCTTTCAGCCCACCTTCCGATCTTTGACTCCGACGTTGAGAGGGATGGCGTTGGCGCAGAAAACAGGGGTCTGATCCGAATGGCCTCGCCTTTTGCCGGTTGCATGAGAGCAACCCTTTGCTTGTCTGCTATCAAACCAGGATGTCGAGTTGCATGCGAGAGATGATGTAGTTGAGACAGAGGGAGGTTAAAGTGCTTTGCCTGGGCTTTGCTCTATCCGTTCTCCTGGATGTCTCCTTGCAATCTCCATTTCCCTTCTTTCGTGGCTGTTTGTTCGGTATGTGACCTGCTTGCTCAAACGGCAGGAGAAACATACTTCTCCGCAGAAATATGTTTTCTTCAGAAACAAGGTTATTTGGCGGTGGGCGAGTTCTTTACAGAAGAGCAAATAGGAACTTTTTCGGGTGGTTGGGAGGACCGAAACCCCCCCCCCCCATGTTATTAATTTTTTAAGGCCCAAATTATGAGCAAGTAGAGACAGACTGGCTTTTGAGGATATGCTGCCTACGGAAAGCCATGGCTCTTCTGTGATTTAAACCGAAAGGCAGCCTTTGCTAGGCTCGCGGTAATTGCATCGCTTGGAAAGGCCTGGAGAAATCGCCTCTCCTTGCTGTGAGAAGTGAATGAGGTGATAATGAGGCTTGCGAAGGTTTTACGATTGTTTGCAATCCATTAAATATAGGAGGTCAGCGCAGGAAGGATATAATTAAGCAGATGATGAATGTTTCTTTTCGATGATGGTATTCCAGTTAAGGCTCTTTCTACAGACCGCCTCTCCAATTTGTTTTGGTTGTTGAGTTTGCTTGTTTGCTTGAGCTGGAATACTCTTTGGTTGTTTTTTTACACTAGTGCAAATACAACTGTATAAACTGCCATTGTCATTGTCGGCTGTCCTAGCAAACATTTCCCCTGGAAGTCATTTTCTCAGTTGATGGATGTGTCTCTGGTGACTCCATAAACCGATCCTGGCATGAAGTATGTGACCACACATATTACATCGAATAGATGGTGGAGGGCGTAGGTGAGTTGGATGAAGCCTTCGTGTTTATACTCAGAGAAATAACAAAGACTTCTTTAAGTACATTAGAAGTAAGAACCCAACTAGGAAGGCCATTGGACCATTAGATGACAATGGAAGGCAAGGGGTTATTAAAGAGGAAACAGAGATTGCAGAGAGACTCAATGCATTCTTTGCTTCAGTATTATTCACTGAAGAAGACAGAGACCACATGCCCAAAACAGAGCCTATCTTCGTAGGGAGGGAAACCGAAGAATTAAGCAAGATAGAAATAACCAGGGAGGAGGTCCTTGCATGTCTTGTTAAGCTAAACACTAACAAATCACCAGGATCAGATGGCATCCATCCACGAGTTCTCAGGGAACTTAAAGATGAAATGGCTGATCTCCTGGCCAAAATATATAATATTTCCCTCAAATCAGGCTTTGTGCCTGATGACTGGAAGGTAGCGAATGTAACACCAATTTTCAAAAAAGGATCCAGGGGTGATCCAGGAAATTACCGACCTGTCAGTTTGACATGTGTCCCAGGTAAAGTGATGGAAACCATCCTAAAAGATAGAATTAATAGGCACATAGAAGAGAAGGCGCTGCTAAAGGAGAGCCAACATGGCTTTTGCAAGGGCAAATCATGCCTCACTCATCTGTTGGAATTTTTTGAGAGTGTCAACAAGCATGTGGATAAGGGGGATCCAGTTGACATTGTTTATCTGGACTTTCAGAAGGCTTTTGACAAGGTCCCACACCAAAGGCTCTTGAATAAACTTACCAGTCATGGAATAAAGGGACAGGTCTTGTCCTGGATCAGCAACTGGCTAAGGGACAGGAAACAGAGGGTAGCACTAAATGGACACTTCTCCAAGTGGAGGGAAGTCAAGAGTGGGGTCCCCCAAGGTTCAGTACTGGGACCCCTGCTTTTCAACCTCTTCATAAATGATCTAGAGGTAGGAGTAAAAAGCCAGGTAGCCAAATATGCTGACGACACTAAATTATACAGGGTAGTGAAAACTGTGAGAGATTGTGAGGAGCTCCAGAGGGATCTCTTGACACTGGGGGAGTGGGCAAAACAGTGGCAAATGAGCTTCAACATTAGTAAGTGCAGAGTGATGCATGTTGCGGCAAAAAACCCCAATTACATTTATAAACTGATGGGGGTCTGAACTCTCTGCGACAAACCAGGAAAGGGACCTTGGTGTCCTGGTGGACAACTCAATGAAGGTGTCAACCCAGTGTGCCTCAGCAGTGAAAAAAGCAAACTCAATGCTAGGGATCCTTAGGAAGGGTATAGAAAATAAGTCAGCAAGTGTCATTTTGCCTCTTTATAAATCTATGGTGAGGCCCCATCTGGAATACTGTGTACAGTTCTGGTCGCCATACCTCCAGAAGGATATTATGGAGCTGGAAAAAGTGCAGAGGAGGGCAACCAGAATGATTAGGGGACTGGAACACCTTCCTTACCATCTGAGGCTGCAACGGTTGGGCCTTTTCACTCTTGAACAACGACGTCTAAGAGGTGACCTGATTGAAGTTTATAAAATCATGCGCAACACTAGAACTAGGGGACACTCGATGAAACTTTTGGGTGCTAGTTCTCAAACAAATAAGAGAAAGTACTTTTTCACCCAGAGGATTACTGGTCTATGGAACTCCCTGCCAGAAGAAGCGGTGACAGCTGTCAGTCTTGACAGCTTTAAGAAAGGATTAGACAAGTTCATGGAGGACAAGGGTATCCATGGCTATAATTATGGATACTTAAGGACAACCTCCGGGTTGGAGAGATAGGCAGGATATCTCTCAATGCCATTTCCAGGGAATCCTAAGCAGGTGAAGGCATCTCCTTGGGAATACCCTGAAGGAAATGGTGAGCCACTGTGTGAGACAGAATGCTGGACTGGATGGGCTGTGGCCTGTTCCAGCAAGGCTGTTCTTATGTTCTTATGTTTGTCGCTTAGTCTCTTCATGTCTGTGGCATTCTCCTTCAAAGTGATTGGTAGCAGCAGAGATGGTTTGGTGCCAAAGTGGGTGATCAGATTTGACACTGGAACAGGTAGGCCAGTTTTCTTACCTTGGTAGCATCCTGTCTAAAATCTGCACCTGTGAACAGGATGTGGTGAAGAGAATTGGTGCTGCCCATCAGCCTTTGGTCGTCTATCACACCGGGTCTTCATGAACAAAGATTTAACAATTCAGACTAAGCACATAGTATACCAAGCTGTTGTTATCTCAACCTTATTGTATGGCTGTGAAACATAGACCCTCTATGGCTAAGACATTAAAAAGCTTCTTGAATATCAAGTGGGATGACTATGTCACCCACATCGCCGCTCTAGAGAAGGCAAATGTTGATAGCATCGAAGCTTCCATCATAGGCCATTGACTTAGATGTGTAGAGCATTTCTGCAGTATGGATGTTTCTATAAACTGCATATTTATACTTACTGCTCCAGTATGGAGGCACATCCGCAGAAGCAAAAGAAGTTGACATCACTACTAATGAAGCCATGCATAGAGTGACAAGATGCCTCAAACCTACACCAGTTGAGAAAATAGACCCTCTTGTTGGTATTGGTCCACTTATCAAGAGAGAAGTAGCAGTGGATGCTAGGAGAACTAAACAAGAGAAGGACATTCTTGAGGGGACGCATGTGCAAAACCAAAGTAGAAGTTGGAGGAAGGAGCTCATTGAACAAGGAACAACCTACACTGGTTAAGAAAATAGACCCTTTTGTTGGTATTGCTTCACCCAAAACAAGATGTAGCAGTGGAGGCCAAGAGAACTAAGCAAGAGAAGGACCCTCGACATCCTCTGAATGGAGATGAGCTTCAAGTCCGCTGGTTCAGATCCAGGAAGAGCTTTATGGCGAGAACAAACATTCTTGAGAGGACACAAGAGCAAAACCAAATTAAAATATGGAGGAAGGAGCTCACTGGGAAAGGAACATCATTAAAGGAGGATATAACTGAGGAACTCAACCTCCCCTACTTCACTTGGAGGACCCTAAATAGGCTGAGGGTTGGAGTCCCTAAATGCAAGACCAACAGGCTCAAGTGGAGGCTGCTTTTGGACAACAACACATGGTGTGTGAATATGGAGAGATACAGAATCCAATTCAGTTACTGATCTGATGATTACTGCCAGAAACATGCACCAATGTGGACTTATGTTTGGCCATCAACAGAACCATGAAAGTGGCTTCATTTTGGCAATCCAGGGTTTGATCGGGACACAGAAGAAAAATCAGAAACATGCACCGATGAGGACTTGAGTTTGGCCAACGCCAAATCCAAGAGAGTGGTTTCATTTTGGCAGTCCAGGGCTTGATTGGGACATGAAAGAAGAAGAAGCCGCCTGTGGAAACACCATCCTCAAGAATTTAACCCAGTCCATTTGATTCAGTTCCTCTTGGAATTACCTTACTTTTTTCAATTATGAGATACAAAGCGGCTTTGATAAACCACTTTATTACAACAACATCCTCTTCTTTCTTCTCTCCTCTTCTTTCTTGGCCTGCGGCAATTTCTGAAAGGAACAAGTGAGGGATGAGTCTCCCTAGACGTGCAATCTTTTGTAGGCATTATAATCAAATTTCAGCTATCTTATAACCATCTTGTAACTTATAATTACAAAAGTAACTGGAAGAGTATCTGTTTCAACATATACATCTGAGACCTATCCTTCCTTGGTCCAAGGGAATGGAACACTTGATCAAGTAATTAAGTTAAGGAGCCCTTGTGGTGCAGTGGCTAAACTGCTGTACTGCGGCCAAGACTGCTGACGTTGTGAGTTCGATCCTGACAGGAATCAAGGTTGACTCAGCTTTCCAGTGTCGGTAAAATGAGGACTCCGTCGTGCAGCACTCGAGTCTCAAACTGCTGACCTGCCAGCCTTCTGGTTGGCAAGCTCAGCCTCTTAACCAATAAGCCACCATGGTCCCCAAGAACTAGGGCTAGGGAGGTGCAATTCTGAAATTTTTGTGCTACAAATCCCATCATCTATTCTCAGTCATCCCAGAGTGCAGGACACGTAATAATAGGCTTACGTTACAGGAAGCTGGATATAGGCTGACTATCAGGGGAAATGTCTTAACTGTTAGAGTAGTAGGACAATGGAACCAATGACCGCGGGCGGTGGTGAACACTCCAACGTTGAAGGCATACAAAAGAAAGTTGGACAACCGTCTGTCATATCTACTTTGATCTGGATTCCTGTGCCAAGCAGGGGATTGGACTGGATGGCTTCCTAGACCCCTTCCAACACTTCTTTCATTCTCTTCTTTTTCCTAAAGAAAGCAATAGAGACTGTCATACATGACGGTACACAGAAAGAGCCTCCTTGAAGATTGTTGGTACAATTGGGTGTACCTTGGGCGGCAACCATGTCGGCCAATCTTTCTAACACTTCGATCAAACCAAAGGAACTGAAGAATGAACCATTCATAGTTTTCCTCATTCCCTTTTGAGCATGCCTTGCTTTGTGATTGGTCAACGGACGACAACCACAGGCTCAATTAGCAAGTCCAATTACTGATGCAATCACATTTTTGAAGCAACTCTCATGTCATGAAAAGAAACCTTACTCCTGGGGAATACACATTCCACTTAATGTTGAAATTGACTCAAGGGGCCTATAGATTTTCCTCAAATTTGGCTCTGGACAAAATTTGGGCCGAGCTTTTGTGATACAAAAAGAGAAAATTATCCCTCCAAGAACCCTCTTATACACATAGATTATATTTAGGGTAAAGTTAAAGGTCACTCTTGCTCGAAAGCCAGTTGTTTCCAACTCTAGGGTTCAGTGCTCATCTCTGTTTATAGCCAAGACCCAGCTCTGTCTGCGTCTGCTGATGTTTCTGTGGACACATGGCAGGCATGCATGAAACACTGTTTACCTTCCCACCTAAGTGGTTCCTATTTTTTCGACTTGCAAGTTTCTGCTTTTGAACTGCTAGGTTAGCAGGAGCTGGGACAGAGACGGGAGCTCACTCAGTCATCAGTACCTGGGAATCGAACCCAGACCTTCCAGTTATCAGTGAGTTCAGCGTCTTAACCACTTGAGCCACCGCAGTCCCAGATTCTATTTAGAAGGACTCTAATCTATCAGTCATCCTAAATTTCAATGCAATGCATAATTTAGCGATTTTCAGTGTCTTTCTCACCTTTTGCTCATGAGCAAGAAACCATTTTAGCCTTCACGCATGGACAATTAGCATTCAGTTTCTTCCCTCCTTTGTTACCCATTTTGTCACACCCAGGTTGTTTCCAATAAAGGGTTTGTCATTAAGCATGGATTTGCTCTGCCAGCAAAATGCCAGCATTTGCAAAGGGGGATAATCAAGAATGTGCCTTTGTCATGGGCCATGATTATTCATCATTGCTATGGCACTGTTGAGCTGCCAAAATGCTCCCTGATCCATATTGCATTCGTTCTGAAATGAACTCTGGAAGGCGGGACGCTATTGCCTATCATTTATGCAGAATTAAAAGAGGAAAGGGATTCAGTCCTGCCTAATGGTGAAAAGCGACGGAGGAGAAAGAAAATGCTCTCTTCCTCAACACGCAATGAATACAGAGATATGGAGCAACAGTGGAATGCAAAGATTCACATGTTTCCTCCTTAATGGGCAAAATTATGAGTCTGTAGTGGAATTTTTGCACACTTTTAAAATACACAGCATCACAAAAAAATAAATATTGTCTGCTACTTGGTCTAATCCAAGTGTCCTAGACTAAATCAAGTGTGCTGAATCCAAATCTGAAGCCCGATTCTGCCTAGGATGTCAGGATCTTAAGTTAGCAAATCTCACCCTCTTGGTTAGGTTCTTGCATTGATCATGTGGGGTATATTTGGCATATATGCAGCAAAAATTGTCCTGTTTATTAACACAGCTGCGCCTACTCATCTTAAGCACAAAACAGACTCACTATGGTCTAGCTGTACTATCCAAAAAATAGTTTTACACCAGAGAGCATCTCGCCTTATATACCTATTTCTGACCTCAGCTCAGTGACTTGCCCAGACGTGCCCGGTTGCTGCTGGAACATGCATGCCACCAGGGGACATGATTCAGCTGAGGCGGCAGCAGGCCTTGTGGTAGCTGCTACTGTTATAATGTCCCCATGTAAAAATACATTACCCAATACCATTTGAACAGCTATAGCATGCATATAACTTAAAATCTGTACATGATAGGCAAATTCTGAGTTCAGATTTGGGATCAGCACACTCAATATCATGCGAATCACACGTGTTATTCCCAGTAGCAAAATTGTTGTGGTGCAGTGTTATTGGAAGCAGGCTTCTTTTGTCATAGAGAACAGGCATCGCTAAAAGTTGAGTATGCCATTTTGAAATAGCACCATGCCATTTTGGATTGCTCTTTTTAAAACTGGAATGAGAAATTGGGGTATGTGTGTGGGAAAATCATAGTCAGTGTGTAAAATAAAACCCCTGAGAAATAAATGTGTTCAGATCTGGCTCTAGAAGTGAGCTTTGGGTCAGTTCAGATAAATACAGGGCTTGATTCCCTGTAAGGATTCTATGGTTCTATGAATCTTTGAGGCCCGATGTAGGCTGAACATCAGGAAAACTTATTAACTGTTAGAGCAGTACAACAAGGGAGACTTTGATCTTTAATACAACTCATTGTTTTCTATCCCCCCAGAGTGCAAAACACATAATTACGGGCAGAAATTACAGGAAGCCAGATACAGAACCTCGGATAAAGTCCGAACTCTGTTCCACAAGTTTGGACTTTATCCGATTTTGGACTTTATCCAAATCAAATGGGCGATGCATCGGATAACGTCCAAAAAATGAACTTTATCCGAGGTTCCTATACCAAATGGATAACGTCCATTTTTTAAAGCAGTTTTGGACTTTATGCGATGCATCACGTGTGCATGAAAACCGCGACTTTATCTGAACTGGACATTATCTGAATCGGACTTTATCCGAGGTACCGCTGTATAGGGTGAATATCAGGAAAAGCCCCTTAACTGTTAGAGCAGTACGATAGTGGAACCAACTTCCTTGAGAGGTGGTGAGTGCTCCAGCACTGGAAGCATTCAAGAGAGAATTGGAAATCAACCACCTGTCACATCAACTCTGATTCGGATCCCTGCATTGAGCGTTGGGTTGGACTCAATGGGATCATAGGCCCCTTCCAACTCTGTTATTCTATAAATCTATGAAACCAAACCCTAGGGGGAAAGACCAAAGGCTCTGGGTGTGATTAGCCTTAGGGAAAGGAGATTGAGAAGGAATATGATGATAGCACTATTCAAATACCCGAAAGATGGTCATAAAGAGGAGGTACAGGATCTGTTATCCATCATCCCAGAGTGCAGGATGCGTAATAAAGGGCTCAAACTACACGAGAGCCAGATACAGTAAAACCCCGACTTACATATGCCTCGAGGCTCATAAAATTTGACTTATGTAATGATTTTTGCACTAAAACCATGTCATGATTTACGTAAATGTCCCGATTTACATAATGCAATACAGTGCCTTACTCTCGAGTATGCCCTATTGTTCTTCTGAGTTGCAGCTCCCTGGCTGGACAACCCAGGCATCAGATATGTGTAGATAAGGTAGTGTCGAGCCAAGTAATCACTCCAAGTCTCTTCAGGTATTTTAGAAGTCTATTGAAAGCATAGCAAGATACAGGATACAGTCCAGCAAAAGATCAGGAAGCATTTCAAAGCAAGGAATTGAAGCAAACTGGTTCTCTAAGGGATAGCCCACAGGCCCCCCTTTCTCTCAAGCTTCTACATTTTGGCAGCTTAAAAGCACAGCATTCCATAGAGTGTCTCTGTGTCTGCATGTGCGCGCGCATGAGTCTCTGGGTTATATCTCCTCTCACAGGGTCCACCTTTGGCCCTCCCCTTAGGAATTCCAACCAATGATCTTACAGCAAGACATGTCAATCACACATTAGGTTTCATTTCACTAAAGCCACGAGGCAACTCATGAGGCAAGGATGTTTACATATTTTCTCTCTCCCCCTGATTTGAAATGTCCATTTTGAAAGAGGCTAAAGCACAGGGCATACTTCATTCTGTTACACTATGGGTTTGCTTTGAGTTACATTAAAAATTCATTTTCTCTATGGGTTTGTTTTGAATTAAGTAAAGAAATTCATTTTTCTTATGGGTTTGCTTTGAGTTATGTAATCATTCATTTCCCCCCCACCCCCTATGGGTTTGCTTCGAGTTAAGCAAAAAAAGATTTATGTAAAAGCCTACAGAACAGACTTTTTACATGAGTAAGGGTTTTACTGTATAGGGTGACTATCAAGAAAAACTCCTTAACTGTTAGAGCAGTACGACAATGGAACATAAGAACATAAGAACAGCCTTGCTGGAAGAGGCCACAGGAGCCCATCCAGTCCAGCATTCTGTCTCACACAGTGGCTCACCATTTCCTTCAGGGTATTCCCAAGCAGATGCCTTCACCTGTTTAGGATTCCCTGGAAATGGCATTGAGAGATATCCTGCCTCTCTCTCCAACCCAGTGGAGGTTGTCCTTAAGTATTCATAATTATAGCCATTGATCCCCTTGTCCTCCATGCACTTGTCTAATCCTTTCTTGAAGCTGTCGAGACTGACAGCTGTCACCACTTCTTCTGGCAGGGAGTTCCATAGACCAGTAATCCTCTGGGTGAAAAAGTACTTTCTCTTATTTGTTTGAGAACTAGTACCCAAAAGTTTCATCGAGTGTCCCCTAGTTCTAGTGTTATGCGATAGGGAAAACAGTTTTTCCTTGTCTACTTTGTCCACACCGTGCATGATTTTATACACTTCAATCAGGGTCACCTCTTAGACGCCGTCCATCGTTCAAGAGTGAAGAGGCCCAACCGTTGCAGCCTCAGATGGTAAGGAAGGTGTTCCAGTCCCCTAATCATCCTTCTGGTTGCCCTCCTCTGCACTTTTTCCAGCTCCATAATATCCCTCTGGAGGTATGGCGACCAGAACTGTACACAGTATTCCAGGTGGGGCCTCACCATAGATTTATAAAGAGGCAAAATGACACTTGCTGACTTATTTTCTATACCCTTCCTAATGATCCCTAGCATTGAGTTTGCTTTTTCCACTGCTGAGGCACACTGGGTTGACACCTTCATTGAGATCTCATCCACCAGGACACCAAGGTCCCTTTCCTGGTTTGTCGCAGAGAGTTCAGACCCCATCAGAACCCACTGCCTTGAGAGGTGGTGAGCGTCCCAACATTTGAAGCATTGGACGACCCTCTGTCATATCTACAGTGAAACCTCGTATAATGGAAATAATCCATTCTACAAAGCTTTTTCCTATGCAAAAATCCCTATGGGACAAAATCGTATAACAAAAATCTCTATGGAAAAAAAAATCATATAACGATTTTTTTTTTGCTAAAGTTTTTCCCATAGAAATTTTTATTATATTATTCCCCCCATAGGGATGCTGCATCGCATAGCAAAAAAAAAAAGTGTTATACAATTTTTCCCCACAGGGAGCACTATTTCCACATAGCAAAAATAAAAATCTTTTCTTTATGCAAAAAGTTTTTTCGCTATAAGGGGGCTTTTGTTATATGAGGTTCCACTGTACTTTGATTGGGATTCCTGGATTGAGCATGGGGGTTGGACTGGATGGCCTCAAAGGCCCCTTCCAACTCAGTCCCTATGATTTTTAAAATTTGGATTGAACAGGTTTTGCTCCAATCCCTCAGTTCTTTTTCCAGTTCTTACAGTACAGGAAGGATTTACCTGCTTTCCTGTGCTTTGTGCATTGTTGTGTAAATGCGACTCTTTTGTCTGTGCTGTTATTGCACATAATTTACAGCTGCGTCCGTTATCCCAGCTAGCAGGAGTTTCCAGACTAAGTGGCTCTCTTTTATGCTGATGCCGAAGAAAGCTTGAGTCGGGGAAATTAAATTTGATGGATTGAATATCTCAAACAATCAAACAATATTTGCTTCATGGTGTAATATGGGCATAATTTCCGCCCGCTGGGTGGGAAAAACTGCAAAATCCAGCATTCCCAGGTGTCAGAATTTGTGTGCTTGGTGCAGTGTATATTATTTTGCGTGAGCTACATGTAGGTGACCAATGTGACATCAACCACCACCACCACCACCAAACTTCGTTGCAGAGCTCAGGAAGTTACTTTTGAAAAGTAATGGTTGCACCGGATCTCTTCAAAGCAATTTGTCATGGTTATAGGAATAACTGTTTTAAAAAAAAATATCTCGCCTCACTAATTTGTTGAAATCTACTTTCAGTTCCTTCTTTTTAAAACCCTTTTGAATGTTACATGTTATTAAATTTTGGTACAAAGCACAATCTTTTTCCTTTTCACCTCTGGACCATACCTGTGATGAAGCAAATATTCATTGACTCATTCATTCAATTTGTTTGTTTGTTTATTTATACATACCCCCACTATTTTGGTGCTGCAGTGGCTCAAGTGGCTAAGACGCTGACTGGAAGGTGGGAGGTCAGCAGTTCAATTCCTGAGTACTGCAGGACGGAGTGAGCTCTTGTCTCTGTCCCAGCTCCTGCCAACCTAGCAGTTCAAAAGCAAGAAATTGCAAGTAGATAAATAGGTACCACATTGGTGGGGGAGGTAACAACATTGTGTGCACTCCGGTGTCTAGTCGTGCCTGACACAAGTCCATGGAAACATCTGCGGATGCAGACAGTGCTGGCTTTGAAACAGAGATGAGCACTGAACCTTAGAGTTGGATACAACTGGCTTTCGAGCAATGGAAACCTTTACCTTTTGGTGCAAACTTCCCCAGGGATGCAAATATATATGCAACTAGTTACATCAAAACATCAACTTCACTCAGATGAAAAGGTGAATAGGTCACCCTTGCTCAAAAGCCAGTCATATCTGACTCTAGGGTTCAGTGCTCCTCTCCATTTACAGCCCAAGAGCCAGTACTGTCTGCATTTGCAGCTGTTTCTGTGGACATGCGGCAGGCATGACTAGACACCGGAGTGCACAAAAATTTTGTTACCACCCCACCAAAGTGGTACTTATTTATCTACTTGCAATTTCTTGCTTTTGAACTGCTAGGTTGGCAGGAGCTGGGGCAGAGATGGGAGCTCATTCCATCGTGCAGTACCCAGGAATCGAACTCCGACCTTCCAGTCAGCGAGTCCAGCATCTTAACCACTTGAGTCACCACAGTCAGCGCTCAGCACTCAGGTCTCGAGTTGCTAACCTGCCAACCTTCCAGTCCTCAAGTTCAACGTCTTCACCACTAAGCCACCTGAGGTGGTGAATAAAGGTGTGCAAAAATGCAATTCCTTTTCACCCACCGAGGCTACTGATTTTGCATCTCTGTGCCACTGTGTTCTCCCCTTGGGCTGGGCTTCTTGACAGAGACACAATTTATTTATTTAGAGAAAAATGCATTCTAGTTCCTGTGTTAGAGACACCAGGCAAAGTTTTATAAGCACCTTCCAACGTCCTTCTGCATAAATAAACCAGCTTAGTTCCTTCATCTCCCGTTTTTAATGGAGTTGAGAGACATCCATGATAAATACCCAAGGAGGAGAAGGAATTTGTGGAAGAGGGAGAGACAAGGTTATGGTTCTCGTAAATTCTTCCATGCTCCTTTTCAAGCCAGGAGGTTCACACAAATGGAAAGATGAGAGTGAAGGATGAGATGATGCTCTCTTTAAGCACTTCACTCATGATTAACTAACCACAGTGATCAGGAGCATTTGGTTTCCTCTACCGTAGGGATTCTCAACCTGCGGCTCATGGGCCAGATGTGTCCCACAGCACCATTTCATGTGGCCCCCACTGCCTCCACCATACCATGTTGTGGAGGAAGGGCAAAATGGCCATCCGGCTCCTGAAGCTGTGTGAGCAAGCTTGGCCTGGCCCCCGGCTTTAAAAGGTTGAGAACTTCAGGTTTAGGGGCTGTGGTGGCTCAGAAGCTCACCTTGTTAACTGGAAGGCTGGCAAGCAGGCAGTTTGAGACCCGAGTACGGCATGACAGAATGAGTGCCCGTCTCTGTCCCAGCACTTGCCAACCTAGCGGTTCGAAAGCAAGAAATTGCAAGTACAGTACGACACAAGAAGAAAAAGAACTGGCGAGACCGGGGGATGGAGTCGAGGCAGGCTAGTCTTTATGGCTGGCATCTCAGCCCCAGCTGCTCCCACTCCTCCCCGGCTGGCGAGACCGGGAGAAGGAGCTCACAGTGGCAGTGATGCCTGCCACATGACCACAGAAACATCTGCAGACAGTGGTGGCTCTTTGGCTGTGAATGCAGATGAGCACCAAACCCTAGCATTGGATACGACTGGCTTTTGAGCAACAAAGACCTTTACCTTTAACTCAACAATTGTAATAGTATTTATGGACATGACATTTTAGTTTTCTACTGTTGTCTTTGGTTTAGATGCCCTCTGGGCATATTTTAGTTATATGCTACTTTTCTTCCCACAGAGAATACAGTGACATGAAAATTAGAAGCAATTTTGGAGGGTAATACCATCGAAGGCACTGTGCTGGCTTGGTGGTTAAGGTGCTGAGCTTGACCACCAGAAGGTCAGCAGGTGAGAAGTTCGACCCATGTACTGCATGAGTGAGCTTGAGTCGTCCATCCCAGCTCCTGCCAACCTAGGAGTTTGAAAGCAAGACATTGCAAGTCGATAAATAGGTACCGCTTTGGCAGGGAAGGTAACAGCATTCCTTGCACTCTGGTGTTTGGTTCACATGCCCACAGAAACATCTGCAGATGCAGACAGTGCTGGCTCTTTGGCTGTAAACTGAGATGAGCACCAAACCCTTAGCGTTGGACACGACGGGCTTTAGAGCAAGGGAGGCCTTGATCTTTAATACAACTCATAGGTTTCTAAGTACAGTACAAAGAACACAGCCTTGAATTCATAGAAAAATGGCTAAATGACCAACTTAATGCTTGTATCTTCTGATCCTGTCTTTCCAATAGCTCTTTGGTTATAAACAGAGGTGAGCACTGGACCCTAGAGTCGGATACGGCTGGCTTTCGAGCAACGGTGACCTTCCCCTTCCCCTTCCAATCCTAACTTTCAACCCATCAGACTGGATCGGGTACCCAGCCCAATTCCATGCATGCAACGGTTTTTGAGTCAGATTTAGGGTCTTCGCTCCTTTGTGTAAAAGGAGAATCTGTTATTTTTCCGTGCCCCAATGTGATTTCTCGGGTATTTCTCTGACTCGATTCTGCTTCATTTCGCCCTGGCTCACACGCCACGCCAGATTGCAGACCAGCCAAGATGGATTGAAAGCTTAATCACCTTGACTCCGACACTGGAGACTGCTTAACTTCCATTTTATCACCGTGCCTCAATGTCAAATTATACAGAATTAGTTTTTAATGGCTCCTAAATTATCCCCTTCCAGGTCTAGAAACACAGAAGTAATAATGGCTTTTCTTTCTTTCTTTTTTTTGTTCTGTAGGGGCTTCTGGCTTTATTAGCTTTGGCCGGCCAACTGTGTTGGCAGACCAACGGCTTGCAGGAAAACATGGCAAGGAGGAAGAAGGGCAGAAATGCTCTGGAAAAGTAAGGCGGCGTGGGAGAAGAAGAAGGGGAAGATTGTTGGGAATTGGGTTATTCCCTAACTTGTTGGGAAGGATAATATATGGACCAACATAGCATGTTTGTTATAAAATATGCTATGGTGCTTTAAGAGTATTGAGTCGATGTTGCATCCAGTGCCGCAATTGGGAGCGGGGCAAGTAGGACTCCCATCCCGGGCCCGGAGATGACAGGGGGCTGTTGGCGCCAGGAGACAAATGATGTACACATGCACAAACAGACCACGCATGCGCAGAAAACCATGGGGGCATGGCAGCGTCAGGAAATCATCAATGTATGCATGCACAAACAGACCACACATGCGCAGAAACCATGGGGGGCGTGGGCAAAATGGGTGTGTGTCAGGAAATCATCAATGTATGCATGCACAAACAGACCACACATGCGCAGAAACCATGGGGGGCGTGGGCAAAATGGGTGTGTGTGTACCTGGAATTTTCTGATGTCGGCCCTGGTTGCATCGTTCAACTAATGTAATGTCAGAGTGGGATGCTTACTGTATTACCTCATTGGTTCATTCTGTCATTAATGTGGTTAAAAAGGGAGACTGCTACTCCCTCATTACTCGCTCACTACCCTCGCCCTCTATTTGCTGTTCATTGTTTGATGGAGACTCGTCTTTTGGTTTCCTTACTATTTTGCTACCTGTATTGGACTGTTTTTCGGTGACTGACAAAGACTGGTAAGATGAAAAGATCATTTTACTCTGACCCTGAAACAACGTTGTGACTATCCGCTATGGCTGCGTGTGACATGGAAGGAATTTGGACTCTGATTGTGCTACAAGTCAAACAGTTTGTACAATGCAGTGTATCTGTCTGGTTGCTGTGTTATTCATTGTATAGCACTCTCAAACTTCCACTGACACACCCTTGCAACACAAGGGTTTACTCTATATCTCAACAGATTGAAGCCCAAAAGAGTTGACCAAATGAAGCCTGTGAGATGTAGCTAGTTATAAGTAATACTTTTAAAAATTGTCAAAAGTTTTAGTTGTAAGTAATACTTTTTAAAATGGTCAAAGCTAGTCCCCCTCTCCTCCTACTCCTCCTTCTTCTTCCCAGGTGATGCAATTACCACAAGCCTAGAAATGGCCGCCTTTCGGTTTAAATCATAGAAGAACCATTGCTTTCCATAGGCAGCATATCCTCAAAAGCCAGTCTGTCTCCGCTTGCTCATCATTTGGCCCTTAAAAAATTAATAACATGAAGGGGTCAGTCCTCCCAACTGCCCAAAAAAGGTCCTGCTTGCTCTTCCATAAAGAACTCGCCCACCACCTAATAGCCTTGTTTCCAACGAAAACATCTTCAAAACACACAGAGGAGTGTATTTCTCCTGCCGTTTGAGCAAGCAGGTCACATACCGAACAAACAGCCATGGAAGAAAGGAAATGGAAATTGCAAGGAGACATCCAGAAGAACGGATAGAGCAAAGCCCAGGCAAAGCACTTTAACCTCCCTCTGTCTCAACTACATCATCTCTCGCATGCAACTCGACATCCTGGTTTGATAGCAGACAAGCAAAGGGTTGCTCTCATGCAACCGGCAAAAAGGCGAGGCCATTCGGATCAGACCCCTGTTTTTTGCGCCAACGCCATCCCTCTCAACGTCGGATTCAAAGATCGGAAGGTGGGCTGAAATAAATCCCTAGGTTTGTTATTGAAAATATCTAGGAACTCACTCTTTCCATCTCCCTCAACTTTGATTTAAACCTGGCGGTGCTCTCTGCACCCAAAGCCGCTGAATATTTTGTTTTCTAGGATGACAGAGGAGAGATGAAAAGAGGAAGGTAAGGTAAAGGTAACCCTTGCTGGAAAACAGGAAGAGAAAGGACTAATTTACAAATTTGGACTAACACAGTGGATATTTTCTTCTACTTCAAGTGTCGTATCAGATTCTAAATATTGGCCATCCTCATGGCTTTCTTCTTCTTTCATGTCCCAAACAAATGTTTGACTGTCGAAATGAAGCCATTTTATTGGCTTTGTCGTTGGCCAAACTCAAGTCCTCCTCGGTGCATGTCTCTGGCAGCAATAGGCAGACCAGTAAATGAGCCCGATTCTTTCCCTCTCCACATTCACACCGTGGGATGTTGTCTACCATCAGCCCCCCTTGAGCACGTTGGTCTTGCATTTAGGGACTCCAACCTTCACCCCATTCAGGGTCCTCCAAGTGATGGAGGGGAGATTGAGATCTCCAGCTACATCCTCCTTTAATGTCGTTCCTTGTCCAGTGAGCTCCTTCTTCCATCTTCTAATTTGGTTTTGCTCTTCTGTACCTTCAAGATTGTTTGTTCTTGACATAAAGCTCTTCCTGGATCTGAGCCCTCGGACTTGAGGCTCATCTCTGTTAAGAGGATGTTGAGGGTCCTTCTCTTTCTTAGTTCTTTTGGCATCTGCTGCTACTTCTCTCCTGATCTTAAGTGGAGCAATATCAACAAGACGGTATGCTTTCTCAACTGGTGTAAGTTTGAGGCATCCTGTCACTATATGCATGGCTTCATCTTCATGGTGATCAGGCATGAAGATTGTCCTGGGAACCAAATAATGCAGTGGCCTTCCATTTGGCTTCCGCATCACAGTGTGACACCCATATTACCATTGATCCAGTTCCATGAGTCCCTTTCTGGTCCTGAGCCCTTCTGGCACACAAAGTCTTCCTCAGCCCTAGGCCAGGATGGATGAAGCCACTGCCTTCCATCAAGATGAGCTCAAGTGGGATTTAATCCACATGAGGACCATCACCTTTCCCTGTGGATGTGACCACCCAAGGCCATTAGTCCTCAGGGTGGTCAGGTTAGTTGAGTCACTGGCAGTAGGGTCTACTCTATGATCATAGCAGGCTGACAAAAACCTGTTTGCTACTCACAGGTACATTCCTTGGAAGGCCGAAAGCTGAAATATAGAGAAGCATTGCTGTTTTGCGGAAGATATTCTCACTTGGCAGTTTATAAGACAGGATCGGCTGCCTGTGGAGACAACATGTTGGAAACATGGACCAATAACTTCAAAGCATGGAGGGTGAACGGCTTTCTGGCCGGTTACTTGTTTTTTCTACTTTGTATAAGAGGCTGAGCTCATTCTAATTCAGGCCTTGCCAGCTGGGAATCAAAGGTGGCAGGTGGTCCGCTTGCTGTTGCTCAAAGCCCAAATCCAGATTTCTTGGAGCAGAGAAGGGTGGGCTGGAGCTTCAAGCGGAGATTATGCGTCAAATGGTTGCATTAAAAGAGTTAGAAGGGCTCAGAGTTGTTAACCCGGGAGGCACCAGCCTTGATGACCAAATGAAAAGATGGATAAGTAAATTAGATAATCTCAGCCAGATGGTTGGGTATTTGTGTCTATTTTCTGGCTCTCATTTGTTTCGGCCAGCTTGCCTGCCCGAGAGGACAAGAACCCTTTGGGACCAGAAGATCTGTAGATTCTGCACTTTCAGAAGGCAACATCTGGAGTCCTGGCTGACGTGACAATGTGCTCAAACAAGTTGCCTGTTGCTACGGTAGGTTCAAGGGGGAGAATCCACAGGCTTTCTTGTTCTTCATTGTCTCCCAATCAAACCATGGATTGCAAAAATGAAGCCACTTGCCCAAACCTAAGTCCTCATCTGTGCATGTTTCTGGTAGTAATTGGCAGACCAATACATGAGCCAGATTCTGTGTCTCCCCCATGTTCACACCATGTGTTGTTGTCCACCAGTAGCCTCCACTTGAGCCTGTTGGTCTTGCATTTAAGGACTCTGACTCTCAGCCTATTCAGGGCCCTCCAAGTGACGTAGGGGACGTTGAGTTCCTCAGCCGTATCTTCATTTAATGTTGTTCCTTGTCCAGTGAGCTCCTTCCTCCATCTTCTAATTTGGGTTTGCTCTTGCGTACCCTCAATAATGTTTGTTCTTGTCATAAAGCTCTTCCTGGATCTGAGCCAGCAGATGTGAAGCTCATCTCCATTAAGAGGGTGTTGAGAGACCTTCTCTTGCTTAGTTCTCTGTTTGAAAAATAGCAGTCTAGCATGCACAAGTTAAAGTTTCATTGGGTGGGGGGGATTGAGAGTGTAAGATGAGTGCATCTGGTGTATATAAACCATGCCTGGAAGTTTTACTCCTTGTCTGAAGAAATGGATTTGATTCATGAAAGCTAACAGTAAAAATAAAGCAGTTAGTTTTTAAAGTGCAGCAGTGTTTTTGTTTTATTTTTTGTTTTCTGATATGTTTTATTATGGTGGCTCTTAAAGCAAATGAAGCCTGAACTGTCTCTGTAGGCAAAAAGGATGAAGCTGAGATTGTCCTCTTTGGTCAGTAATGGTGGGAAAGGTGGAAGGAGCAGAGGAAGACCAAATACAAGATGGATTGACTCTCTAAAGCAGGAGTGGCCAACCTTGGTGCTCCAGGTAGTCAATGCCCAGAAGCCCTGATCAACAGGTGTACTGCCTTGAGCTTCTGGGAATTGTAGTCCAAGATTACCTGGAGAGCCACGTTTGAGGACCGATGCCAGGGATGGCCAAACTCAGCACTCCAGCAGTTCTTGAACTTCAATTCCCAGAAGCCCACGTCAGCACATCTGCTGGTCAGGGCTTCTGGGAATTGAAGTCCAAGCACATCGGCAGTGCCAAGGTCGGCCATCACTGACCTATGCCCTGGAGAAGACAATAAAGTTGGGAAAGGGGAAGGGCAGCCAGAGAATGCCAAATACAAGATGGGTTGACTCTCTAAAGGAAGCCATGGGCTTTTGTTTGCAAGAGCTGAGCAAGGCTGTTGCAGATAGGACATTTTGGAGATATTTATTCATTGGGTCATCATAAGCTGGAGGTGACTTGATAGCATGGACCAACTCTAGCATGATGCATCTCTGTGTGATTTTGCTCAGCTTCCCAAAAGGAAAGGCCGTGAAGGTGAAAGAGTTAACATGAGGCTCCACTTTCTCATGCTAATGAAGAGATCATTGCTCTGCCCTATGAACCCCCTGGGGCAGATGGTGGGGAAGGTCCTCTACCTCCTCATTAATTAGTTTTGTTGTAATTGAATTTCAAGTGTAACACGTTCTTTCCCCCCACCACCATTGTCTCACAGGCAGAAAAACCAGCCGTTCAATGTCCAATCAACACAATCATTTAACCAGTCAACGTGATGAACCATGGAATGGACTGGATTAACTTTTGTAATTAAAGTTTGAGATGCTTGGGGAGGCTGTTTGGACTCGGCAGCCCTTTCATGCTTCTCAAATGTACCCAACTGTAACATGCTGCGGAAATCTAGGCACGTTGCAGTCTTGAAAATGCTGAGCAGATGTGTCCAGGGCCTGCATTTGAGTTCCATGGAGAGAGATAGAATAGAATTTTATCTCCTAAAATAGGTTCAGCACCATGGTTAGTTCATATAAAGTTCAGACCAAAAGCCAGGGTACATTCAACAGCCCATTCATTCATTTGAAAAACATCACCCTCCACACAAAGAGAAGAACCTCATTCCATGTAGAGCAACAGATCACTCGCTGTGTCCTCCGCTCGTATTTTTTTCTGTCTGTTCCTCATCTTGAAGTCATTAACTCCTATAATTGGGAAGGAATATTTAAATGAAGCCAAATGAAAAAGATGAAGCGAGGATTTAAGAGCGGAGCCAGGGAATTCCACCGGGAATCCGTAAAGTGACTTATTGCCAGACCTGACTAAAGTTGACTTTCAAAGACCTCTGGGACAGGCGTGAAATGTTCTTCCGCTCAAGCTGTATGGAGGACCTTTGGATGGCATGTAAAAATGAATTATCGCTTCACAAACGAGATGTAGGTGCATGGGAAAATGACTGGTTCCTCTCACAACCTCCAAGGAGACACTTATATCTTCCTCTATGAGTTCACTTGAACTAACCCCATAGGTATGCTTCTTCATGCTGTGTCTGAACATGATGAGACTCAGAGGTTGAATTAAGACAGGAGTTCTCAACCTTTATAAGCCGGGGCCAGGTCACGCTCCCTCAGACAGCTTTGGGGGCCAGACAGCCATTTTGCCCTTCCTCCACCACCTGATAATTCATGGTGTGGTGGAGGCGGTGGGGGGGGGGGGCACATGAAATGGTGCGTGGGCCACTCTGGCCCATGGGCCACAGGTTGAGAATCATGAATTAGGAGAATGAGATGGCGAAGCTATACCTGTATTACATTACGAGTGCAATTTAACAAGAGATGTTTTAACATTTTAAATAGATGTTACTGACTTGGTTTTGTTTCTGTCCTGCTTCGTTTTGGGCCAGATAATTGGAGAGATGATGAGGAGGGGGTTACATCCCTAACTTCCGAAATGGCAAAAAGAGTAACCTGGAAATTACAGACCAGTCAGCTTAAAATCAATCCCAGGGGAAATTCTGAAGAAGATATAATCATAATTTCAAGTCAGAAATTATTCTGGGTTGAAAGGATTTTTGCTGGATGAACTCCACTCAGGGGATGCCCGAATGAGGCTCCTTTCATGTCCCCAAGGTCTTTTCCCCACGGAAGTGGTCCCTATTTATCTGCTTACAATTTCTTGCTTTCGAACTTCTAATTTGGCAGGAGCTGGGACAGATGATGGGCACTCACTTTGTCATGCAGTACCCGGGGCTTGAACTGCCGACTTGCCGGTCTTCCAGCTAACAGGTGAGCTTCTTAAACACTGAGTCACCGCAGCCCCATTGGAGAAGATTGTAAAGCAACCATACTGCAAGCACCTTGAAAACAATGTGGTAATACCTAGAAGCCAACAAGAACAAATCCTGCCAGCCACATCCCACTTTTTACTCTGGTAGATAGTGGGACTGTTGTATATGTAATATATCTTGATTTCAGCAAAGCTTTTGTCAAAATGCCCCATGATATTCCGACTGTAGCAACAGCAGTTACATGTATATACCATCCCGTAGCCCTTAGTACAATTAGCTACAGAACTGGTTTATCAGTGGTTCCTTCTCAAATTGAGATAGGGTATCAAGTCGGGGCCACAAATCTTAGTCATGAGCTCAGTGCTCTTCAACATTTGCATTAATGACTTGGCTGGAGGTGTGCATGGAAGTTGTCCCTGAGGAAGTGGACAGGCTCTTTGCAGCTGTTTGCACCACCACACGCCCTTTAGATCCCTGTCCTGCCTGGGTGGTAAAAGCCTCCAAGGTGGTGACAGGTGGCTGGATTGGGGCAATAATTAATTCATCACTACAGGAGGGGCTGTTTCCTGCACCTTTAAAACATGCTTTGGTGTGCCCCTTCCTAAAGAAATCATCACTTGACCCAGCAGTTCTAACTAATTATAGACCTTCTCCAACCTTCCCTTTTTAGGGAAGGTATTTGAGAAGGCTGTGGTGCTGCAGTTGCTAAGGGGTTCTGGATGAAGCGGATTATCTGGACCCCTTCCAGTATGGATTCAGGCCCGGATATGGTTCAGAGACGGCATTGGTCGTGCTGATGGATGATCTCTGGCGGGAGTGGGACAGAGGTCACCCATCCGTCCTTGCTCTTCTTGACCTCTCAGCGGCCTTCGATACTGTCGACCACGGTATCCTTCCAGAATGGCTTAAAGGTTTGGGGATCCAGGGCACCGTGTGGTCCTGGTTCTCCTCATTCCTGAAGGGCTGGACCCAGTTGGTGTGGTTGGAGAGTGAGAGGTTTTGATGTTTGCAGATTGATACGCAGCAGGGGGCCAAACACATCTTTATTGCAGTGTAGCCAATCTGAACATGAGGTCATTGGCGGAGCGATGCTCCTTATATATGTAACAGTAATGATTCAAACCTGGCACGAAGCCACATGATTGGTCAGTGCAGGTAAACAGCCAGGTGATAACGCTTGATTGGGTAATGAGTAAACAATTGGTACATCTACAGCGGGAACGCAGTCCCGCGATATCTACACAAGAGGAGTATTCACAAGGGGGGGGGGAAAGGGAGGGGGGAAATGGAGGGTCGCTAGATCCGATTCATTCACATTTCACTTGGTTACATGTTTGCTTTCAATCACAGTTCACTTAAGTTACATACACAACACAGGTCCAGCCCGAGGCCCCTTCAATATGGGGTGCCTCAGGGCTCGGTGCTCTTTCCACTCCTATTCAACATTTACATGAAGCTGTTGGGCGAGATCATCCATTCCCACGGGTACATCTCGGCCCGTGGTGATCCAAGGGATGCTGTCAAAGTCCTATCCAGGTGTCTGGAGGCTGTCGGGGTCTGGATGGGGGACAACGGGCTACAACTGAATCCTGGCAGGCTGGCAAGACTGAGTGGCTATGGATTAGGGGCTCTGTGTTATCTTGGGAGCTACCATCTTTGGTCCTGGATGGGGCTATTTCGCCCCAGACAGACCTGGTGCGCAACTTGTGGGTCCTCCCGGACTCGCAGCTACAGCTTGAATGGCGGGTGGCAGTCGTAGCCAGGAGGGCTTTTGCACAACTTCGGGTAATTCACCAGTTGTGCCCATTCCTGGACCGGGACTTCTTGCTCATGGTCACAAATGCTCTGGTCACCTCCAGACTAGATTACTGTAACACGCTCTACATGGGGCTGCCCTTGATGACCATTCGGAGGCTGCAGCTGGTCCAGAATACACCTACCAGGGTGGTGATGGGGTGTGGGCGTTATGTTCGTGCCTCGCCACTGCTCCGGGAGCTGCACTGGTTACTAGTTTGCCTCCAGGTGCAACTCAAGGTGCTGGTGATGACCTTTAAAGCCCTATAAGGTATTGGGCAAGGATACCTAAGAGACCATGTCTCCCCATGAACTTCTGTCCATCCAACCAGAGTGGACCGGAGGGGCTCTCTAATCATACCGTTGGCTAGAGGGGCTCATCCCACTAGCACTAGAAGGAGGGCCTTCTAGTGTCCGCACTGGCCCTTTGGAACCTCCTGCCTACTGAGTTACGGCTGCAGACAGAATTGCTGCCATTTAGGAAAGGACTTAAAACTTGGCTGGCAGGGCAGGTGTGGGGCTCTGATGGAGTGGTGACCCCTACCTACTGGCTTGTCTGATCAAATAATCAGATCCTCCCTCTCTTCTGTAGATGGGATGGATGGGTCTGTTTAATGGGGGATGGTTTTTAAAGGTTTTTATTGTATTTTTATGAGTGTTTTTATGTCTTTTAATTGTGAGCAGCCCGGAGTCGCTTCGGCGAGGGGGCGGTGTTACAAATGTGAAAATTAAATTAAATTAAATTTAAATTATCAAATTTGCTGATAACACAAAATTGAATGGAATAGTTAATACTGCAGAAAAAAAAAATTCAAGATGATCTTGAGAAGCACAAGGCTGGACTATCTATCTATCTATCTATCAAATGGCAATTGACAAATTTTATGATCTTTGATGGAGGTCCTCACTAAGACTGTTAAACCTTGTGTGCTGTTCAGTTATGAAATATCTCTTTGCAATTCCAGGTGTTGACCTTAATTACATGTAAAAGAAAAACACCTTGTATCCAGGTGGTCCACAAACAGGCTATCAATATCTACCCAATTAGCAGGATTCAGTTATCAAAAGTATAGTACCGGTACCTCCATTACAGTGCAACTTTTCCAGCAAGTATAAACTTCAGTCATGCTAACAAGCTGCAAACAAGGCTTTGTCAATTTCCGCCTCTCCTTCTCTATGGGAAACCTTACTTCCTGGGTGCAGCTTCATAATGGGTCGATTCAGATTTCCCCCCTTGCTGTGGCTGCATCCTTTGCGCACGAAAGCATTGACAAAGTTGAATGAGGTGTGTGGGTTGAAAGTGCAGTTTGTTCTATTGGCCAACAATTTATAATATTCTGATTTGTTTTAAAAAACCTGGTTAAAACTAATCATTTTATGTACTTTTGACAAATGAATATATATATATATATATATATATATATATATATATATATATATATATATATATATATATATATATATATATATATATATATATATATATATATATATATATATATATAAATTGCTTTTGAAGAAAAGTGTAAAGAAAAGCAACAAAAAATTCCTAAGATCATTTCCTACAAAACGACAAAATGTGTGAAAATTTCAAGACAAACAGATTGCTTCCAGGTGAAACTTCGTGGATTGTAATTGACATTTTTCAGACAGAATAAGCAAGTTTTTGTAATGCCTGTAGACTCACAAGAAAAACCAATCAGTTGGTCTTGAAGGTGACTTGAAGTCTTGGTTTGATTTTTGTCTACAACAGGGGTTCCCAACCTTTTCAAGCCAGGGCCCAGATCACACTCTCTCAGTCAGCTTCGAGGGCCGGATGGCCATTTTGCCCTGCCTGCTTGATGGGGTGGCCATTTTGTCCCAACAGCTTCAAAGGGGTGATCATTGTGTTTCTCAAATGCCCTTGGAGGTGGCGGTGGCATGAAATGGTGCCGTGAGCCCTTGGAGGTGGTGGCCACATGAAATGGTGCCGTGGGCCGGCTCCAGCCCACAGGCCTTAGGTTGGGAACCCCTGGTCTACAGGCTGAAACAGACTAAAACTAACTACCTCTTCTAGCAGTGCTGCCATTACAGTAATTAATTACTTTTGGGACTTTTGTAAACAATAGTTGTAATTCCTTGCTGTTTAAAATTAGCAAAATTACCCAGTCGGTAGTTCTCCGTTTATCTCACGGAGGTCTCAAAGGTAGAGAGAAGGGAAGTCTGAAATCCCAGCAAGGTCCCTAAGAGGACAAGACAACGTTTAGGAGCATCTTCTTCCACCAAACATGTCCAGAATTAATAGCCTTGTTCTCCATAAAGGTTTGTCACTCCCGTCTTAAGCATAATTAAGTTTAATAGTGTATCATAATCCACCCTTGTGTTAAAATGTTTAAGACGCATTTTTTAATTGTACCCTCTGGCCTCCTGTCTCTCCGTCATCTTCATCATCTCCTGTGCTGGGAGCAGAAAACCTCCGCGCAACGTGGCGAACCTTCTGCTGAAGTCCTCTTGCCAATAGCTTTTTTGTGCGTGCATAAAATAAGGTGCTCATTACCAGACCTTTTTCTGCCAAAATTTATGAAGTCAGAGTCTACCTCCGATAGCTCCTCGGGCTTTAACTCTGGGACTTTATTAAGCTAGGAGAGACTTTGGCAACTCTGTAAATGTTACCTGGCTGGTCTTTGAAAGGAAGATATATATTTCATTTTTTTAAAAGGGGAAGAAATGTATCTTGCACGATAAGCCAGAGGTGGATGAATTCCAGATGTCTGCAGACTTCACAAACCTGGAGATGGTATATGACTCAGGAGCAGTTAATTTATTGTGATTCAATATATTGCAATTGAAAATTAATGTATTCTGAATCAAATATTCTTGGAGCTGTAAAAAAAAAGGAAGAACATATTTTCATTTATGGTGGGAATGTAATCATGTAAAGAAAGTATGGGAAATGTTTTTTAAATCAATCAAATGTTGTCTATAAAATTGGAGATGTGTCCTAAAATAGCATTATTAATAGACTTTGGAAATAAACAGAAAGAATGGAATAAGAAAGAAATAATTATTGTATTGGCAACAGCTTTGAGATCAATTATTGTTTTAAAAAATGGAAAGTAGATTGTGAATTTGATCTAGAGGATTGACATAAAGAGATATGGCAATAAATGACAAATTAACGTGTGAATTTAAATTTAAATAGGGATTAATAAAAAAAACTGACTTCAAAAAAACATGGGGAGTATTTATAGATTTTGTATTAGTGAAACGGAAAGGAGTAAGGCCAGGGCAAGATAATATAATATAATAATACAGTACAGAGAATAGGTAAATGTAGGTTAATAATGTCCCACTGATACTGGATGGACACAGTTCTTTACGGTCCTTTGCTCGTAATATGTCGACGGCCATCTGGAAACTGTTAATTGATGCTTCATCCTCTGCAGCTGGACTTGTTACCTTATCATCTGATCATTACTAGCTGGGAGCATACTCGCTGTGACCTGACCTATCACTTCCCTATTTGGTCTGGTGGTATCCACCCATTATACGTCACAGGTGTCTTATCATAAGACATGGCAGAGGTTGTCCGCCCACTCTATCAAGGACATAGCTGTTCTCTCAGACATGCTGCCAAAAACTCCCTCATCTATCCTAACTTGAAAAGTTCCATAGGAAGGCAACTTTGTGGTCAGCATGGCCCCTCTTAATGCATAAACTGCTCAATAAGCATTTACTCTCTCTCTCTCTCTCTCTCTCTCTCTTATATGATTTTAACCTCCTCAGAACTGTAGAGGAGGAAAATGGGTAATGTCACCTTAACTCCAATCATAGAATAGCTGAGTTGGAATGGGTCTTTTAGGCTATCGAGTCCAATCCCCAGTTCAATGTAGGAGTCTGAATCAAAGCAGATACAACAGATGGCTGTCCTATTCTCTCTTCAATAGTTTCAGTATTGGAGCGTTCGCCACCTCGCAATGGCCTGTGATATCTGTAAACCAGTCCTCCAACATTTCTTCTCAAATGAGCTGATTTTTCACTGTCTACCATCTTCATTGTCAAGGTTTCATTTCTGTACATAATAATTGGTTTAGTCTCCAAGCAATATATCCTTATATTTAAAGAGCTCTCTAATAGTTTTGTCCAAAAGATAGGGTACACATTTGGCCGAGCATAATTTTCTGACGCGCCTATTTAGTTTAGAACAGGGATCGCCAACCTTGGCGCTCCAGATGTTCTTGAACTTCAATTCCCAGAAGTCCTGATCAGCAGGTGTGCTGACTTGGGCTTCTGGTAACTGAAGTATAAGAACACCTGGAGAGCCAAGGTTGGCCATTCCTGGTTTAGAATAATCCATAGCTTTACTTAGTATATATAGTTATTAATTTTGCTCTAATGTATAATCATCTTGCTCAAGGCTCATGAACCTCAATTGGCAATGCTGGAGACCCATCACCAACATTGATTCAGCACTTTGGAACCCCTTTAAATTTTGAATGGCAATCCCATATTGAATTCACTGGCCCTGTGGAAAAATGGATTGGGTAGTCTTCACAGCCAAAAGCACAGGAGAAATGCAGCACCTGTTCCAACAAGTGCCTCTGATAACTCTATAGAACAACGATTTTGCTACTGGGAATAACACATGTGGTATACATGATATCAAGTGTGTTGATTCCAAACCTGAACTCAGAATTTGCCTATCTCGTACAGATTTATAGGCGTGCTACAGCTGTTCAAATGGTCGGTCGTTGGGTAATGTATTTTTACATGGGAACATTATAACAGTTGCAGATACCACTTTGGCTGCTGCCACCTCAGCTGAATCACGTCCCCTGGTGGCATGCATGTTCCGGCAGCAACTGGGCATGTCTGGACAAGTCAGTGAGCTGATGTCAGAAATAGGTATATAAGGCGAGATGGACCAAGGGCTTGTCTCTAGTTGAAACCATCTTATTGAATAGTACAGTTAGGCCATAGTGAGTCTGTATTGAGCTAAAGAGGAGTCGGCGCAGCTGTGGTAATGAACCGGACAATTTTTGCTACATTTGTGGCAAATATACCCCGCGTGATCAAGGCAAGAACCTAACCAAGAAGGTGAGATCTGCTGACTTAAGATCCTGACGTCCTAGGCAGAATCTAACTTCAGATTTGGATTCAGCGCACATGGATTAGACCAAGTAGCAGATAATATTAAATTTTTTATGATGCAGTATAATTGAGTTACTGCAGAGTTTCTGTGCACGACTAGTCTTGATAATGTTGCCAACCTCTATGCCCATAAAGGTTGAGGTCACAGAATAAAGAGTGGTCAACAGACTTTGGACATTCCTCTACTGCTACTCTGCCGTCAGAGTTTGTGGGCTGATGCTGTCGCCACACATGAAAAGACAGAGAACGGCTGCTCCAGTCGTTCCACTGCAATGAATCTATCCTTCCCACAAAGGCAATATTTTGACTGTTTAACAGCAAATTTCACATTAATTATATATTTAAGAAATCCTGCCGTTTTTCAGCCTTCAGGCTATGCCTGGTCTTGTTGGTGTCCAGGGAACGATAGATCACTATATTCATTTTAGCTACCGGTAAGCAAGGCTTTTTATTTGCCTCACTCATTTTATTGCTGCAGTGTTTATGGGTGTGTGCTTGTTTTATTGTGATGCTTTCTTGACATATTGTTGATTTCGTTTTATTTAGGCATAAGCGGTCCTAAGAACTTGATGGCTAAAGAATGGGGCAATAATGTTATTGACAGAAAAGATGGATGGATGGGAAAGAGGAAGCGAAGGATGGATGGGTGGGTGAATGAGTGGATGGAATGAAGGATGGATGGATGGATGGATGGATGGAAGGATGGATGGATGGATGAATGGATGGATGGAGCTCCCATAGTAAAGGTAAAGATCAAAGAACTGCAGTGGCTCAAGTGGTTAAGATGCTGGACTCGCTGACTAGAAGGTTGGAGTTCAATTCCTGGGCGCTGCATGATGGAGTGAGCTCCCATCTCTCTCCCAGCTGCTGCCAACCTAGTTGTCTGAAAGCAAAAAATTGCAAGTAGATAAATAGGTACCACTTCGGTGGGAAAGGTAACAGTGTTCCATGCACTCCAGTGTCTAAGCATGCCTGCCATGTGAGACACACGATGTGTCCATGAAAACATCTGCAGATGCAGACAGTGCTGGCTCTTTGGCTATAAACAGAGATGAGCACCAAACCCTACAGTTGGATACGACTGGCTTTCGAACAAGGGCGACCTTTACCTTTACTACCCTTGCTCAAAAGCCAGTCATATCCGACTCTAGTGCATACCTGTCAACCCGCGGCTCCGGAAAAACGGGACCTGCACACATCGCTTGTGCACAGGTCGCGTTCCATGCATGCGTGGAAAAGTTTTACCCCTTCCACGCATGCGCGGAAACGCTACGCCGCTTGCGCAGCCCTTACGCAAGTGACGTAGCGCTTCCGCGCATGCACGGAAGGGGTAAAACCCTTCCGCACATGCGCAGATAGCATTTCCCCCGCTGCCAAATTACGGGGTTTTGGCAGCGGGGGCCGGGTTATGACATCAATCGACGTCAATTTGCGGGGTAATCCTGGCCAAATCGGGAAGGTTGACAGGTATGCTCTAGTGCTCATCTCCTTTTATAGCCAAAAATCCAGTGCTGTCTGCATCTAAAGATGTTTCCATGGACATGTGGCAGGCATGACTAAACACGGAACACTGTTACCTTTCCTGCTGAAGTGGTAGCTATTGATCTACTTGCAATTTTTTTGCGTTTGAACTGCTCGTTTGGCAGGAGCTGGGACAGACGCCAGGGGCTCACTCCATCACACAGCACTTGGGTGTTGAACCATTGACCATCTTAACCACTAAGCGGTGGTAGGGAGAAAATATTATTTTGCCTTCTACTGGAGAGCAGGAAGCTGTGAGATTCGCATCCCTAGCTAGCTATCGCCAAAGCAGAGATTATTAAAGAGGAGGGCTTCCCTTGCGGAGGTGACCGACATTAAGCAACTGCTCCTGGAGAGAAGGTTGACTTGGATGATTCATTTATTTTTCAACACAACCTGTGTATGTTCAGATCCTTTTAAAAGCCCTCTGCATAATTGATACGGGTGGCGGGTGCTTTCGTTGGCGAGCTAATGTGGGTGCAATGATGCCATGGTGGTTAGAGTTCAGCCTCCCCATAAGGAGAAACCCAAACGGGAGACCACGGGGAGGTTTTGCAATTATGCAATAAAAGAAAATGGCAGCTGAAAATAAAATAATTAGCCGCCACATCAGCAAGAAACAGAAACAGGGTTTTGCCAAACCAACCAGGACGTGAGTGTTGTCAGTCAACTAAAAAAACAGGTGTGCCTTGTCTACACTTTGGTCATCTTGGTAGCCTCGGTCCAGACCCGTTCCTGGGGTTCTGCAGAGTCATGGCACCCATGAGTTGGAAGGGGGCTTTGAGACCATTCAGTCTAACCCACTGCGCAATGCAGGAATGCAAATCAAAGCAGATACAGAATCATAGAATGTCTTCTGGTGGGCAAGTTGCTACCAGACAACTGGGCAGAACCACACGACTCTCTACCGCCTGGCCAAGAACAACCATGGCCTGTGTGGAAAGCGTCAAAGAGACCACATGTGACGAGGTAGGAAGATCAAGGGCTACTCTGAGAAAGTGGGGCTTCCCTGTAAGACGACAGCCTGTGTGAAGGCGGAGAAGTACAAACTCTCTCCCATAGGTTGCAATGTACATGATGCCCCTCAATGTGCACTGAGGAGGAGCTTATGTTGGCAAGAGGAAATAATGTTGATGTGGCCCAATATTGGCTGGATGTCATCACAGTAAAGGTAAAGGTTAAAGTAAAGGTTTCCCTTGCTTGAAAGCCAGTTGTATCCGACTCTAGGGTTCAGTGCTCATCTCTGCTTCAAAGTCAAAGAGCCAGCGCTGTCTGCGGTCTGCAGACATTTCTGTGGACATGTGGCAGGCATGCCTCAACACCTGAGTGCACGGAACGCTGCTACCTTTCCTACTGAAGTGGTCTCTGTTTATCTACTTGCAATTCGGACTAGTTGGTGTTCTTGGGCTTCAATTCTTAGAAGCCCAAGTCAAGGCTACGCATGCGTAGAAGGGGGCTACGCAAGCGTAAAACCCTTCTACGCATGCGTAGAAGGTGACCTGCGCAGAACAGTTCTGCGCAGGTCCCGGATCGGCCGGAGCCGCGGTTGACAGGTATGCTGAGAGTCAAAGTACAAGAACATCTGGGGGTCCAAGGTTGAGAAACCCTGGTTTAGGTAAAGGAAAAGGTCACCCTTGCTCAAAAGCCAGTTGTATCCCACTCTAGGGTTCAGTGCTCATCTCTGTTTATAGCCAAAGAGCCAGCACTGTCTATATCTGTGGATAGGGCTGTGTGTGTGTGTGTGTGTGTGTGTGTGTGTGTGTGTGTGTGTGTGACATTGTTGCCCCTCCTGAAAAATCCCCCCCTGGATACACCCCTGTCTGCAGATGTTTCTGTGGACATGTGGCAGGCATGACTAAACACTGAGGTGCACGGAACACTGTTTACCTTCCCTATTTATCGACTTGCAATGTCTTGCTTTCGAACTGCTAGGCTGGCAGGAGCTGGGACAGAGACGGCCGGTGACCCCATCATGCAGCAGCCGCGAATCGAACTCCGGCCTCTTCCAGTTTGGTGAGTTCAGCATCTTAACCATTTGGGAGAGTACTCTATTACACTAGCAGGACAACCTTTTTTTTACATGCCTGGCCAAAACCGTCAGGATTCTCGCATGACCAAGTTGAGTGGCCTTGAGACATGTAGTCCTACAAATGTTCAGCCTCTCTGCTTCCAGTCAGAGCTGCCTCTTTGCTTACCCTTCGCTGCCCTTCCGTCCTTCACACAATTAGCAGGGGTCTGAATTGATCCATGCAGATTATCATCTGGCAAGCCTTTGTACCATTAATGAATGTACTGAGAGAGAGAGAGAGAGAGACGATATATGGATTGGCTTGTGGAATTAGTTCTTGTCTCGTCTACTACGGCCACATAGCTGAGCATGGCAATTTCCCCGGGGGAACGATTTGCAAACCTTCCTCTTTTGGGGAGGGGTGCGTGCGCTTTTGTAGCTTGGCTGGTGGTTGACTTAAAATCAATACCTGTGATCACAATATTAGGTTGTCATCAATAACACTACACAATGATTTTGCTACTGGGAACATCACATGTGATTTATATGATAGCGAGCATTCTGATTCCAAATCTTAACTCAGAATTTGCCTACCATGTACAGATTTTGAGGCATTCTATAGTCATGCAGTACCCGAGTACTGCACGGCGGAGTGAGCGCACGTCTCTGTCCCAGCTCCTGCCAACCTACCAGTTCGAAAGCAAGCAAGTAGATAAATAGGTACCACTTTGGTGGGAAGGTAAACAAAGGTTCCCTGCGCTTTGGTTTCTAGGCATGCCTGCTACATGTCCACGGAAAGGTCTGCAAATGCAGAGAACGCTGGCTCTTTGGCTATAAACAGAGATGAGCACTGAACCCTAGAGTCAGATACAACTTGCTTTTGAGCAAGGGTGACCTTTACCTTTATAGCTGTTCAAATGTTCCCATGGACATGTGGCACACATGCCTCAACACCGGACCGCGTGTGCGGAACATTGTTTACCTTCCCACCGAAGTGGTCCCAATTTATCTACAGTAAAACCCCGACTTACAAATGCCTCGAGTTACATAAAATTCGACTTACATAATGATTGTGTGCTAAAACCATGTCCCGATTTACACCATTTCCTATGGGTATGCTTCAAGTTACGTAAAAGTTCATTTCCCTATGGGTTTGCTTCGATTTACATAAACATTTCATTTTTCCTATGGGTTTGCTTTGAGTTACATGGAACAGACATTTTTCATAAGTAGGGTTTTACTGTACTTGCAATTTCTTGCTAGATTGGCAGGAGCTGGGACAGAGACAGGCGCTCACTCGGTCATGCAGTACTTGGGAATCGAACTCCGACCTTCCAGTCTTCAAGTTCAGGGTCTTATCCACTAAAGCCACCGCAGTCCCACCCTAAAATGTGGACGATTTACCACTAAGATTAACTACTAAGATTAACCACTAAGCCCCCTGACTAAAATGTGGAAGATCACAACGCATTCAATTTATGTTCAGAGAACAATGTTTGTAAGAGGCAGAGAGAAAGGACTATCAGGCTAAGTTTAAAACCTCGCTGTCCTCCATCAATGGGCAAAGCCAGAAGATCATATACTTCATTTTTACAGACCGCTGAAACTGTATATGTATTTCTTTAAAGCGGCTGGATGCTACAGAACTTTTAACATATCTCACCCATTATGTTCTTCAAAGAAGCAGATATTTTTGCTCCTCTCCTGCTAGAAGTCTAAATCATCTCTGCGCCATCAAATGCAAAACAACCAAGTCAATTGTTTGTGGTGGCATTTTCAACGTATTATGAGGCCCATAACTCAAAACTGTGTGGAAATTCCCCCTCAGTAAATTCACTTTACTGGCTGTCGGCTGCTCTGCCGCAGTGCAAAGTAAGCACATTTTAAGTAGTGGGTGCGAGTGGTTAAAAAAACAAACCCAGCCAACACACGCACGCACGCGCGCGCACACGTACGCACAGAACTCTCCACTTCCAAGAGATGAACTTTTCTTGTACAGCTTGAAGACTTGGTTGCTAGATTTCTGCAAGAGTTGGAATGAATGCAGACAGACAGACAGAGAGAGACAGACAGACAGTGGCAGTCTAGATAGATAGATAGATAGAGAGAGATGGGCAATCAAAATAGATAGCTGGACAGACCTACAGACAGAAAGACTGGCAATCTAGATAGATAGATTGACTATCAAAATAAAGATTGACATACGGACTGACAAACAGACTGGTGAGACAGACAGACAGACAGCCAATCAAAATAGATAGATGGACAGACAGACAATCAATCTAGATCAGGGGTTCCCAACCTTTCCAAGCCTGGGGCCGGGTCACAATCTCTCAGTCAGCTTCAAGGGCCGGGTGGCTATTTTGCCATGCCTGCATGATGGGGGCAGCCATGTTGTCCCAACAGCTTTAAGGGGGTGGCCATTTTGTTTCCTGAATGCCCTTGAAGGGATGGGGTGGGGGCCACATAAAATAGCACTGTGGGCTGGATCCAGCCCTCAGGTCTTAAGTTGGGAACCCCTGATCTAGATAGTCAATCAAAATAGATAGATGGGCAGACAGACAGACAGACAGACAGACAATCTAGATAGATAGTCAATCAAAATAGATAGATGGACATACAGACAGACAGACAATCTAGATATATAGTCAATCAAAATAGATAGATGGACAGACAGACAGACAGACAATCTAGATAGATAGTCAATCAAAATAGATAGATAGACATACAGACAGACAGACAATCTAGATAGATAGTCAACCAAAATAGATAGATGGACATACAGACAGACAGACAATCTAGATAGATAGTCAATCAAAATAGATAGATAGACATACATACAGACAGACAATCTAGATAGATAGTCAACCAAAATAGATAGATGGCCATACAGACAGACAGACAATCTAGATAGATAGTCAATCAAAATAGATAGATAGACATACAGACAGACAGACAATCTAGATAGATAGTCAATCAAAATAGATAGATGGACATACAGACAGACAGACAATCTAGATAGATAGTCAATCAAAATAGATAGATAGACATACATACAGACAGACAATCTAGATAGATAGTCAACCAAAATAGATAGATGGCCATACAGACAGACAGACAATCTAGATAGATAGTCAATCAAAATAGATAGATGGACATACAGACAGACAATCTAGATAGATAGTCAATCAAAATAGATAGATGGACATACAGACAGACAGACAATCTAGATAGATAGTCAACCAAAATAGATAGATAGACATACATACAGACAGACAATCTAGATAGATAGTCAACCAAAATAGATAGATGGACATACAGACAGACAGACAATCTAGATAGATAGTCAACCAAAATAGATAGATAGACATACAGACAGACAGACAATCTAGATAGATAGTCAATCAAAATAGATAGATAGACATACAGACAGACAGACAATCTAGATAGATAGTCAATCAAAATAGATAGATAGACATACAGACAGACAGACAATCTAGATAGATAGTCAATCAAAATAGATAGATGGACAGACAGACAGACAGACAATCTAGATAGATAGTCAATCAAAATAGATAGATAGACATACATACAGACAGACAATCTAGATAGATAGTCAACCAAAATAGATAGATGGACATACAGACAGACAGACAATCTAGATAGATAGTCAATCAAAATAGATAGATGGACATACAGACAGACAGACAATCTAGATAGATAGTCAATCAAAATAGATAGATAGACATACAGACAGACAGACAATCTAGATAGATAGTCAATCAAAATAGATAGATAGACATACAGACAGACAGACAATCTAGATAGATAGTCAATCAAAATAGATAGATAGACATACATACAGACAGACAATCTAGATAGATAGTCAACCAAAATAGATAGATGGCCATACAGACAGACAGACAATCTAGATAGATAGTCAATCAAAATAGATAGATGGACATACAGACAGACAATCTAGATAGATAGTCAATCAAAATAGATAGATGGACATACATACAGACAGACAATCTAGATAGATAGTCAATCAAAATAGATAGATGGACATACAGACAGACAGACAATCTAGATAGTCAATCAAAATAGATAGATAGACATACAGACAGACAGACAATCTAGATAGATAGTCAATCAATGTAGATAGATAGACAGACAGACAATCTAGATAGTCAATCAAAATAGATAGATAGACATACAGACAGACAGACAATCTAGATAGATAGTCAATCAATGTAGATAGATAGACAGACAGACAATCTAGATAGTCAATCAAAATAGATAGATGGACATACATACACACAGACTGGCAATCTAGATAGATAGACTGGCCATCTATCTGTCCATCCCAGGTCACCCCCTCCTCCCAAAAGAAGGTGATAGTAAACCATTTCTGTGAATTCTCTACTGAGAAAAACCTGGGAAAAGATTGCCATAAGTCAGTTTTGACTTGATGCCGCACAATCATAGTTATAGCTCTGCATTCATTCCCGTTCAGGAAAAAAGGGCTGTGGTGGTTCAGTGGTTAAGAAGTTTCCCTTGTTAGCTGGAAGGCCAGCAAGTCAGTAGTTTGAGACCCGGGTACTCCAGGACGGTTTGAGCGCCTGTCATCTGTCCCAGCTCCTGCCAACCTAGCAGTTCGAAAGCAAGAAATTGCAAGTAGATAAATAGGGACCACTTTGGTGGGGGGGAAGGTCTTGGGGACATGAAAGGAGCCTCATTTGGGCGTCGCCTGAGTGGAGTTTCTCCAGCAAAACAATCCTTTCAACCTAGAATAATTTCTGACACGAAATTATTATTAGGAGGAAAAAAAATATCAACACATTTGCAATATGGAGCTGGCAGAACTGGCGGAGAGTTTTGCAGATATCTTGGACCGTCAAAAAGACAAACAGTGGTGGTGGTCCTAGAGGGCACCAAACCTGAACTGTCCCTGGAGGCAAAAAAGGTGACGCTGAGGCTATTCCTACTTTGGATGTATCATGAGAAGGCAGGTTTCCCTGGAGGGATCAGTAACAGTGGGAAAGCTGGAAGCAGTGGTGGGCTGGCCCACCGGGCTACCAGGACTCATCCCTGGATGCCCTAGCCCCCAGCACCAGTAGACACACAGCACCTTTGGCTTGACCACGGGCATGTGTGTACACCTGGTGGAAGCAACGGCCTCACTGTTGCTGTGAAAGAGAAGCACCAGGCTGGATTTTCCCCCTCCAAACCAGAAGGCACCCCTTGGTTTGGGGGAAAAAACCAGCCTGTTGCTTCTCCTCTTTCATGCCAACTGCTCCTACCGGGAGCATACATGTGCCAGCCGGACGAAGTGAGGGGAGCTGTGGGGTGGGAGGCTGGGCTGAGCTGGGCAGGGGAAGAGCCACCCCACAAGTCGGAAGTGTGAGAGAGCTGGCCAGCCCCAGCCAACAAGTGGATGGAAGGGTCACAGATGATGGTGGAGGCAGCAAATGCACCACCTGGCGCAGAGCAAACTCCCCCCCCCCCCCCGTCCGCCCCACTTCTGTGTCTGGGGGCTGGAGGAATGCTGAACCTTGCAAGGCTCTTGCTGCCGATGCCATGGAGGAGACAAGCCTGCGCTGGACCGGCAGACACCCTGCCACCCTGTTCGGTGAGCGGGTGGTGCTTCCTGTCCAGCGCCCTCCCATGGTGACCAGCACACCCCTGGTTGGAAGACAGCAGGAAAAGAGGAAGGCCAAAATGTGATGGATTGACTCCCTAAAGCAGGGATTCCCAACCTTTTCAAGCCAGGGGCTGGGCAGCCCTGCCATAATGTTGGAGTCACCATTTTGTCCCAACAGCTTCAAAGAGGTGGCCATTTTGTTTCTCGAATGCCCTTGGAAGGGTTGGTAGGCCACATGAAATGGCAATGCAGGATGGATCTGGCCCATGGGCCATGGGTTGTGAACCCCTGCCCTAAAGGAAACCACAGGCTTCAGTTTGTAAGAGCTGAGCGGGTTGCCTGAAGACCGGACACTATAGAGATCTCTCATCCATAGGGTTTCTATGACTTGGAGACGATTTGATGGCTTGCAACAACAACAACCGAACCCATGTCTTGAGATCTCCTAGAGCAGAGATGGCTAACCAGAGTGCTCCAGATGTTCTTGGACTTCAATTCCCAGAAGCCCAAGTCAGCACACCTGTTGATTGGGGTTCTGGAAATTGAGGTTCAAGAACACCTGGAAAGCCAAGGTTGCCCATCCCTGTGCTAGAGCATGGGTCTGAACACTTGGCTCTCCAGATGTTCTTGGGCTTCAATTCCCAGGAGCCTTTATCAGCAGGTGTGCTGGCTTGGGCTTCTGGGAATTGAAGTCCAAGAACACCTGGAGAGCCATGTTTGAGGAATCCTGTCTTAGAGGTAACAAAGAAAAAAAATAGCAAGATAGCTTCAATACACAGAAGGAAAACTCTTGATTCATTATGTAAAGACATGAGTGAGTGTAAAGGTCGCCCTTTGCTCAAAAGCTAGTCATATCCAACTCTAGGGTTCAGTGCTCATCTCTGTTTATAGCCAAAGAGCCAGCACTGTCTGTGTCAGCAGACATTTCCGTGGTCATGTGGCAGGCATGCCTCAACACCGGCGTGCAGGGAACACTGTTTACCTTTCCCACCAAAGCGGTAGCTATTTATCTTCTTGCAATTTCTTGCTTTTGAACTGCTAGGATGGCAGGAGCTGGGACAGAGGCGGGAGCTCAAACCGTCATGCAATACTCAGGAATCGAACTCCGACCTTCCAGTCATCGAGTTCAGCGTCTTAACCACTTGAGCCCCCGCAGTCCCTTTTTGAGTGAGTGTAGTTAAAAGCAAATCATAATAATAATTTCGTCTCAGTTGAATGGGGGAGAAAACCCGTTAACCATTTGTTCTATTATATTTCCCTATCAAATTATTTCTACGGGTCTTCTAATTTCTGCACCAAACTGGGTAGAGGAGCTTAAAATAACCTTTGGATTATGGCATCGGATTCCTTCCTCCGCCTGCATGTTTCTTTGAAGTTTATTGCCTGCCTGGACAGAGGCGGCTTCGGGATATGCATTAAGCTGTCAGCATCTGGTGCCTCCGCTGCTTCGAAGTTTCTTTGAAAGCTCTTGTTCGAGAAGGTTATTGTCTAAGCGGCCCTTTGAACAGGGGAGGCAGCTAAAATTAAATACAAATATATGTATATATGCATCTTTCTCCCTTCCAACGTGCACCTTTTGAACTTTTGTAGAGAATATAAACAAGCGTGTGTGTGTATGTGTGTGTGTGTGTGTGTTTGCAGAATGAGGTGACCTGCTCGCCTATTGCAACCTCAACACCGTTGCTTCCTTGTTATGAAATACCATCACCATCATCTTTGATTAACTTTTTTCATCACCAATATAGGGGCTGCAGTGGTTCAGTGGTTAAGAAGCTCAACGTTTTATCTGGAAGGCTGGCAAGTTGGCAGTTTGAGACCCAGGTACTGCAGGACGGATTGAGCACCCGTCTCTCTCCCAACTCTTGGGGACATGAAAGGAGCCTCATTTGGGCATCCCCTGAGCAGAATTTCTTCCACAAAAATCCTTTTAACCCAGAATAATTTCTGGTACATAATAATAACAATAATAATAACAACAACAACAACAATAATTATTATTATTATTACTACTACTACTACTACTACTACTACTACTACCATCAATATGTGCTCTTTGTTGCTGGGTTGTTGTTCTGTGTTTCTAAAGTTGGGTCATATCATTTTTGTTTTTGTTGATATTTATAATCTATTCAATTTGTTTAATTTTCATTGTAAAGATTTTTTTAATGTGTTGTAAGATACCCAGAGTAGGAAAATATGCCAGATAGATGGGATATACCTGTAACCAACCGAGCGAGCGAACGAGCGAGCGAACGAGCGAGCGAACGAGCCAGCGAACGAGCCAGCGAACGAGCCAGCGAACGAGCCAGCGAACGAACGAACGAACGAACGAACGAACGAACGAACGAACGAACGAACGAACGAACGAACAAACAAACAAACAAACAAACAAACAAACAAACAAACAAACCTGGAGTACTGGAAGGAACCCTATGAATCACTGAATCTAGTGGCTAGATTCTAAAGGTTTTTTTGGCCATGCCCCACCTAAAATCCTGGTTCCACTTCCACCCCCATTCCCCGGCGATGTATAATTCGTATTCTTCAAAAAGTGAACTCCTATTCAAGTGGAGGAAGCCTAAAAGGCCATTCACTTGGTCTAACTCATTCTTGAATTGCCCCATGCCCCTCTTAAAAATCAAATCGCCACCGCCTGTGGGGATCCACAGATCGAGACCCTATCAAGAAGGCAAGAAGTGGAGAATCAAACTCCCAACCCTCCGGTTCCACAGCCAGAGACCTAAACCATTGAGTCATCAGTGTTGCCCAAGTTATGTTCAAAACCAGGCAACTGTAAGTTCAAATGTTAAGTGTGAAGTAAAACACAAATCCAAGAATGTCCCTATTTCTGTGTGTGTGTGTGTGTGCGTGTGATTTGTTAAGTGAAAAAAAGGAGTGTTTCATTCGTGCAAAGGCTTCACAAGGGACTCTCGTATTTCATTTCGGCACAGATCCTGACATTTTCTCTCTGACACATCCATACAGAGAGAGGGGTGTCGCGGCTTATCCAGCACCCCTCGTGGGAGCCCTTGCATCCTTTTGCTGACTTCCATGTACGCCACTCAGAAATTTAAAGTTGACATGGGAGGCAACACAAAGAGCTGACGCAGGTAAGTGCTGATAATGAGGCAAACGCAGACCTTCTCCTTAACGATGCTCAGCAGAACAATGCCAAGGCAGCCAATTAGCCCAGCTAAAAAAGAAAGGAAGTTTTGCACTTCTCTGGGAAATGGATTCAAGAGTGCCAATAACAATAGAAGTCAAAGAAGGGAGACTGGTACCAAGGAGAGACATAGGTGGGCATGTCTGGTCAGTTATGGGAATTCAGAAGGTTGAACTGGGCAGTCGTCTTCCTCATTTGTGTCTAGGTCAGACTTTGAATGGCCAAAATGAAGACACTTTCTTGGCTTTGTCGTTGGCCAAACTCAAGTCCTGGTTGGTGCATTTTTCTGGCAGTCATTGGCAGACCAGCAAGTGAGCTAGATCCTCTATCTCTCCACATTCACACAGTGTGTTGTTGTCCACCAGCCTGCCCCCCCCCCGAGCCAGTTGGTCTTGCATTCAGGGACTCCAACCTTTAGCCTATTCAGGGTCTTCCAAGTGATGTAAGGGAGGTTGAGTTCCTCAGCCATCTCCTCCTTGAATGTTGTTCCTTGTCCAGTGAGCTCCTTCTTCCTCCATCTACTAATTAGATTCTGCTCTTGTCTACCCTCAAGAATGTTTGTTCTTGCCATAAAGCTCTTCCTGGATCTGAATTGGTGGACTTGAGGCTCATCTCTGTTCAGAGGATGTTGAGGGTCCTTCTCTTGCTTAGTTCTCTCAGCATCCACTGCTACTTCTCTCCTGATCTTACATAGAGCGATACCAACAAGAGGATGTATGGGCAGCGTTGGCTTCATAGAGGTTCCTCATAACAGTATGTGGTGTGGGGACACTGTGGGGAAAGGAATTATTAGCAGGTAACATCAGCAGTGAACATCTTGAATATGAATGTAAAACAATATTCATTTGGTTCATTCTTGCATTGGAACATCCTTCTCCTCATGGTTGTGAAAGAGGATATTCTCCTCAAGGCTGAGTTTTTAAGCAATTTCTCAACATGTTTACCAGATTTCTCATGATCATTTTGGGTGCCAATTTTCAGAACTAAACTGTCTGAGGGAGTGTCGCCCGGTCCCCAGCTTTAAAAGGTTGAGAACTCCTGATTTCAAGATACTGAAGCACAATATGGGTTTGTTGCATCCTCCTCAAGATTGATCTAGTGCCTGTGTGGTTACTGTGTTGGGGATTGCTTTGCATCCGAAAGGAAAGGAAGAACACACTCAATTTGCAAAAATTACACTGCACCACAAAAATAAATAAATATTGCCTGCTACTTGGTCTAATCCATGTGTCCTATACTAAATCAAGTGTGCTGAATCCAAATCTGAAGTCCAATTCTGCCTAGGATGTCAGGATCTTAAGTTAGCAAATCTCACCCTCTTGGTTAGGTTCTTGCATTGATCACGCGGCATATATTTGCCACAAATGTAGCAAAAATTATCCGGTTTATTAACACAGCTGCGCCTACTCATCTTTCGCTCAAAACGGACTCACTCTGGCCTAGCTGTACTATCGAATAAGATGGTTTCACACTAAAGACAAGCCCTTGGTCCATCTCGCCTTAGATACCTATTTCTGACATCAGCTCACTGTTGTCCAGACATGACCGTCCGCTGCTGGGACATGCATGCCACCGGGGGATGTGATTCAGCTGAGGCGGCAGCAGGCACAGTGGTAGCTGCAACTGTTATAACGTTCCCATGTAAAAATACATTACCCAGTGACCAACCATTTGAACAGCTATAGCACGCCTTGAAATCTGTACGTGATAGACAAATTCTGAGTTCAGATTTGGAATCAATACACTCGATATCATGTAAATCACACGTGTTATTCCCAGTAGCAAGATTGTTGTTGTGCAGTGTTGTAGAGCCATGGGGAGAAAAGAAGGACTCTCTCGCACTCTTTAGTCTTGATGAGTCAATTTTGTGGGGCTTTACGATCCCTTATTGATGCATCTCATCATATTGAGACAACCTAATCTATTACTTTTGAGTCATCTATTGACTCATATTTTCATGACCAATCTTGGGAAAATTTTACAACGAAAGATGTATCCCTAGGTGTTTTTTTTTTTTTGGGTAACCGGAAGCAGAAATGAAAGAAGAAAAAACCTTTGAGATAGAAATACACTATGAAAATCCCTACGTTATTATTAGTTTGTTGCTTTCTTTCATACCCTACATGCCTTTTCCTCCTGCTTTTGTCTTATATCGCATTTGTGATATATTTTCCTCTTCCTGCATTGAAATTTTGGTGTGATTTCTCTAATGTGCACATCATTTATACATTTTATCCAATGCACATATTTGTCCCCCATCTTTTTACCTAATGTACACATTCCCTCTGTTGACTAAAGCTCTCTCTCCGACGTCTCCGTTCTTCCCCCTATAGTCCTGCGTATTTTCGCTCGTTCCATTTCGAAATATATGCCTTATATTTGTGAGGACCTTATCTCTCTTTTTATTTCTTCAGGCGCAGCGATCACAGATTTGTGAATTCTTCAGGGAATGCGTATTTCCTCTCTTGCCAAAGCTCAGGAGATGTAAAAATGCTACTTACAGTCAAATCTGTAGAATCCGACAGCAATATTTTCTACTTTGTTCTCTGGGCCGTGTCGTCATTTAGGGAAGGCTCCAGATACGATGATGATTCTTCAAAGTGGAGAAAGTAGTGTTCATTTTTCATCTGTATACATTCTGAGGCTGCTGTGACAGATGTTCTTTGGGGACCTGTGACCATTTGGCCCTTAGAATCACGATTCTCCTTTCTTTGACAAGATGGGAGATAGAACTGGGTACTTTATTGGATGACACTTGGATCTGGTCTATGTTTGATTTCAAAGTAAAGAGCCATTAAGAGGAAGGACCATGCCCATCAATTGAAGTGAGCAGGGTAACCATCTCTGCTCTGTCTCTTCCCAATACAGTAGAGATACATCACCATTCTGCTTAAATTGTAAAAGAGCATTGGTTTTTTTAATATATATATATATATTCATAAAATACAAAAAAATAAAAATTAACACAACATAAGAACATAACACTATAACAACACTATAACATAAGTCATATCAAAAAGGAAAAAAAACGTGAACCCTTCCCCCGGAGACTAATGCATTTTATATCTAATGTTAGTAATTTTCTCTTTCTCCACCTAGAGTAAAACCTTGAGATACATAATTAATTTGTTCCTCGAGGTTTTTCATATCTTAAAAAAATTGTATCTAGAAATGTGGTTTCCCAAAGGAATGCATTGAAAAGCAAAAAAAACAAACAAAACTGTTCTGGATCTCAGAAAAGAGTGAAAAACCCAAAAATAATAATAATTAGAAAAACCATCACCAACATATTTTTTCTGTTCAAAACTCTTCATAAAGTGCAATTTGGAATTTTTCACTGCATTTTTGGCCAATTTATAAAGAGATTTGAACAGATAAAATAAGTTTATTTGGCTTTATTTTCTGAGCTTCAGAACGTATTAGTTTGGTTTTCAATGCATATTTGGCACATTTCTGACAGCACCCTCTAGTGACCAGCTCTGGTAATTGCCAGCTCAGTACCCAACTATCAGCTGTTGAGGGGATGGGGGAAGTTTCAGCACTTTCTGGTAGTAAGGAAAGCTTCAGGTGGTGCCAAAATGTGACAAAGAATTCCAAAAATGGAGCAGAAATGCTCCAAACATTCTCCCACCACTGTGAGAAGTATCAGAAAAACCAAAAAAGTTTTTTGTATCTTCAAAAGTTTTTTGCATCTCGAACCAATTTTTCTCAGATATCCTTTTGTATCATGAGTTTTTTGTAGGTTGAGCAATTTGAAACTTGAGGTTTTACTGTATTTCTAAAAACCAGCTGATTCTTGACCAGGTTTTACCCCCTTTCCCTTGACCATCACATAATCAATACATTTTGCCAAAATGTCTTTAGATTCATCTTCATTTGTCAATCCCTTTTAAAATGTTAAACTACATGTTAATTTCTCATTCAAAGCCCTGACCCATGGTTCTCTATACCAGTCCTTTATCCTAAAGTTCATTTTTGCCTTCCAATTTTTAGCCATTAGTAGTCTTGCTGCTGTAATCATCATAACTATTAGATTCTTTTCATGTTTGTCTGTTGTTGCATTATCACAGCCCATTAGCAAACTTATTTTGGGACACATCTTAAGCTTTAAATTTAATGTTTTATTGATTTCTTCAAAGACATCGCTCCATACTTTCTTAACCTCCGCATTCCCCCCACATGTGAAAATCATAGCTGTCAAGTATCCCTTATTGGCCAGGAAAACTCCTTATTTTACCCTCTTTCCTGCCGTCATCCCTTATTAATTAGACTGCAATGCCCTATTGCCACCATTGGAGGGCAGCACAGGATAAGCATCGCTGTCAAGTATCCCATATTTGCCGGGAAATTTCCCTTATTTCCAAATCCAAAACTTGACAGGTATGGTGAAAATATGTCCCAATATGTTCCTTGCACATCCATAAAAGAGCATTTCTAGTTTTGGATTTCCACATATATATTATGAAACACCCAGTTTGCCCTCTTTTAAAAAGTTCTACCCATCATCCTGGCATGTGAAATGTGAGCCATACAATCCATTGGTCAATAATTGTTTATCTGGCTTTTATCATTTCCCCATTCAAGACACATCCTTTGATAGATATTTTCTCCCTCTATTTCTGGAGTTACTGACCTCAGTTGGCTAGATCTGGTCCTGGTCTTTGTTGACCATGAAAGCCTAATTTCTGCCCATTTTACGGCTATGCTCACCACCCTTTCTGCTTTGCCTGGTGTTTCTTCAACAGCCCTTTTCTCACTTCCTTCTATCCTTCGTAGAGTTCAGGCAATCCTACACCGGAATGTGATGGCATCACAATACCATGATGGCATCACAGTACCATGATGGCATCACAATACCATGATGACATCACTAAGGACAGATACAATCCTTAGAAGAGGTAGATCCTTCTTTACATTGAGAAAGACATGCACTGGTAGAGACAAGAAGGATAGTGTCTTATTTTACTGTTCATCTCTTGACTATCGTTTGGTTCAAAACAAAAAGGAGCCATTCTAAGAATCCAATTATTTCTTTATAGATTAGTAGAGTTCATAATTCACAAGAACGTGCCCAAACCTTATAGGGTTCTCTGATAGCTTAGGTTGCCTGATAGATTATACCAGGAAAAGCAATGCAAGCTGAACATTATCTCTTTCAGCAGTTTCCACTGTTTTGTCTGATATAAATTTTAGTTGCATAAATTGTTATCATAGCTTCTCTTCTTAGATTCAGGAAGAGCTTTATGGTAAGAACAAACACTCTTGAGGAGACACAAGAGCAAAACCCAATTAGAAGGTGGAGGAAGGAGCTCACTGGACAAAGAACATCATTAAAGGAGGATATAGTTGAGGAACTCAACCTCGCCTATGTCACTTGGAGGACCCTGAATAGGCTGAGGGTTGGAGTCCCTCAATGCTAGACCAATATGATCAAGTTGGGGCTGATGGTGGACAACAACACGATGTGTGAATGTGGAGAGACACAGAATCCATTGGCTCATTTGCTGGTCTGCCGATTGCTGCCAGGTCTGCCAATGACTGCCAGAAACGTGCACCGATGAGGACTTGAGTTTGGCCAATGATAAAGCCAAGGAAGTGGCTTCATTTTGGCCGTCTAGGGCAGGGGTTCCCAACCTGAGGCTCGTGGCCTGGATTTCATGTGCCCTCCAGGCCCTCCAAGGCCATCCGTGAAACAAAATGGCCACTCCTTTGAAGGTGTTGGGACAAAATGCCCCCCCCCCCCCATTGTGCAGGCAGGGCAAAATGGCCCCTGGCTTGAAAAGGTTGACCACCTCTGGTCTAGGGTTTGATTGGGACACAAAAGAAGAAGAAATACTATTCACCAGCAAGAGGTTGTGGTCATAACAGCATCTGCCTCCTTCTGCCCGCACTGCCAATAGCAGTTTGTCTTTCATTTCACACAAGGGCCATTTCTTCGGAAAGAACGACTGCTTATCTCGTAATTCCCTTCATTACAGAAATGGTTTGTGACTCCGTACAATGGGGCGCTGAAGATCTCCTTTATCCCAGGTTGGCGGTTGCCCCCGCTCATGTATTCAATAGACTGTTTAGTTAGTGCTTTAGGGAAACATCTGAATTCCAGAAGCTAATTGGCTTTGGTCATGCGGTGTTTGCAGCCCACATAGCAAAAAAGTAAAAAAAAAAGTACAATATGAATGTTTGCAAGTAATAACCAGAAATTGCAATCTGCTTATAAGTACCGGTAAATGGATCTCCCCACCCAACCCTATTTTGGTGGTTTCCTCCCCTATCTTTGCGGTTGAGTGTCTTATCGGGCGTCATTTCTATCATGTGCATGGAGATAAAGCAGAGCTAATCCGACTCTTCTGCTCCTTGACCTGCAATATTGACACCCAACGAGAAGCCTAGAATCAGAGTTGAATTAGCAGTCCCCCCCCCCCACGCTTGGGGCGCCAAATAAAATGGGAATATATTAAAGAGCCATGCACCTTCCTGTTCAAATGGAGAACGGTTGTTCGGCTTTGTAGAACTGCCATTCTGTGCTGGGTATTAAGCTATTCGTTGGCAGAAGGGTGGCTGTTTGAGGCAGACGTGGAGCCCCAGCTCTGTAAAAGAGCTTCTGTCAATGAAAAGATGGAGTAGAAAAACTCTCAACATCAGGAAGACGAAATATCTGGTTATAAGCCGAACACCAACTCACGGCAAGCTCATGGCAGAAACATGAGAAAATCGAAAGAGTGGCTAACATTGTCTATTTGGGGGAGTACGTTAAATGGAAATTGGGATCCATTTAATGGGGACTACCTGAATAAATTAATGGTTAGGTTAAGGTTAAGGTTCCCCTTGCTCGAAAGCCAGTCGTATCCTATTCTAGGGTGCAGTGCTCATCTCTGTTTCAAAGCCGAAGAGCCAGCGCTGTCTGCTGCTGCAGACGCTTCCGTGGGCATGACTAGACACCGAAGCGCACGGTGCGCTGTTACCTTCCCACCGAAGTGGTTCCTATTTATCTACTTGCAATTTCTTGCTTTCGAACTGCTAGGTTGGCAGGAGATGGGACAAAGACGGGAGCTCATTCCGTCCTGCAGTACTCGGGAATTGAACCCCTGACCTTCCGCCTCCCAGTCAGCGTCTTAGGCACTTGAGCCACTGGAGGATACCTGATAACATCCAATATGCTGATGACACGGTGTTGTTGTCCACAAACTTTGCAGCTCTTCGGTTGATGCTGGATTGAATTAAAGCTTCATGTGTAGAATTTGGCTTGGGTCTCAACATCAAGATGATGAAATATCTGGTTATAAGCTGAACACTGACTCATGGCAAGCTCGTGGAAAGGACACAAGAAATCGAAAGAGTGGATAAAATTGTCTATTTGGGGGTTTTGTTAAATGAAAATTGGGATCCCGGGGCAGAGATTAAAATATGAATAGAAAATAGCAAGATCAAGCTTAGACTCCATAGAGCAACACTGGTGGCTAAGACGCTGACTGGGAGGCGTAAGGTCAGCAGTTCGATTCCTGAGTACTGCAGGACAGAATGAGCTCCCGTCTTTGTCCCAGCTCCTGCCAACCTAGCAGTTTGAAAGCAAGAAATTGCAAGTAGATAAACAGGGACCACTTCTGTGGGAAGGTAACAGCGTTACATGCGCTCCGGTGTCTAGTCATGCCTGCCACATGACCACAGAAACGTCTGCAGAAGCAGACTGTGCTGGCTCTTCGGCTATGAAACAGATGAGCACTGAACCCTAGAGTTGGATACGACTGGATTTCAAGCAAGGGAAATATTTATCTTTACCTACCTTCATAAAGATGTGTCATTTGTTATGCAGTAGAGCTCTAAGGGGCTGCGGTGGCCCAAATGTTTAAGACACTGAACTGGAAGGTCGGAAGTTCGATTCCCAGGTACTGCACGACAGAGTGAGCACCCGTCTCTATCCCAGCTCCTTCCAGCATAGCAGTTCAAAAACAAGAAATTACAAGTAGATAAATAGGGACCACTTTGGTGGGAAGGTAAACAGGATTCCATGCACTCCGGTGTTGAGGCATGACTGCCACATGTTCACGGAAAGGTCTGCAGATGCAGACAGTGCTGGCTCTTTGTCTATATACAGAGATGAGCACTGAACCCTAGAGTTGGATATGATTGTGTCCCGATTAAACCCCAGATCGGGGGTTCCCAAACTTTTCAAGCCGGGGACCAGGCCACGCTTTCTCAGTCAGCTTCAAGGGCTGGGTGGCCATTTTGCCCTGACTGCATGATGGGGGTGCCCATTTTGTCCCAACAGCTGCAAAGGGGTGGTCATTTTGTTTCGTGAATGCCCTTGGAGTGGGTGGGTGGGGGGCACATGCCTTAGTATGGGAACTCCCTGTCCTAGACAGGCAAAATGAATGTTAGAGTGGAATATGATTGGCTTTTGAGCTGATCCGAATAGTGAGATGTGATGTGTTCCCAGTGTTGCTCTATGGAGTCAAAGCTTGGACATTGACTAAAGCATCTGAAAAGAGAATCATGGTGTGCTGGCTTTGCCTGCTTCCCCCGGGAAGAAATGGGTGCTCTCTCGCAGTCCTACTTGGGAGTAAGCGGAGCTCTGTCTCATAGCTGAAGAGCCAGCGCTATCTGCATCTGCAAACATTTCCAACACCGGAGTGCGCACAACACTGTTTACCCTCTAACTGAAGAGGGACCTATTTATCTACTTGCAATTTCTTGCTTTTGAACTGCTAGGTTGGCAGGAGCTGGGACAAAGACGGGAGCTCACTCTGTCATACACTACCCAGGAATCGAACTCTGACCTTCCAGTCAGCGAGTTCAGAGTCTTAACCACTTGAGCCACTGCATCCCCCTGAAGGGAATGGGAATGCTTGCAAAATAATAATAATCTGGAAGGGAAGTTCTTCCTCCGTTTCTAGTTAAATTACCCATTGCTGAATCTCAATTTTTGAAACAAATATGGCGTTAACAAATATTGTAAAAAACAAACAAACCCGTAACTACCTGGAGAGAACAAGGGTTGGTTGGTGAGCAAAATACATTTTTTAAAGAATGCTAATGTTATCTACAGATAATGAACGTGTCTAAGGACGAAGAAAGGAAATAACTAAGCCAAGATAATTGATTACTTTGCTGAGCATGCAAAATGAAATCCGAGTAGATGAAAAGGAAATGACACCATTATGTATTGCCGGGGTACTATTTCACAGATGGTAACTTTTTTTTTATAATTAAATGTTGTGATGAAGTATCGAACAGCTGAGATGGCATGTCTAATTTATACAAAATGGGCTTGCTAAAATTTGAGCAGCGCGCCTCTCCATTAGCATCCGGCTCCCCTTGCTGCTCGGAGAATTCATGATATATTTTGCTTGGCAAAGTTTGTTGGAGCCCACGGTGAAAACTTTGCAACGGCTTGGTGGTGGAGCGTGTGCTTCGACAGGAGAAATTTCTGGGCCAGAAGGATCTAGGAAAATCGGGAAGGCTTGGACGTTCAAAGAGTCCACATCTTTGATGCAAATATAGAGATCTTCTGTTGTTGGATCTCTGCCGCGAAGCGGGTTGCGCAAGCTGGATTGGGGCCGGTAGGACCCGGAGGAGACTGGTCAAGCAAAGACACACGAGGCACGATGGAGCAAAGACCAGTGGTTTAATGATCACAAATCATGAGCATTTATGCTGTTCTGGCTGCATGCATAAGCGTAGCAATACAGCGCGAAACCTGACTTCACACATCGTGTTTACACAGGTTAATTGGGGAAGTCTACACAGGGGAAGTTCACTCACTAACTTAATTAACTACCGGGGACATACATTGTTCCTCGTTATCGGGAGTAAACAAGTGGCCAACGTTGACTCTAGGGCTTTAAGGAATCCGCAGACGCGAGATTACCTATTACATGCCTAGCGAGTTAGTCATTAGCTCTCCATAGTCCGAGCTGCTTGTCAGATCAGCTATTGATGAATTAAACTCTATCTAATATTCTGCTCCCCCAATTTCTGTCCCCTCAAGAACCCGTGGCAACGAGGTGATCTTCCATCCCCGGGGTTCTGTCAGGGACAGCATGCCAATTGTGTGCACGGATCCCACATTCTGTATCTAAAATTTTTCTCTCCAGATAAATTAAAGATATTCCCCTTCAGTTTAAACATATGCCCCACTTGAACTCTTCTTCTTTCACGTCCCGATCAAACCCTGGACTGCCAAAATGAAGCCACTTTTTTGGCTTCGTTGTTGGCCAAACTTAAATCCTCATCGGTGCAGGTTTCTAGTTCTTCTTCTTTTGTGTTCTGATCAAACTCCGGACTGCCAAAATGAAGCCACTTTCTTGGCTTTGGCATTGGCCAAACTCAAGTCCTCAATGGTGCAGGTTTCTGGTTCTTCTTCTTTTGTGTCTCAATCAAACCCTGGACTGCCCAAATAAAGCCACTTTCTTGGCTTTGTCATTGCCCAAACCTAAGTCCTCATCAGTACATTCAATTCAATTCAATTCAAATTTAATTTACACCCCGCCTTTCTCTGACCGAGGCAGACTCAAGGCGGCAACAACAACTCAAACAATACAATATAGTACAGTACAATTCGAAAAGCAATATTCAAAGTCAAAATACAATGCAAAATATCACATCAAAAAATAAGCATAACATCATACAATACAATTCAAAAAATCACATCAAGAAAATAACATACATTATAAAGACCACAACAATCAACCTCAACCACCCAGCAGTCACAAAGGCGCCCCGCGATTCAAACGTCCATGAGGGCTGCTGCGATGTTGGTGATGGTTGAATGGCTTCCACCTGCCTCTTCCCCCGACGGGCTGGCAGGAAGAGGCGGCATGGCTCCAGCATCCCTTGAACTCCCTGCCCGGTGGGCCAAAGAGAGGGGCGCCGGGCGCAGCAGCCTCCCATCCCGGGACCGAGATATAGCCACCGGGAGAGACCCGGAGGTCCAGTGTCAATGAGGGTGGGAGAGCCGCTTTTGGGGCCGCAGAAAGGCAAGCTCCAGGTGCGACCAGTTCTCTCCTCCCCGCTGCCGCCTCCGGCCGGTCGCCGCTCGAGCTCCACAGGGCCTCCAAACTCCGACATCAGTGGTGTCGGATGCCTGCTGGCAGTCATCGGCAGACCAGCAAATGAGTCAATGGATTCTGTGTCTCTCCGCATTCACACAGTGTATTGTTGTCTGCCAACAATCCCCACTTGAACATGTTGGTCTTGCATTTGTGTACTCCAAACCTCAGCCTATTTAGGGTCTTCCAAGTGACATAAGGGAGGTTGAGTTCCTCAGCCATGTCCTCCTTTAATATTGTTCCTTTCCCAGTGAGCACCTTCCTCCATCTTCTAATTTGGTTTTGTGTACCATCAAGAATGCTTCTTCTTGCCATAAAGCTCTTCTTGGATTTGAGTCTTTGGACTTGAGGCTCATCTCCATTCAGAGGATGTTGAGAGTCCTTCTCTTGCTTAGTTCTCTTGGTGTTTGCTGCTACTTCTTATCTTAGGTGGAGTTATACCAACAAGAGGATGTATTTTCTCAACTGGTGTAGTTTTGTCTTCTTGAATTACCCCAGCCCCACTAGCCTACTTTTCCAGTGGCCCCAGATGAGATACTTGGCTGCATAGAGAAAGGCTAGGAGTATCCTTTTCCATTGTGGCTCCTAGGGAGAAAGCCAGTCTTCATAGCCATGGGAAACTGCATGATCCTAGAGCCGTGATGGCAAACCTTGGCACTCCAGCTGTTCTTGGACTTCAATTCCCAGAAGCCCAAGTCCCTGTGAATCTACATGAATGGGTTTACTACTGTGTGTGTGTGCAGTAAACCCATTTGTGTGGATTCACAGGGACTTGGGCTTCTGGGAATTGAAGTCTATGAACAGCTGGAGAGCCAAGGTTCACCATCACTGCCCTGAAGTGTCTCCAGAAGAAGAGAAAGGTAAACCACATCTGTTTATTCTCGACCTGGAACAACTTGGAAGAGGCAGTCGTATGTCGGAATTGCCTTGACAGCACATGATTATTCAATTTCAAGGTTAAGTGCTCCTAAATCCACATTTCCTTCATTTCCCTTCAGGAATCAAATTCACATGACAATGCAAGCAAAGCCTAATGGGCTTCAGAGAAACCAGTACAATTTCTTCTGACCAACATTAGAAGGACTGCATTGGCTTAGTGGTTAAGATGCTGAACTTGATGACTGGAAGGTCGGCAGCTCAGCAGTTCAAGACCCAGGTGCCGCATGACGGAGTGAGCTCTTGTCTCTGTCCCAGCTCCTGCCAACCTAGCAGTTTGAAAGCAAGAATTTGCAAGTCAATAAATAGGTAACCCTCAGGTGGGGAAGCTAACAGTATTCCATACACTTTTGACATCTAGTCATGCTTGCCACACGTCCATGGAAATGTCTGAAGATGCAACGGAGATGAGCACTGAACCCTATGGTTAGATACGACTGGCTTTCAAGCAAGGGCGACCTTACCTTTACCAATACTACGTCATTGTTTTTGCTCAATTAGGCTTTGGCTCTGTCAATGAATACAGTAACATGACCTTCTGGTATTTTTGAACTTGTCTTGAGCACACAATGAAGTAACGGCTATTTTATTTCAATTTTTTGCTTTCATCCCACTAGTCAAAACTCAAAAGTGATTATCTAGTTTTTAACCTTGATTTCTCTCTTACAAATAATATGAAACAAGGAATACAGAAGAAAGGGGACCATGGAGAACATGAGAGACATCTTGAAGGGACGGCGTGGCAAGCGCATTTATGGATTTTTCCACTGAGAGAAGCCAATTCTGCTAGGTACACAGAAGAGAAAGTTGGCTCCCTGGAACAATTGTATGCCATAACACTGTCCAAACACCTTGAAATTGCCTCCCATTCTAAGAGTCTATCATGTGAGAACTGGGGAAGGGTATTATAAATTATGAAGCGCCTGCGATTCCCTTTTTGTTTGACTGGGGACTGATTTCATTCCAAAGCACATAGAAGGTTAACTACCCCCGTAGAGAGTCTCCCCATGAGTAAATGCCAACATGTTTAGATTTAGGCGGAATAAAGAATTAAAGCAAACAGATTAGCTGGATAAACAAGTGGCTTTGCAGGCTGCGAGAGAGACTTTCCCTGAGATATTTTATTAAAGTTTCCACTCAAGTGGGCTCTTCCATGCCCATGGCCTATGGATTATATCAGGCAGCTTTAGTAACAATTGCAAATCCACACTATTTCTCGTCGACCTGCTTTGGCCTCCTCCGTGTCTAGACCGGACGTGAAACTGCCAAAATGAAGGTGACCATCCATGAAGACTGTCCTGAGAATATAATGCAGTGGCTTCCATTCACCTTTCCGCATCACAGTGTGACACCCATGGTGCCACTGATCAAGTTTCGTGAGTCACTTTCTGGCTCCACAAGTCACCTTTTGGCACACAAAGTCCTTCTCAGCCCCATCACAGTGTGACACCCAGTTCCATGAGTCACTTTCTGGTCCTGAGTCCTTTTGGCACACAAAGTCCTCCTCATCAGCCCCAGGCCAGGATGGATGAAGCTGTTGCTCTCCATCAAGAGGGATTCAAGTGGGACCATTTAATCCACTTGGGCACCATCACCTTTCCCTGTGGACTTCACCAAGGTTATCAGGTTAGTTAAGCACCATCTGATGATTGGCGTTGAGTCACTAGCAGTAGCGTCTACTCCAGTGATTCCCAACCTTTTCAAGCCGGGGGCCAGGTCACATTCTCTCAGTCAGTTTTGAGGGCTGGATGGCCATTTTGCCCTGCATGCATGATGGGGGTGGCCATTTTGTCCCAACAACATCAAAGGGGTGGCCTTTTTGTTTCTCAAATGCCCTTAGAGGGGTGGGGGGGCACATGAAATGGCACTAGGGCCAAATCTGGCCCACAGGCCTTAGGTTGGGAACCCCTGGTCATGGGTGTTCTGGGCACATTGGGAGGGTGGTTGACAGGAAGTGATGGGAGGTTGGGGGGAGAAATCCCATACATTCCCATTACCTCTGCCTGCCTCTGGGAGTCACCAGTCACTGGGGCACATGGTGATGAGTCCCTGTATCCCTGTGGGCCAGCACTCCACTGGCCCTGGTCTACTCCATTACAATAGCAGGATAACCTGACCATACTGGCATATTGTTGTTATATATACTGTATATATAAAACAGAGGTGTGGTCTTGTATGTGCGCTATAGAAATCCACACCCCTGGACTGATCATGCTCAAAAGTGGCACATACATACCTTGCCCTCTGGAGAACAGCACTGGGGGAGTCACAAACCCCATGGGGGTGTATGCCCCTAAATTGATCTGCAAAGGGAAGCATACCCGACAGGAGGGTGTAGGTCACCTGATTGTGGCATTACCATGATGTAATTGAGCTGGGCAGGGGCCTGACACAGGTGGCCAGACACATAGTGATGCTAATGTTATAGCCCCAGGTAGGTCACATGATTGTGACATCATCATGATGTAATTGAGCTGGGCAGGGGCCTGATACAGGATAAGGGTGGTAAGTGACTGTTGACGGAGAAAAGTAGGATGGGTGAGGGAAGAGAGAGACGGAGGAAAGGAAGTAGGAGTGACCCACATACACCCCATGAGGTTTCCATTGGAAAGGCTGGCCTATATTAAAGAAAGAAAAAACCCAAGCAAGGCCGGGTAATTGGCTAGTTACAGATATTATTCAGTGATACAATTCTATCTCCCAGTCTTGCTTGTTTTTGAAAGCTTGTGTGCGGATTCCGCATGCCCAATTGGCATAGAACCTTGGCAGAGGTTAAACCAGTCGAGCAAACTCCTGGCCACTGGCCCTTGCCAGTATGGAAATCGGGGGGGGGGGGGGGGTGGATTAATAATCAGAGGGTTGATTCACCCACATCTGACCTGACCAGCGATTCTGCTGAGAGAAGCAGATCACTAACCTCCGTTACGTATTAAGCAATTACTGACTCACAGATCAGCCCAAGCTCTAGTGTAAATAGAGGCCATATTTACCCTGGTGTAAGCCTCGAACAATGGTTTTCCCCTGTCAGTGTTTGCCCGAGTTAATTAACTTCCCCAAGAGAGATTTCCCATTAACCCGAGTAAATGGGCGATGTGATTTTCTGTCAGATGACGATTCTATCCCGTTTTGCCTTCTGATCTATATATGATGATGCTTTTCCCTCAATAAACCACTGATCTGATCTCGCTCCATACTGCCTCGTATCGTTACTTGATCAGTCTCCTCCGGGACCTCACGGCCGTCCAGCGGCCCTGATTCTACATCTGGTGACCCCGAGACGTGATCTTACCCGAGAGTAAGCGATCACACGGTCCGGTTCTGCGCGGCAGCCCGGTCGGTAAGCCAGCCGATCGGGAAGACGGCCCAAGTGGCGGGGCATTACAGAAGAGGCATCCTACAGCTTGCTCCCGACTTTCGCGGCAGGCTTGCAGTAACGGAAAAATGCGTTCCGCTCAGGATCAGCTGTGAACCCCTGACAGCGCAGAGGCCACCGTGGGCCCGTGGCAGCAGGCCATGCTCCGAGCTCTACCCAGACACTCGTCACGCAAAACCTATTGCCTGAACTACAGACGCGTCGACTCGTCCCGAGGAGGAATCTTCGGAGGACCCCGCAGGTAATATGGGGACTTGTCCTCAGCGGCAACGTCCGTCCGCTAGCCAAAGAATTCATGAGGAAGAATTCAAAATCCTGGCCAGGGTATATCAGACACGCTTTCACAGTGGAGAGCTAGCGAGACTTTTGGTGTACTTAAGGGAACACTGCCTGCTTTTCCCAGAAGTAGGTATGCTAACCCTTCAGCTCTGGGATCAGATAGGAGACTGCATTCAGCAACCCCCGAAAGCTCCAGAGGGCATAATTCGCACATGGAGTAAATGTAGGAAGCTCTTAGCGGAGGTAGATCCAGTCCGGGTAGAGGCCAAAGAACCCCCAGCGTCAGTAGAGCCATCGGCACCCACGGCGCTCTATCTATCATTACAGTTTAAGCAGAGTAGTGTAGGGAGCTTTCCCTCGGTGACAGCTGCAGACGTCACCGACGGAATGCATGGAATGGGAAGCGCAGGCGCTTCTCTGACAGCTACAAGTTCCCAAATCAAGAGTGCCCTTCAGCGCACAGTTGAGGAAGAGATCAAGAAGGGGGATTTGCCAGCAGAAGAACTAGCTGAGCTTAGTCAGATTTGTCCAATTCGCTTGGAAATGGATGCCCTCACAGGGCAACAGCAGGTAGTTCATTCACCAGTCCCGTATAAGCTTCTCATGGCTATACGGAAGGCCATTTCAGAGACAGGGCTACAGAGTCGCTTCACTAGGGGCACGCTTCAGCAAGTGTGCGAGAATACCATGTTCATCCCGCACGACTGGAAAGCTGTCATGCGGATGAAGCTCAACCCCAGCCAGTATTTGCTATGGGACAGCGAGTATCGCCTCGAGGCGCAGACAAGGGCTGCCAGGATGGGAGGCGCAGTACTTCCTGACCAGTTATATGGTTCAGGTGCCTTCGAATCCATCGATGCGCAGACCAACTTGCCACTCGCCACACTTCAGATGTAAGCCGAGGCGGCCTTCAGGGCTTTTCTCAAGGTTCCAGCAACTGGCAAAGCGGCCAAAAATTACACCGCAGTCAAACAGGGAGCCCAGGAGTCCTACATGGACTTTATCAATCGCTTAGAGGAAGCGATCAGTAGGCAGATCGATAACGAGCAAGCCCAACAAGAGCTCATGATGAAATTGGCCAAAGACAATGCCAATCTCGACTGCCGTAAAATCTTGCAGTCACTGGGTAATCGTCCCGACTTGACTCTCACGGATATGATTAGAGCTTGCGCCGACGTTGGCACAGAATCCTACAAAATGGGTCTGCTGGCGGCAGCAGTGCAAGGGGGTAGGAAACCCAAAAGCAGAAACCAAGGGGCATGTCACAATTGTGGCAAGGTCGGTCACTTCGCTAGGGAGTGCCGATCCAAGGGAGGCGGACAAAATTCCGGCCGTTCCAAGGCTCCAACCACCCCGTGTCCGAGGTGTAAGAAAGGCTACCATTGGTCCAGATACTGTCCGAATTCGGGAAACCGGAACGCGGGCACGTCTCTGGCCCCGGTCCAAACAGAGGCTTCCCTTGCTCTGGGCGGGTCAGAGCTAGACTAGATTCCAATCACATTCCTAGCATTGCGAGGGCACAGGCCAGCCCCAAGAGTAGTACAGGGCTAGAATTGACTTGCCAGGCGGACGTCACATGCGACCTGCCAGGCACAGTCTATCTGGTGGACTCCCAGTACATGGGACCCCTGCCCAAGGGCTTTATAGGTTTAGTTTTGCCTCGCAGTGTAGCAGGAGCACGCGGAATTCTTGTAATTCTGGGAGTCGTTGACTCCAATTTTTCAGGCGTTCTCCAAGTCCAGCTTTGGACACACCTACCCCAGACCATTCACAAAGGAGACACATTAGCGCAACTGATTATGGTTCCTTGTCACTCGCCAGCAGATAGCCAGGGAAGGCTCAGGGACAGCTCAGAGTCCGGGTCAGCAGACCGCTCGAGCGCAAGGGAGGCAGTGCAAGGATACCAAGTCTTAGCGACAGTGGAGACCAACATTGAGTGGAAACAGCGACCAGTTATTGAGGTATTTTTGAATAAAAAATCATTCTCAGGGTTGTTAGATACCGGAGCTGACGTCAGCGTGGTCAGCCGAAGCCAGTGGCCACGGGAGTGGGCCATTGAGCCGGTCTCCGATGTGTGGGGGGTAGGCGGCATCCAAGAAGCGTTTAGGAGCCGGGAGTGGGTGGAAGTCACAATCCCAAAGGCTGACGGCACAGCGGTCATTCGGCCGCACATTCTGGATGTGCACATCAACCTTTGGGGGTGAGACATTTTACAGCAGTACGGTGCTACTCTTACCTTCGGGTAATGGTGTTGCCACTTAAATGGCTCACCAATACGCCGGTCTGGGTGGAACAATGGCCGGTACTGGGAGAGAAATTAGTCGCCCTAAAGCAACTGGTTAAAGAACAGCTAGACGCAGGACACATAGAGCAGTCCACTAGTCCTTGGAATTCGCCTATTTTTGTCATCAAAAAGAAGTCGGGGAAGTGGCGACTCCTCCACGATCTCAGAGAGATCAATAAATGTATACAGCCAATGGGTCCGCTTCAATGCGGCATCCCAAATCCAAATATGATTCCTGAGGGTTGGGAGATCCTAGTCGTAGATCTCAAGGATTGCTTTTACACCATTCCCTTAGACCCCAGGGACAGGGAAAGGTTCGCCTTTACGGTGCCGGTTGTGAACCACAGCGAGCCCATGCAGCGTTACGCGTGGAAATTTCTGCCACAGGGCATGCTCAATTCACCCACCCTGTGCCAAATTTATGTTCACAATGCACTGGCAAAGTTTCGAAACCTTCATCCCACAGCCTTAGTATGCCATTTCATGGATGATATCTTGGTCGCAGTGCCGCAACTTGGCAGCGAAATGTTTAAAGACCTCCAGGCCAGCCTGGGGGAGAAAGGGTTACTCATTGCCCCGGAGAAAGTACAGAGAACCGAGCCCTTCTCCTACTTGGGTCATCGGCTTCTCCACTCTTTTGCAGCACCAGTTTTGCCCCAGATCAACTTAAAAGACTCAGTCACCTTGGTAGAATTACAGCAGGTTTTAGGAAACATTAATTGGGCCAGACCGTATTTCTGATTGGATACGGATCTTTTGAAACCGCTCTCCTCGCTGCTAACGCTAGGCAAGCAGCCGGCAGACCGGATACAAATTCCTCGAGAGGCACGCTTGGCTCTCGAGAAAGTCAACCAAATTCTCAGCCAAAGGTGAGTGGACAGGATTGCGCAGGGGCCATATGCCCCGATCCTGAAGTTGTACATCGTTCGGGCTGGATCCATGTTCACCGGAGCCCTAGGAGTGGACTCCGAGAAAGGGGCGAGTATCGTGGAATGGGTGTACTTGCCGAACACCTCTTCCCGAAACATCGTTCCTCCCCAAGAGTTGGTCTCCGCGGTGGTTTACCGCGGAAGGCTGAGAGCCAGGGACATTTCAGGGCACGACTTAGCAAAGATCGTGGTCCCGTTCACCAAAGAGCAGGTTCAGCAATTGATGCAGCTCGGTGACTCGCTTCCAATTGCCTTGGAGGGATTCACCAGATGCTTGGCATACCACTTGCCAAAAGACCCCAGACTTGTCTCACTTCAAACGCAGACAGTCAGCTTGTTCGAATTGCTCTCGCTGGTTCCGCTTCAGGGGGCCAGGACAGTTTTTACGGATGGGGGTCGTACATATGGTGTCTTAACTTGGCAGGAGGGCCAGGCTTGGCGCACGCTGTTAACTCTTCCACAGAAGTCCGCGCAGCAGGCAGAGTTGGCAGCGGTGAACCTTGCCTTGCGCACCTTCGCCAAAGAGCGCCTAAACATCATTACTGACAGTCAGTATGTTAGGAATTTGCTTCACAGTCTACCGGGAGCATACATCACTCCTGCGATAGACAAAAACTTGCTGAGTTTGTTCCTCACAGCTCAATTTCACTTGCGAAACCGCACGGAAGCGCTCTATATTGCCCACATCCGAAGTCACCAGGACCTGCCGGGTCCAATCTCCACGGGCAATAGCAGAGCGGATGCGGCTGCAAAGGAAATTCAGCAACGGTCAGTGTTAGGTGTTTTCACTACTCCAATTCAGAGCCATGCATTCTTTCATCAGAATGCGAAAGCGCTCGCCAGACAGTTCAATCTGCCACTTTCTCAAGCCCAAGGCATAGTTCGCTCTTGCCAGCATTGTGCAGGGGTGCCGGGGGGGGGGCCGTCGTGGGGGGTCAACCCACGAGGGACAGAAGCTAACCAGGTGTGGCAAATGGATGTCACGCACGTCCCGCAGTTTGGCAGATGGCAGTACATGCACGTTTGCATTGATACTTTTTCACAATTCGTTTGGGCGACAGCGCAAAAAGGGGAGACAGCTTCCCACGTGGAGCAGCACCTCCTCGCCTGCTTCGCGGCGATGGGCAAACCTCGGCACGTGAAAACCGATAACGTGCCGTCCTACAGCTCTAGGCAGTTGGCTAACTTCATGGCCACCTGGGACATTAAGCATACTTTTGGCGTTCCTTACAATCCGCAGGGGCAAGCGATTGTGGAACGGGTCAATAGGATGCTCAAGTCCTACATTGACAAACAAACAGAAAGGGGGGAGCCACCAGCCCTCCCCAAGTCACAGGGTCAGGCACAGCATCGTCTGAATAAGGTATTGTTCACCTACAATCACCTTAATGTTTTTTCCGATTGCACACCGTAGGAGAAACACTTCCGCCGTTCGGAAGCTCTCCCGCGACCGATGGTCCGATACCGGGTGCCACCAGACCCTTCCTGGAGGGGCCCGCCGCCACTCGTAACCTGGGGAAGAGGGTATGCTGCAGTTATGTCTCCTACAGGTGTCATCTGGATTCCAGCTCGGTGCGCCAAGCCTCACTTGGAACACATGGCGTGGACCCAGACCGACCCGAGTCCGATTCCGGAGATGGAGGACCTCACCCTGACCGAGGGGACCCGGCGGGAGAAGCGGCGACTGCGGACGACAGCGCCGAGGATCACCTGGGGGATGGTCAAGACCCTTTGCAGTGAGGCCCAGGACGCCCTCCAACGCGAGGAGAGGGAGCCGACACCGGAGAATTTCGTAGCTGCAGTCTTTGCCCAGATTAATGCCAACTCCATGGCAGTCACCATCATCCTGGCCCTCTCCCTACTTGCGGGGGGAGGCGTTCAGGCAGCCTCACTAAAGGCCAACGGTTTGATGCCAGGCGAAGATCTTTCTGCCCGGATGCACTACAACCTGTGGGAAAGGTTGGCGGGTCTCGTCAACCAGTCCGATTTTTGCCTGAAGCAGGACGCGGGTTCTGCCTCGATTTTGAGCTCCTGCCTCATCCCTGTGTGCCACACTCTGGACGTGCGCACCAGGGATGGCGACTGGCTGCTGAGGCGGATTTTCGGTCCGCATCTCCCTGTGAGCTTCACAGCATACGCTCGCTGGGGAATGCAGCTGACTATGACTTTGCCGGCTGACGCAGCCACTCTCCACACTCCTCGAGTGGCGGTCAGCCCGAACTCTACTTGTGCTCGGATGGTCGGCTGCTCTGCAGTCGGCCGGACTCAGCGCCGCTGCCTCGACACTGGGATTGGACTTGTGATAAACCAGAGACACTTGGTTCAATGTATGCTCATGTTACCCTACCTTCAGGTTGGTTCTTTACATGTATTCAGTACACTTGGAACTACATTCCCGCAAATGTATCAGATTCTACATGTTGTATCAGTCGGTTGACACTGTTACTCCCCACTAAGGATATGATTGTTCCAAGCACAAATGTTTCCTCACCCATACGACACACTCCTGCCACCCAGTTAGACAGCTCATGTGATAGCAGCATTAGGGTTCTGAGTCCAGCTGAATACGTCTCGTTGGCAGTCAGCATACTTGGCGTGCCAGGCTTAGCCGTCGGCAACGCTCGGAGAATTGGTCAATTGGCTTGCGGATTAGCAAAAGCCATTAACCATACCTCCTCGGCGATAGCACTGCTCAACCAGGAGCAGGCAGAGCTTCGCCATGCCATTCTTGATAATCGAGCAGCTATAGACTACCTTCTGTTGTTACATCATTTGGGTTGCGAATCTGTTCATGGCATGTGTTGCTTTAATCTCAAAGACAACACACGCAAGGTACAGAGCCAGCTCACGGACCTCCACACCCTAGTTAAGAACATCAAGCAGGGCTCCGCATGGGATTGGTGGAGTTCCTTGTGGTCATGGCTCCCGTGGGGGTGGCTCCAGACGACGCTTCAAGTGATTGTGGGGGTGATAATACTAGGCATAGCAGGATGCTGTTTCATGCAATGTATTCCCTCACTATTATCGAGATGTCCACCGTGGGGGGAGCCCCGAAGTGTCGTTCCCGTACACCAGCTGATGCCCCTCTTGCGCAGGGTCGCCTGTCAGGTCCCTAAATAACAGAAAAGGGGGAGATGCGGATTCCGCATGCCCAATTGGCATAGAACCTTGGCAGAGGTTAAACCAGTCGAGGAAACTCCTGGCCACTGGCCCTTGCCAGTATGGAAATCGGGGGGGGGGGGTGGATTAATAATCAGAGGGTTGATTCACCCACATCTGACCTGTCCAGCGATTCTGCTGAGAGAAGCAGATCACTAACCTCCGTTACGTATTAAGCAATTACTGACTCACAGATCAGCCCAAGCTCTAGTGTAAATAGAGGCCATATTTACCCTGGTGTAAGCCTCGAACAATGGTTTTCCCCTGTCAGTGTTTGCCCGAGTTAATTAACTTCCTCAAGAGAGATTTCCCATTAACCCGAGTAAATGGGCGATGTGATTTTCTGTCAGATGACGATTCTATCCCATTTTGCCTTCTGATCTATATATGATGATGTTTTTCCCTCAATAAACCACTGATCTGATCTCGCTCCATACTGCCTCGTATCGTTACTTGATCAGTCTCCTCCGGGACCTCACGGCCGTCCAGCGGCCCCGATTCTACACTTGTGGGACTTTCAGGGCTTCCTAAGTAAAGGTCAAATTGGCCTTGCTTGAAAGCCAGTTGTATCTGCCTCTAGGGTTCGGTGCTCATCTCTGTTTATAGCCAAAGAGCTAGTGCTGTCTTCATCTGCAGATATTTCCATGGGCATGTGGCGAGCATGACTAGACATGGAATTCTATTTCCTTCCCACTTAAGTGGTACCTATTTATTGACTTGCAATGTCTTGTTTTCAATCTGCTAGGTTGGCAGGATCTGGTACAGAGATGGGAGCTCACTCTGTCATGCAGTACTCCGGTCTCGAACTGCTGTCCTCCAGTCATCAAGTTCAGGATTTTAACCACTAGGCCACTGCAGTCCCTTCTTCTTGTGCCTTTTTCCTGAGTGATTGAGATGTGAGGACCATTATGAGGAGGGGAAAAATTGTTTTTCTAACCTGCTCTCTTCTTGAATAGGAAAACATCTGGCTTGGGAATGAATTTCTGGTAGGGAAACATTCGAAGTCGATCATCCTCCGGGAGGCAGATTTATGCGCAACACCTTGAAAGATGCAAGACCTTCCACTTTAAGACACAAACACAAATAGCATCTACTTCTCCTTTGTTGAGTCGGGTTTGTTTTTCTTAGATAAAGTCAGCTGGGAGAAGCTCACGTGTTTTGTCCAGTGCATCAGACATTTTGATGTTGCCCTTTTCTACCGTTTGCTTTGCTTATTTGAATATACACATTGGCTTTTTTTTTATAAACAAGTCGAAAGCTGACCCCGACTCATTGAATGATGTGCTTTGTTTTCTCATTGCTCAAAGAAGGTCAGTTTCAACCCAGATTGATTGTGCTGGCCGACCCTCAGGCACATTTTGGGACCAAGGTCTATGAAGAAGAACATCCAGTTGAGAAAGGGCAACTGAAATAATTAAATGGCTCATGTACCTTCTTTTAATTATTCTATCAGGTATTTGTTTTTCATTTTAAGTATATAGAGGACTGTTTGGCTAGTTTATCCTGCTATGGTAATAGAGTAGACCATACTACCAGTGACTCAGATGGTGGTTAACTAACCTGACCACCCTGAGGACCAACAGCCTTGGGTGGCAAAGTCTACAGGGAAGGGTGATGGTCCCCAAGTGGATGAAATCCCACTGGAATCCACCTTGATGGATGGCAGTAGCTTTGTACATCCTGGCCTGGGGATGATGATGAGGACTTTGCATGCCAAAAGGGCTCAGGACCAGAAAGTGACTCATGGAACTGGATCTGTGGTACTATGGGTGTCACACTGCGATGTGGAAGATCAATGTGTTATATTCTCAGAATGGTCTTCATGGCTGACTGCCATGAGGATCGCCAATATCCAGAGTTGGATATGGTGCAAGAAGAAGAAGAAGAAGAAGAAGAAAGGGTAGTATTAATCCAGATTTATTCTACTGGGTGACCATGATGTGTAGAAATCAGGGGTTTCCAACCTCTTTCAAGCCGGGGGCCGGGTCACACTCTCTCAGTCAGCTTCAAGGGCCGGGTGGCCATTTTGCCCTGCCTGCATGATGGGGGTGGCCATTTTGTCCCAATAGCTTCAAAGGGGTGGCCATTTTGTTTCTCAAATGCCCTTGGAGGGGTGGGTGGGGCACACGACATAGCACCATGGGCTGGATCCACCCCTTGGGCCTTAGGTTGGGAACCCCAGGTTACAAACTGATGCCATGAAGCCTCACTCCCTTGTCTGATGAAGCGGACTTGATCCACGAAAGCTAACAGTAAAATTTATTTATTCATTCATTCCTTTATTATTCAAATTAATATACTTCCACCCAATTCGAATGAGCAATTCTGGGCGGCATTATGACAGCATTATGAAGCCTTGCAGCCTTAAAATATTCTTAAAAAACCTTAGTCTTCAAAGTGCTGCAGCATTTTTGTTTAGTTTATTATTCTGATATGCCTGAAATAATCAAATCGCTCGCGTAGCTTCTTCCTACTGTAATATCAGGCATTTGTTTTTCATTGTAGGGACTCGGGGGACAGTGCGGGAAAGGTGTGTAAAATTATGGCCACCAAACTCTGGAGTTTGGTGGCCATAATTTCTTTCATAAGACAAGACCGTGACGGTTCATCCAAAGATATTGGCTTGCATCACGTCCGGTTGGTGAAAATACAAATTTGAGACCGAGTGGGTTTGCTTTCCCAGGATACAGTAACTCCTCCCCGACAGAGATGAGCTCTTCAAAAAGTTTTCCAATAAAATGTTCTAATATATTTTCAGTGGCGCGCCTGGCTGATCCATGCCGTGGAGCTGCTAAGCCTAAGGAAGGCAATGAATACTCTTGATATTTCTTATCCTTTGTTGAAAAGGATGTCGCTGCACAGTGTGACAAACCCGTCAAAACAGTTGTTAACTGCTGAGAGATTTATTGCTCCTGCAGAAAACAGGGGGAGGAAAAAAAAATCATTGAGGTTTTTTTGTTGTCAGTAGTAGCATACCAAAAGCTGGCGGTGTATTTGGCTGCAGCAGCGGAGGTTGGGAGTTCGATTCTCCGCTGTGCCTTTCCAGGGGGAAAAGCTAACTTGCGTGGCCTTGGGCAAGTGGCTCAGTCTCAGGATGCCCTCAGAGGAAAGGGAATGTGGTTAAGACACTGAACTGGAAGGTTAGCAGGTCAGCAGACCCGAGTGCTGCACAACGGAATGAGTTCCCGCCTTTGTCCCAGCTCCTGCCAACTTAGCAGTTTGAAAGTAAGAAGCTGCAGGTAGATAAATAGGAACCACTTCGGCGGGAAGGTAAACAGCATTCCGTGTCTAGTCATGCCTGCCACATGACCATGGAAATGTCTGCAGGCGCAGACAGCGCTGGCTCTTTGGCTATAAACAGAGATGAGCCGTTCATATAATAAGAAGGTTATGGATAAATATAATAAATTTATTGAAATATATATGTAAAATAATAAGTGGTTATATATTACAAGTGATGCATAGAAAAGGAGTATATATCTGGTGAATAATGAATGGGTTAAAATGGGATTAGTTTAAAATGGTGAGCATTATAAGTTTTATTTTTATTATGTATTCATTTTTTCGTCTTTTTCTTCATTTATGTATTCATTTATGTATTGTTTAGTATTTTAGTATTGTATGAAATGGACTGTACTTTGTTAATGTTTTTGTTCTGTTATTTTTCTGTTCAAATGGTCGGTCATTAGGTCATGTATTTTTACATGGGAACATTCTAACAGTTGCAGCTACCACAAATGCCTACTGCCACCTCAGTTGAATCACGTCCCCTGGTGGCATGTATGTTCCAGCAGTGGTCGGGCATGTCTGGTCAAGTCAGTGAGCTGACGTCAGAAATAGGTATATAAGGTGAGATGGACCAAGGGCTTGTCCCTAGTGTGGAACCATCTTATTGGATAGTTCCTCCATTCCTCCTTGTCTCCTTCCCTCAATCTCTGTGTTATTATTTGAGTTTAAGTCCGTGGTACCCAACGTGGGGCACACACCCCACAGGAGGGGGTAATTTGATTTTTAAGGGGGAAAATTCAAGAGTGCTTAGAGTGCATCAGGCATTTAGAGATGCTTAGGTGGGGCATGGCCAGAAAATGGTTGGGAACCACTGGTTTAATTTTTTTGGGCAGAAGCATGAAAAGTGGTTACAAACCTGCTCTAAGGGAGTTACGGTCTTGCGTGGGGTTTTCCCCCCTCTTGTTATAGGCTGTGTTGGGACATATTCTCACTCCTCGGACAATGCTGGTGGACAGACATTGGCTGCCGGCCACGTCTAAAATAGGACTGAGAAGTGAAATGACATTAGAAGCAAATATTCCATAAGCGGATAGGAGGCTTTGGGAATTAAGCCCTGGACTTTTGCCTGAAATCCCAAGTTTAATAAAGCAAAATCCCTCCACATCGCCCATTAAGGCTGTGCGTTGTGCTAACAGGCCTAGACCCTCACGCAAAACATGGGCGCTTTCCTACAGCCAGATTGTGAGGGACATCTGCCTGGTTGTTACTGCACATAGCTCACCCAGTGAGCTTTGAGCTCTGCAATGTTCAACTCCGCCGGTCTTCCATTTTGACATGGAGTCAACATGGCGTTCACCAATGCCGGACTGCTACCGTCCTTATCGTTGTGGCCTCTAATAATAATCATTTGGCCTCAAGTCAATTCTGACTTAGGGTGACATTTCCAACATTTTCTAAGTAGAGAATACACAGAAATGGGTTCCTATCCCATCCTTCTGGGACTGTGCAGCTGGCTGAAAGCCAAGACTGTGCTGGCCATTTGGGACACATGGACAAGTCCCGGTGCGCCCCATTGACTGCCCCTCTCCAGAGTTGGGCAGAAGTATGTCACCTGGTGGCTACAATCCATGACATCATGCAGTACTCGCCCCCATAGGCCCCTCCCCCCATCCAGCATCCTTTTAGCATAGTTTAGCTCAAAGCTACACAGGTTGGCTCTTCTCTCAGGAAGTAAAGTGGGCCGCGGCACATTTCCGAACGTTTCTTTTGCTCGCACCTCTGGTGCAAAGAACATTGGGAAATGAAGTTGTTTCCCTTTTTTCGCATTTGTGGGGCTCTTGCCCCACTGGTGCTTTTCTCAAACCTTTGTTGACCTGCGGACCCAGTTCGGGCGTGTGCACGAATGGTAGGTGCGGGCTAGTAGGGCCTGGTTTAGGAACCTATAGGAAGTTCCAATGGTTAATGCTTGGTTTTATAGGTTAAGATAGATAGATAGATAGATAGATAGATAGATAGATAGATAGATAGATAGATAGATAGATAGATAGATAGATAGATAGATAGATGTTCAAGGCCCAGTTCTGACCCATCTTAAGTCGCACTCGGACTTTAAAATAAATCATCCTACCAAGGGAGAGGGATTGCGGTGGCTCAGTGATTGAGACACTGAACTCGATGGCTGGAAGGTCAGCAAGTCAGCTGTTCGAGACCCAAGTACTGCATGCCGGAGTGAGCTCTGGTCTCTTCCCCAGCTCTGCCAACCTAGCAGTTCCAAAGCAAGAAATTGCAAGTAGATAAATAGGGGTCACTTTGGTGGGAAAGGTAACAACATTCCATGTCCAGTCATGCCTGCCACATGTCCATGGAAACATTTGCAGATGCAGACAGCGTTGGCTCTTTGGCTGTAAACAGAGATGAGCACCAAACCCTAGAGTCAGATACGACTGGCTTCCAAGCAAAGGCAACCTTTACCTAATTGTACACACAGTACTCAAGTGGGCAACCTTTGGACAAGCCTATGAAAACAGATGTAGTCAAGACCTATTTGCCGTATGACTAACCTAAGTACAGATACAATGCACGGATAATATGTATGGGCAACCTTTACCTTACAAAGGGAGAACAGAAAACCCAGATTTTCCCATTCATATTTCGGAATAGTTGGGGAGCAGATAATTAGGCTCAAAGGCAACTGGGGACTCACCCACCCATCAGCTCGACACTCAAACAAGGCAGAATGTATCTCAGCTAAAATGACAGCTGCTATTTGGATATAAACTGGTCTGTACTTGATGCTAATTGCCATCCTTTTTTCCATCCTCGTTTCATTTCAATTATTTCCTATCCACAGCCTTTCCCATCACCCTTTATCCCTCCACAAAGGTTCACTTGGGGACTGCAGTGGCTCAAGCAGTTAAGATGCTGAACTCTCTGACTGGAAGTTTGGAGTTAGATTCCTGGGTACAGTACTGCACAATAGAGTGAGCTCCCGCCCTCTGTCCTAGCTCCTGCCAACCTAGCAGTTCAAAAGCAAGAAATTGCAAGTAGATAAACAGGGACCACTTCAGCGGGAAAGGTAAACAGCGTTTTGTGTTGAGTCATGCCTGCCACATGTCCATGGAAACGTCTACAAGACGCAGACAGCGCTGGCTGTTTGGCTATAAACGGAGATGAGCACTGAACCCTAGAGTCAGATATGACTGGTTTTAGAGCAAGGGCGAACTTTACCTTTACCTTGAATCACAAAGGAAGCTCCAGGTGAGAAAGTTCCTCTTCCTTGTAGCCTGGAAGATCTTTTTGCTTTCTCGTTCTTGGTCCCAGCAGGGTTAATTGACGCCTTTGCATTTCGGATGAAAAGAAGGCTAAGGCTTCCCCCCAAAATAAAAGATAAATCCAGAGCTTGCTGAATTAAAGGCTAAGTGGGGCCTCCTCTAATCACTCCCAAGAGTGCCGAAGAGGATCCGGCCTCATTTAAAGAGCGACTTTTCACATTAACTTCCTGCAAAACCCCTGCTTTGGCTTAAGCCGTCTTTGCCCGGGGAATCCAGGCATCTGGCCAGCTTGGCAAAGCAACAGCCTAGAGGAGCGAAAGGGGTTGGAAGGCCACCTAATCTAGCATTGGACACTTGATGCGACGCATGTGTTCCTTTGGCGCGGAACGGAAATAACTTCCTAATCACTCGGAACAGAACGGTTTCCCCACCCAAGCCACGTGTGATCCTGACCGGCTTGCATCCTGCCCACAAATACCCAGCAGATGTCTACGGGGTCCATTCCCTTCCCAAGACAGTTCCTCTTCTTTTGTGTCCAGATCAAATTTTGAACTGTCAAAATGAAGACACCTTCTAGGTTTTGTCGTTGGCCAAAATTAAGTCCTCGTCAGTGCATGTTTCTGGCAGTAATTGAGCCGGATGCTGTATCCGGCCACATTCACACAGCATGATGTTCTCTACCAGCAGCCCCCACTTGAGCAATAATCACCAGATCAGTAAATGAATTGGATTCTGTATCTCTCCTGGGTCTAGTCATGCCTGCCACATGACCACGGAAACGTCTGCAGAAGCAGACAGCGCTGACTCTTCGGCTTTGAAACAGAGATGAGCACTGAACCCTAGAGTCAGATATGACTGGCTTTTGAGCAAGGGAAACCTTTACCTTATCTCTCCACATTCACACATGATGGGTTGCTGTGGAGGAAGGGCAAAATGGCCATCCAGCCCCCCGAAGCTGTCTGGGGGAGCACGACCCGGCCCCCGGCTGAAAAAGGTTGAGAACTCCTGTCTTAGGGGGAGCGATACCAGCAAGAGGGTCTATTTTCTCAACTGGTGTAGGTTTGAGGCATTGTGTCACTATAAGCACGGCTTCATTAACAGCAGACCTGACTCTCATCTCAATTCAGAGGGTGTCGAGGGTCCTTCTCTTGCTTAGTTCTCTTGGCGTCCACTGCTACTTCTCTCCTTACCTTAGGTGGAGCGTTACCAACAAGAGGGTCTATTTTCTCATCTGGTGTAGGTTTGATGCCTCCTGTCACAATGCACATTGTTTCCCAAGACAGTAAGACGCTCAATGTTGCGTCTTCCAGGTAGCAATGGAGAAACTTGTGCATTCCACTTTCTTATACACTTCCTCTACGTTCTTAAGTAATGTTTGTAATCTCTCACCCTTCTTCTGGCATTCTAAGGGGAGGATGATGGAGGAAGGCATGAGAATCCTGGGCGGAGCTGACAGCCTTAGGAGGTAATGCCCCTTGATTTCCATATGGAGTTCTTGGTTGTTTTACATCTATGTGTCACAACCGAAGAAGAGAAGATGGGCTTTGGAGCGAAGAATAAGACATATACCATATATACTTGACTATAAGTCATCCCGAATATAAGCCAAGGTACCTAATTTGGACCTCTAAAACCCAAGTATAAGATGGAGGTGGAAAATGCAGCAGCTGCTAGTGAGTTTCAATAATTAAAATACATGAAAATGTGGTAAAATGAATTAATTTAGACATTTGTGTGGGTATTTTTTGAGTGTTTACATTGGCCCAAGTATACCTGTAAGTCGAGTCCCATTTTTGGACCTCATTTGGGGGGGCTAAAAAACCTGATCTATACTTGAGTATATATGGTAATCTGCTAATGAGAGGGTTCGCTCTTTCTCTGCTTAACTGTGCTTCTTTCTGAGTTCCTGGTTAACCAAAAAGGCTGGGGTAGGGCGGGAGCGCTCCCATTGGGCTGCTGGGTAGATGGGTGAGCTCTGTGCTGGGGGGAGGGAGTACTCCCATTGGTCTGCTGGGCAGAGGGGCGAGGTGAACTCTGTGCTGGAGGGTGGGAGGAAATGCTCTCATTTGCTGCTGGGCAGAGGGAGGGAGTGAACTCTGTGCTGGGGGAAGGAGAGAGCACTCCCATTGGGCTGCTGGGTAGATGGGTGAGCTCTGTTCTGGGGGAGGGAGGAAGCACTCCCATTGGGCAGAGGGGCAGGGTAAACTCCGTGCTGTGGCAACAGCACACGTGCCCACAGAGAGGGCTGTGAGTGCCACCTCTGGCATGCATACCACTGGTTCGCCACCACCATTATATGCTCTTGTTTTGAATATGTTCCTTCTTGCTAATGAAGGCTTTCCATTTTTGTAACCTGCAATGTGATCAGCTTTCTACAATATATTCTTAAATGAGGCAAAGTGGCTGGAGTCTTTTATTTCTGGTTCCTGATTGCCACTGGTCTGATCAGAAAGTGCTAAAGGAGGTGTGAGAAATCCTGTTTGGCCTCCTTAAGGGTAGGGGAGCATCCAGGTGGGTTTAGGTTCCTCCCTTGGGTCAAGGGGGCCACTGGAGAGCAGACTGAACCTTATAATGTCCATCTTAAGGAACTGAGTGGCTAGCATTGGCAATTCCACACCTTTCCCCACACAGCACAACTTCTTCCCAACCGATCGCGTGGCTTGACTTCAAATTGCTTTAACTTCCCAAGCTGGAGGGATCCATCATCCGACACTGCAGTAGGCCAGGTTAATGGGGCCTCTCATGATTTCTTAATGGAAGAGGTCCTGCTGCTTCAGCAGTCTCTCCACCATCTGGTGGGTGCTCACGAAGCCACGGCACAGCAAGAGCGGGGCTGGAAGACGATCGGCAAAAAAGCTGTCTGCAGCCTTTCGCTTCAGGCAAGTGCCTTTGATTAAAGACGTAAATCAAGAGGTGTAGCTGGGAATCAATACTTCTGACAAGTGGGGCGATCTTTGGGAGATGCTACACCTGCCCTGCATCTGATCCATCAACACCAGGAGTTCTCAACCTTTTTAAGCTGGGGGGCCAGGACACGCTCCCTCAGACAGTTTGGGGGCCAGACGACCATTTTGCCCTTCCTCCACCACATGGCACTTCCTGGTGTGGTGGAGGCGGGGTGTGTGGTGTGTGTGTGGGGGCTACATGAGATGGTGCTGCAGGCTGCATCTGGCCCACGGGCTGCAGGTTGAGAATCCATGAGCAACACAGGCTGGAGAAGCAACTCTTTCGGTAGGGAGTAAATCATGTCCACAAAGGTCAAAGGTAGCTCTGTTGACCTATTGGGTTAGTGGTTCTCAACTTTTTTTGGCCATGCTCCACCTAAGCATCTCTGACATATAATTCTTACTTAAAAAGTGAACTCATGTTCATGTGGAGGAAGCCTATGGCTTGCTCTTAGCATTATAGAATCGTAGAGGTTATCCTGCTATGGCAATAGAGTAGACCCTCCTGCCAGTGACTCAACGCCGAGGATCAGTTGGAGGTTAACTAACTTGACAACCCTGAGGACTAGTAGCCTTGGGTGCTGAAGACCACAGGGAATGTTGTTGGTTGCCAAGTGGATTAAATGGTCCCACTGGAATCCATCTTGATGGAGGGCAACAACTTCATCCATCCTGGCCTTGGGGCTGAGGAGGACTTTGTGTGCCAAAAGGGTTCAGGACCAGAAAGTTCATGCTGCGATGTGGAATGCAGATGAAAGACCATAGCATTATATTTTTAAGACAGTCTTCATGGCTGATCGCCATGATAATCACCAATATTCGGAATCGGATATGGTGCAAAAAGAAGAAGAATAAGAAGAATTGGGTTGGAATGGGCTATAAGGCCATCTGGTCCAAGCCCCTTCTCAGTGCAGGAATCTAAGTCAAATCAGATGCATACCTGTCAAGTATCCCATATTGGCTGGGATTTCCTGTTTTTCAGCACTCGTTCCTCCCCTTTCCTGCAGCCATTTGAATGGCGGAGAAAGGGTTTACTGCGCATGCACAGCCACGGTGCGCATGCACAAATGGGTTCCTGAGTATGCGCATCCACACATGCGTAGTATTTTCCCATATTTTGCAGAGTATTTTGACGGGTATGATCAGATGTGATGGGTGGATGTCCAATTTCCCATTGAATGCCTCCAATAATGGAGCACTCACCACTTCCCAAAGTAATTGGTTCCATTGTCACTCTGCTCTAACAGTTAAGATGTTTTCCTGATATTCAGACGAAATCTGTAATTTGAGTCCCTTACTATGTGTCCTACATTCTGAGAGGACCAAGAACAGATCCTGCCGTTCCTCTTTATGATTGTCTTTCAGGTATTTGGACAGTGCTATCATATCCCCCACCCCAAAAGTCTCCTTTTCTCAAGGCCAAGGTTCCTCAAACCTGACTCTCCAGGTGTTCCCAGAAGCCCTAATCAGCACCTAATCTACTAGTGAGATAGTAGAAGAAGTTGGTTCATACGTATACCTTGGGCAAGAGATTAACCTAAGGCAGGAGTGCTCAACCTTTTAAAGTCAGGGGCCGGGTCACACTCCCTCAGACAGCTTTGGGGACCAGACAGCCATTTTGCCCTTCCTCCACCACATGGCACTTCCTGGTGTGGCGGAGGCAGTGGTGGGCCACATGAAATGGTGCCATGGGCTGTATTCACCCCACAGGCTGCAGGTTGAGAATCCGTGACCTAAGGCACGATCTAACAAAAGGCATTTTGAGAAGAAGGCAAGCAGCTTTTAACAACATAAAGGATGTGCTTAGTGAAGCAAAAATGAGAAAATTATGGCCTGAACTCGTCAACACCACCATTCTGCCTGCTTTATTATATGGCAGTGAACCATGGGCACCTACAAAAACTGACATCAAAACAATCGATGTAACACAAAGAGCAACCGAGCGAAGGATGCTATGCGCATACGATGGGTTGACTGAACAGCAAATGAAGAACTGCATATAAGATCATGCGCAAAACAAGCGTCAACATTGATTGAGTTTGCAGGACATCAGTGGGCTGGGCATTTGTGTGCCACTTCAAAGATGGCAGGTGGACGAAAGCTATCACAGAATGGATACCACTTGACGTAAAGCAACCCAGTAGGAAGGCCAGAAACCAGATGGGAAGACCAGTTCAAGGCAATGTTCCCGAGGCCCTGGATGAGATTGGCATGGGATTGGAAACAGTGGAAGACCATGATGTGTGAAACATGGATCAACCAAGTAACCAAGGAAGTAACCTAATCAAAAGGTGTGCTGACTTGGGTTTCTGGGAATTGAAGTCCAAGAACACCTGGAGAGCCAAGATTGAGGAACCCAGTTCCTTCACTCTTTCCTCTTGGTTTCCATCATCCTGATCATCCTTGTTTATCTCTCCTCTCCCTGAACCTGTTCCAGTTTGGTTTGAGTTACCATTCCCTCCATCTGGATCCAGAAACAAAAATACTTTTGCAAATCTGACAATAAATGTGTTTCGCCCACTTTTAAACTAGTTCCACCCCCATCTGTGCAGAAGATATTTAGATACCAATTGGATCAGGTTCTACTCAAACATCCCTATCATATATTTCGGTAATCATGCAACACATTCACATCAGTATATTTCATTATTTCCCGTCTCTAACCCTTTTATCTGTATGCCTAAAGCTTTTCTATTTTGCATGCAAATCTTTGGCCAGTATGTTATTGCTAGTTTCAGCTAGAAAGCGGATCCATTGATTTTTTTTTAAAAAAGAAATAATGTCAACACTTATGTAAATAACACTGAGTCAATTTGTCTACTCTAGTTGGGATGAGATATAGAAACTAGCTATTAAGTATGAGCATTATATTTGTACAGCTGTCAGCTTATGATACATGAATTTGGTAATGCAAGGATAGCTCAACCTCTTAGATATCTGGCTGCTGAGCCACAGGTTGGGAGTTTGATTCAGCCAGCTTGGGTAATTCAGAAGCTGCACGGTCCAAAGGTAACCCACAGAGGATGTTATTTTATTTATATATTTATTACATTTGTATCCCACCCATCTAGGATATTTTCCCACTGTGGGCAGCGTACAACATAGTCATTGACTGCAACTCGTATCTGAGAATGCATTTCCCCCCCTGAAGCAGGAAAAATGCCATTTGTTTATGGTGGATCTCAGCATGCCATGAGGTGACCGACACACTATGATGATGGAGCCATCTCCTGCGGCACGTATGAAATGAGATTTAACACCGGGACTGCAATGGACTGCCGCAGCCTTGAGGATATGGACAAGGTGCACCTTTACAGCCAGTCCATCTGGCTCGGCATCTTCCACCTCCATGCCTGTTGGGAATCAGAATTCCTCCTCCGCTCATTTGGCCATTGAGCCCAATAGGATGGTTTCCTGTGGCATTTCCTCCACTGAGGGGGACAATCACCCCATGTAAAGGGGATTAGCCGTTGGCTGCTTTAGGTCAGGTTATTTCCAAAAATAAACACATTGAATGAAAGTATAAATATCTTCTTGTACTGTATCTGATTCCGAATATTGGCAATCATCATGGTGATCAGCCATGAAGACTGTCCTGTGAATATAATGCCGTGGCCTTCCACATCACAGCATGACCCCCATAGTACCACTGAGTACCACTTATGCGAGTCACTTTCTGGTCCTGAGCCCTTTTGGCACACAAAGCCCTCCTTATCAGCCCCAGACCAAGATGGATGGAGCTGCTGTCCTCCATCAAGATGGATTCCAGTGGGATTTAATCCACTTGAGGACCATCACCCTTCCCTGTGGACTTTGGCACCCATGCCACTAGTCCTCAGCGTTGTCAGGTTAGTTGACACTCAGCATTGAGTCAGTAGGGTCTATTCTGTTACCATAGCAGGATAACCTGGCCAGACTGGATAAATGAGATTGTTCTGGGAAATTATATCGCCACACGTTAAGCATGAGCACAAAGTATATCTTGCCTAGTTTTTCTATTGATAGTTTTCTTTCTCCAAATATGCTCCACACCCCCTGTGGTAAATGCAATGGAACAGTTGTTAGGAATTTAACGATAAATATCTAGAAAGCAAAAATAACAGCAACACATTTTTAAAAAAGGGAATCTACCTTGAAAACCTTGGAAAGCATCAACACCAATGAAATGGCGTGATGACATAAAATTATTAATACATGAAGACTAAGCCTGATTCAGAAGTGGAACGATCCCATAAAGTTAAATATAAAATCCTTAAGAATTGTTCCATTGTATTTACCACAGAGGGTGCAAAGTATATTTGGAGAAAGAAAACTCTCAATATAAAGGCAAGGCAAGATATACTTTGAACTCATGTTTAAAGTGAGGCGATGTAATTTCCCAGAGCAATCATGAATTCAGATGCAACACGGAGATAGCAATCTATTTAGCTCAGAGCTTGTGGCGCGATTCACAGACCCAACAAAACGCATCAAGAGGCACACTCGTCAAAATGGCACACACACGCACGGCGCACCAGCCTGTAAGAAAATGGGCATGGAAAATATATAGAAATGCGTTGGTGTCGCAGGCCAGAGTCAAGATGAGCTTGGCAATGGAAAAAGCTAGTCTCTAATGAGAATGAGCATGAAATATCCATACACTGCCAGCCAATGGACAAAAATCTATTCTCATTATAGTCTATGCAACCATCTGTCAGGATTCTGACTTTAGGGCTTCACTGCTATGGCTAATCAGAATGAGCCTGTCTTCCTTGCGCTCCTGTTTTCTTGCTTTGGCACACAACCAGAAATGTTGGGTTGGATCCAACCTGTATGATCCATTTAAAGAGATTTTGCCCTTGACCCAGCCTTAATTTGGGCGTTCAAGTTGGCAAGACCATCTAGTTACAGGCTAGAAAACAGAGACACAGTCTTCGTTTATCCTGTTGGCTGAACTCTGATTTTATTTATTTATTTATTTATTAGTCATATTTATATATGCCGCCCACTCAGGCCGAACCCGACTCAGGGTTCTGGAAGTGCCACGAGTCCACTCCAAAACTGGTTTTCGGAGTACACTTTGGGCAGGCGCAAATAGAAGGGGAGGAAATGGATGCAGTGACAGACTTTACCTTCTTGGGATCTAAGATCATGGCAGATGGCAACTGTAAAAGGTAAAGGTTTCCCTTGCTCAAAAGCCAGTCGTATTTGACTCTAGGGTGCAGTGCTCACCTCTGTTTCAAAGCCGAAGAGTCAGCGCTGTCTGCCTCTGCAGACGTTTCCGTGGTCATGTGGCAGGCATTGACTAGACACCGAAGCGCACGGAACACTGTTACCTTCCCACCGAAGGGGTCCCCGTTTATCTACTTGCAATTTCTTGCTTTCGAACTGCTAGGTTGGCAGGAGCTGGGACAAAGACGGGAGCTCATTCCGTCCTGCAGGCCTCGGGAATCGAACTGCTGACCTTCCGCCTCCCGGTCAGCATCTTAGGCACTTGAGCCACTGCAGAGACACTTACTTTTTTAGAGGCAAGCTATGAGAAACCTAGGCAGCAGCATAAAAAGTAGAGACATCACCCTGCCACGCATAGTTAAAGCAACGGTCCTCCCAGTAGTCATGTATGGCTGTGACAGCTGGGCCATAGGGAAGGCTGAGCGCATAAGAATAGACGCCTTTGAACTCTGTGGTGCTGGAGGAAACTTTTGAGAGTCCCCTGGACAGCAAGGAGATCAAATCAGTCCATCCTGAAGGAACTCAACCCTGACTGCTCCTTGGAAGGACAAATCCTGAAACTGAAGCTCAAGTACTTTGGCCATCAAGGACTCACTTGAGAAGTCCCTGATGCTGGGAAAGATGGAAGGCAAAAGGAGAAGGGGGCGGCAGAGGATGGGATGGTTAGAGGGCATCGTTGATGCAATGGGCACAGATCTGGGTGGGCTACAGAGGATGACAGAGGAGCCTGGCGTGCGGTGGTCCATGGGGCTGCAAAAGGTCGGACTTGACTGTGCGACTGACCAACAGCAAGATGTTTTGAATTTGAAGATGGCCAAAGGAGATGGCCAAAGAAGACACACGAAAGGGAATGAGCAAAGACCCAGAACTTATAAAATGTGTAAGAGGCAGAAAGCTCAAATATTTCACTCACATGATGTAAAATGAAGATGTTCTCTTTACAGCAGGTCACTAATGGAAAATAAATAAATGGGAGAAATAAAATTTAAGTGGTACCTATTTATCTACTTGGACGTTGATGCTTCCGAACTGTTAGGTTGGCAGGAGATGGGACAGATGATGGGAGCCCATTCTGTCGTACAGCACTCGGGTCTTCAACTACCGACCTGATGACCTTCCAGTCATCAAGTTCAGCATTTTAACTATGACCCCTCAAGCACTGTAGGTAAATTCTGAAACCAGAGCAGAGTCATAATAATAATAATAACTTTATGCTGTCAAGTCAATTCAGACTTCTGGCAAACCTTTCTTGGGCTTTCTAGACAGTGAATACTCACAACTGGTTGACCCTTCTCTTCCTCTGGCCGTCCCTTGGGAATGTGTAGCTTGCCCAAGGAGGCACATACTGGTGGCGCAGTGGTTAAACTGCTGTCCTGCAACCAGAAGATTGTGAGTTCGATGCTGACCAGGGATCAAAGTTGACTCAGCCTTCCATTCTTCTGAGTCAAATGAGTCCCCAGCATGTTGGGGGCAAAAATGCTAATTAACTTGTGAACCGCCCAGAGAGAGCACTCAGCACAATGGGTTAGTAGGTGAAGGTTAAGGTTGCCCTTGCTCAAAAGCCAGTCGTATCCAATTCTAGGGTTCAGTGCTCATCTCTGCTTATAGCCAAAGAGCCAGCGATGTCTGCGTCTGCAGACATTTTCTGTGGACATGTGGCAGGCATGACTAGGCACCAGAGTGCACGGAATGCTGTTTACCTTCCCACCAAAGTGGTCCCTATTTATCTACTTGCAATTTTTTGCTTTCAAACATCTAGGTTGGCTGAAGCTGGGACAAAGACAGGAGCTCACTCCATCGTCCAACACTCAGGTCTCTAACTGCTGACCTGCTGACTTTCTAGTCATCAAGTTCAGTGTCTTGACCACGTGAGTCACCACAATCCCTATGGCAGTGATGGTGAACCTTTTAGTAACTGAGTGCCCAAACTCAACAGGCTACCGTCTGTACCACAGAGGGGCAGGATAACTCAGTGCTGGGGGGAGAGAGGAAACGCTCCCATTGGGCTTCTGGGCAGAGGGGTGGGACAAATTCTGTGCTGGGGGATGGAGGAAATGCTCCCATTGGGCTGTTAGGCAGAGGGGCGGGGTGAACTCTGTGCTGGGGTGATGGCGCATGTATCCACAAAGAGGGCTCTGAGTGCCCCCTCTGGCATGCATGCCATAGGTTCGCCACCACTGCCCTATGGGGTGGCACCTAAGTGTAATTGCTATTGCCTTGCTTTAGCTGTTCTCTTGGTAGGCAAAGTGTGGGAATCAAACTCCCAACCTCTGGCTCCTTAGTCAGATACTCAAACCCCTGAGATATCATGGCATTTCCAAAAAACAGAGTCTCCAAGATATAGACGTCCACAGCCTATCACTGAAAACCCCCTGAAGTCCATTGTTACAAATGAGGAGAGTCATCCAAAATAAATCAACAAGAGGGCAACGGGGGAAGAGAGATTTTGCACCTGAGGGCGAAGTGCGCGACGCGAATTTAGCTTTGATTTGTCTCTCTCTGGTCCCTCTTTGTGACAAAATCCCCTTAAATCTGCCAGAAAGTCCCGCGTCTGTCCCAAGCAGGTGTTCTTCCCAGCCATTTCTGTTCTTCGGCAAAGATTATGGTGACGAATGAGGGAGGATGAGGCCATGAATCTGCGCAGTGGTGTCTGCCGGGAAGGGTGAGAAATCATGTTAAACTTTGCGCCGTGGTTGCAAGCCAGCGTCGGAACATCAAGGGACTTGCTTTTTGATATTGTTTAGCCAACCATGTCATGTAGATCGTGAAAAATGCCTTAATCTGCAATATACAGGGCTTCCCGGGAGGATTAGCGGCGGCCCCGGTAATCCAATTAAACTCAGCAAATTCAGGGCCATATGTTGCCTTTATCCTGCCAGTTTGCTTCTGAAGGATAATAAAACCCCTGGCAGCTTGTGACGTCCCATGGCCTCGCTCTTTCCACTGCCTGCGTCCCAATGAGTGAGGACTTTAGGCCACCCTTGCTCAAAAGCCAGTCGTATCCAACTCTAGGGTTCAGTGCTCATCTCTCTTTATAGCCAAAGAGCCAGAGCTGTCTGCATGTGCAGATGTTTCTGTGCTCATGTGGCAGGCATGCCTCACAACAAGCCTCTTCTTCTTCTTCTTCTTCCATCGTGTCAGAGGCCCCACAAGCATATAATAACATACAAAGCTAAAATCAACATATCTAATGCAAACAGGAGTTAGAGGACATCCGCCCAATATTGGGCCACATGGACATCATTTCCTCTTGTCAACCAAAGGTCCTCTAGAGTGCATGTTGAGGGGCATTGTGTGCATTCTTCTTCCATGTCTAGGCCAGACGTGAAACTGCCAGCATGAAGGCACCTTTGGGTGAGTTCATTGCGCAGTTCCTTCCGCCATTAGCAGGATACATCCGACTGTGGTTCAAAAATGCCACCATCTTCAAGGAAGCTCTTTCTGTGTATCCCAAATAATGTGATTGTTTGGGTTATTTTTCAGGAAGAAGAAAAAGAGCTTAAACAGAGGTTCAAGGAGGCGTAGATCTTTACTGTTCTATCAGTGTGGTCTCACTAAGGCAGTGATGGTGAACCTTGGCACTCCAGGTATTCTTGGACTTCAGTTCCCGGAAGCCCAAGTCCCTGTGAATCTACACAAATGGATTTACTGTGCGTGTTCTTGGACTTCATTTCCCAGAAGCCCAAGTCTTTGTGAATCCGGAGACAGTAAACCCATTTGTGTGGATTCACAGGACTTAGGCTTCTGGGAATTGAAGTCCAAGAACACCTGGAGTGCCAAAGTTGGCTATCTCTGCACTAAGGGGCCAATTCAAAGTGCTAATTATGACCTATGAAAACATTCATGGCTTACATCCAGGCTCTTTGAAGTACTGTATCTCATCTGCCCATAAGTGGCTCCCCATGTTCTCAGGACTACGAGAGGCATAGCTGTCAAGTATCCCTTATTGGCCAGGAAAACCACTTATTTTACCCTCTTTCCCGCCGTCATCCCTTATTAATAGACTGCAATGCCCTATTGCCGCCATTGGAGGGCAGCACAGGATAAGCATCGCTGTCAAGTATCCCTTATTGGCCAGGAAAACCCCTTATTTTGCCCTATTTCCCACCGTCATCCCTTATTAATAGACTGCAATGCCCTATTGCCACCATTGGAGGGCAGCACAGGATAAGCATCGCTGTCAAGTATCCCTTATTGGCCAGGAAAACCCCTTATTTTGCCCCATTTCCCACCGTCATCCCTTATTAATAGACTGCAATGCCCTATTGCCACCATTGGAGGGCAGCACAGGATAAGCATCGCTGTCAAGTATCCCTTATTTGCCGGGAAATTTCCCTTATTTCCAAATCCAAAACTTGACAGGTATGATGTCGAGAGGTCCTTCCTTTTGGTCTTGTTGCCTTCATAGGTACCTCTGATGAGAGGAGAGGAGGGTGTTCTTGGTGGCAGTTCTTGGGTTGTGTTGCTCCCACCTAGAGTATCCCAGGCTAGTCCTCTACCTCCTGCTCTTTTGCCCACAAAGGTCATTCTGTTTAATCAAATGTTTGCCCACTGAACTGACTGTAGAGAGAATATACTTTTCTTCTGTAAAAAAAATCTCTTTTCAATTTGTGCCTTGCTGTTTTCATTTTTTAAGTGTTTTATTGTTTAGTGGTTAAGTTGCCGAGCTTGATAACTGAAATGTCGGCAGGTCAACAGTTCGAGACCTGAGTGCAAAGATTTCCCTTCACCATTAAAAAAAAAGGTATGGGTTTAGCGCTAATTTGCTACAGCCCTGACTGTCATCGTCATCACCTGCCACTCGTATCCGAGTGTACATTTCCCCTGGAAATCATTTTCACAACAAATGGTCTGAATTTGTTTAAGGTGGATCCCAGCTTGCCATGAAATGACCCACACACTGTGATCACACGGAGCCATCTCCTGTGGCACGTATGAATGAGACATGCAGGATTTAACACCAAGTCTGCAAAGGACTGCCACAGCCTTGACTGTAGAAAGCAGCTGAAGAAACATTGCTCTAGATCAGTGTTTCCCAACCTTTGGTTTTGGGACTTCAGTTCCAGGAAGCCTAATTTAACCCAAATAACTGATCAGCCAGTGTACTGACTGAGGCTTCTGGGCATACCTGTCAACCCGCGGCTCCGGAAAAACGGGACCTGCGCACATCGCTTGTGCACAGGTCGCTTTCCACGCATGCATGGAAGGGTTTTACCCCTTCCACGCATGCGCAGAAGTTCTACGCCGCTTGCGTAGGGGCTGCGTAAGCAGCATAGCGCTTCTGCGCATGCGCGAAAAGCGTTTCCCCCGCTGCCAAATTACGGGGTTTTGGCAGCGCGAGGCGGGTTATGACGTCAGTGGACATCAAATTACGGGGTTTTCCCGGCCAAATCGGGAAGGTTGACAGGTATGCTTCTGGGAACTAAAGTCCACTGGTGTTCTGCAGAACATAATTTAGGAAATGCTGCTCTAGGTTTCACTATACTGATTTATACGCATGCTCCAGATATGACCTACTGGCTGCTGATTAAGAGCATAAAAATGACCTACACATTGTTTCATTTATTCAGGTTGGCATAATGAATAGAAAATGTCTGGATACAAATGCCTTTCCTAAAAGCATCTGAGGAACGTCTGGCCTCCGAATCGCCAACGACGCCTTTTTTGTTTCGACCAAGCTTTTTAACTCCCCAGATTACATCCTAAACCGTGCCTTTTAAAGGCCTGACTGTCATATTAATGTAATTATACTCAGCACGTTGTCTGTGACTGGCAGCCGAGGCACCGTCGGGCCGGTTTTCCGCCGAAGGAGCGTAAACGGACAGAGTTCTCAAATCAATTAGCAGGCAGCAAGATCAAATTGGAAAGTAACATTATTATCCTCTCCTGCCCAGGAGACAGGCTGGTGTGAAGAGTTGAGGATGAGTATCGAACTCGATTACTTCAAGTCTGAAAGCTGGAAGCTTTGTTGTTAATCTATTTTCTCCCCCTCACCCCCGTCTGTGCTGGATCAATGTTGAGTTCTGGCTATGGAGACGTTGCGTTCACCTGGAGTTGTATGACCTGGTTTCAGTGACACATCTTATATTTAATTTTCTTTAGCCTGGAGCTACTTTTGGGAACTTCAACAGGAGCAAAATGCTGCTACCAGCTTATTGACTTGAGCTGGTGACATGGAACCAATGATTCCTCTCTTAGAAGAGCTTCCATGAAGGCATCAGGAGAACGTAGGATGAATGAAGGAACAAACAAACAAACAAGTCAACGAAAGAAGGAATGAATGAAGACTCACATGCAAGCATGCATGAACAAATAACAAGCAAACAGGTCAATAAAGGTGGGAGAAACGAAAACTACACATTCTGGAGGTCTTAAACTCATCAATGACTTATTTTTGACTCTCCCCTTTGTAATTTGGAATCTCTCCTCTTTGTTATGCCACAAAAAGTAGTGAAAATAATGGACATGATGTTTAAAAATTAAGTAGATAATGGATTAGATCCAGTCTTGCCAGGTTATCCTGCTATGATCATAGAGTAGACCCTACTGCCAGTGACTCGATGCCAATCGTCCTGTGATGCAAAGTGGTCCCTATTTATCTACTTGCAATTGCTTGCTTTTGAACTGCCAGGTTGGCAGGAGCTGGGACAAAGAGGGGAGCTCATTCCATCCTGCACTACTCAGGAATCGAACTGCTGACCTCCTCCCATCTTCCAGTCAGCGTCTTAGCCACTTGAGCCACTGCAGTTTTAGTTTGTTTTAGGCTGCATTAATAGAATTCTAGCTTCCAAAACCACCTTCTTCTCCTTCTCCAGGTGCCGTATCCATTCCAGATATTGGCTCTCATCATGGCGATGGTCTTCCTGTTCTTAACTCCTGGGAACAATTCTTCTGAGGACCTTCCACACCAGTCTCTCAGGTTCTTCAGCCATGAGGTCCATCTATGTCCAGGCTCTCCATTCTTCCCAGGGATCTTTCCTTGCAGGGCGAGTTGGAGTACTCTGTATTTATGTTGTTCATCACGCTATGCCTAAGATAATGGAGCTTTCCTCACTTAATGGTCTTAAGTAGTTCTCGTTCTACTGGTAGTCCCCTTCTATTCAGCAGTAGTTAGACCACATCTAGAGTCCTGTGTTCAATTCTGGGCACCGCAGTTTAAGAAAGATGCAAACAAACTAGAGCAGGTCCGGAGCAGGGATGATGTGAAGGTAAAGGTCACCCTTGCTTGAAAGCCAGCCATATCCGACTCTCGGGTTCAGTGCTCATCTCTGTTTCATAGCCGAAGAGCCAGCCCTGTCTGCTTCTGCAGATGTTTCCATGGTCATGTGGCAGGCATGACTAGACATCGGAGTGCACGGAATGTTGTTTACCTTCCCACCGAAGTGGTCCTTATTTATCCACTTGCAATGTCTTGCTTTCCAACTGCTAGGTTGTCAGGAGCTGGGACATAGACGGGAGCTCACTCCGTCCTGCAGTATTTGGGTCTCGAACTGCTGACCTGCCGCCTTCCAGGCAGCATCTTGGGAGGATGATGAGAGGGCTGGAAATCAAGCCCAATGTCTTTTCCCCCACAGCTCTGTTCAGGCTTGGATACTCAAGTCTGTGGCTTCCTTTAGTGAGTCAACCCATCCAACAAGCCCCATTGAATGCTATTTTGGGGGAATTCACAAGATAGCTCTCTGAGCTTTCACCACAGACTCGGAAGCTGACATTTGTTCCCCATACAGAGCACGCCACTACAATAATGAAGATGTAGAAGCCTTTCCAGAGCACAGCCCCAGCTAGGTGCAAGCAAATAATCACTCTAATTATGCTAATTGCTTAAGAGATAGCTCTGTTTTCCCAAGGAACATTTTAGCATGGTTCTCCGGCAAAGCGTATGTAGGGTTTCATGTGCCAAAGTGACTGACAAAGATGTTCCAAAATGTAGTCCCCCTGTGGGGCCTGGGCCCCACGTTGGGAACCACTGCTCTGAATCAAGCATCACTAGACCATTCAGCCTTGACACAGAGCCTTTGATAATGCCATATTTCATCTAGTGTGTTGACCTACCCCAGCGGGAAGGGTCGCCGCACAGTGGCACTACACAGGGAGAGTTCTGGCAACAGTCTTTCCGAGAAGGATCTGAAGTGCAAGGTCTAAACAGAAAGCTAAGGTCTGGTTACCAGTTTAGTTCAGAGCAAGGGATGTCCAGGAGCATCGTCAGGGTTAGCAGAGAAGTCAGAGTCATGGAAGTCAATCACGAGAGGTATACAATTGTGCTCTACATGGGGCTGTCTTTGATGACCATTCGGAGGCTGCAGCTGGTCCAGAATGCGGCTGCCCAGGTGGTGATGGGGTGTGGACGCTATGCCCGCGCCTCACCGCTACTTCAGGAACTGCACTGGTTATCAGTATGCAATTTAAGGTGCTGGTTTTGACCTTTAAAACCCAATATGGTAGTGGAGATATGAACCAAGAAACTGTTTGAGGCACTAATAAGTCCATCGAAACCTCTTTATTATACAGCTCTTTAGTGTATGCGAACCAAGACAATAGAAACAGCCGAAAGGTTGGCTTAACACATCTTTATTGCATGATGGTCCGGGGGAACATGTGGTAATGGCGGATGAACAGCTCAATATATACTGTGGCTATACATTTGAATGTGGCTCCTCGATAGCCCATTGGCTACTGTCTGCGTGACGTCATTCCCCGTCACGCCCTTCTTGTCCAGGTGAGGTGGTGGCGGAAATCTTCCCGCGCTGTAGGTATTTGGGGAATTGGAACCATGTGAGCTGGGCGCTCGCTATTGCCCCTAGTGGTCACTAGCTCGCGTCCTGATACAGAAGGTTACAGTGTTACAGCTGGTGATTATTATATCCACTCATTCGAGTGTTACATTACTTAAGGCACAATATTCCAAACACAACATCCCTCCCCCTAGGATGAGACGAAGTCTCTCATCCAATATGGTTTATTGCAAGCGCGTTTTGGGCACAAGGCTGGCTGGCTTGTCCTGGGGGCGCTATCACTTCTCTGTTCCCTGGTCTCTTGTCCTGCAATGGGAGAGGGAGACTCGTTAGCGACTCGCCGCGGGTCTGCAGTTTTCGTGGTAGGGGTAAAGTCCATTGTGGGAAAACCGGGGGCAGTGGAGGCTAACGAAAAACCCCGCGTCTCGCCTGGATGGGTGGGGGACCACTCCGAACACCCCCCCCCCGGTTTTGTAACTCAAACTCAAAATCATCTTCTGGGGTATCTGTGGGGGTATCCCTCAGGATATCTATGGGGACAAACCTATTCCCTTCCCCCCTTGGTGGGGACCACTGGCCCCCCTCTCCTCCCCCTTGGGCTGAACGGGTGGGGGAGAACCCTAACGTTGAATCCTGTTCCGCGCTGTCCGCGCTCTGGCTCCCGGAGACCCGGCGTCGGAGTTGGTCCGCGTGCCGTCTCCAGAGTAGACCTGTGCTGGTCTCTACTCAATACGACACGGGACCTGTTTGCCCAATGACTACGCCCGGAACCCAGGCCGGCCCTGCGCTAGCATAGTTTCTGCAATGGACCGGGGCGCCTATTTCGAAACTCTTCATGCCCGCTAACCCGATGTTCCTCCCCGTGTCTTCCACCCACGTAGGGTCTAGCCTGGTCAGTACCGTAGTCAGTTTTCTGCGCATTAGAAGCTCTGCGGGCGAGTATCCTGACGCTAGGGGGGCTCACCCTATATCCCAGCAAAAACTGACACAACTGCAGGTTTAAATCCCTGGGGCCCATGCGCCTCAGCGCGTCTTTGGTGGTACGCACAAGGCGTTCTACCTGGCCATTCGTTGCCGGGTTGAAGGGCGCGGAGGTGATGTGCCGGATGGCGTTGATGTCAGTGAACGCCCTGAATTCGGCGGACGTGAAGCAACTAGCGTTATCGCTAACAAGCGTGTCGGGTATGCCGAACGAACTGAACACCCTGCGCAATTGTTTAATTGTTGCGGCTGAGGAGGTGTTCGCAACTGGGATAACCTCTAACCACTTGGAATAAGCATCCACTATGAGGAGAAAAAGCGATCCTCTGAAAGGGCCCGCGAAGTCAATGTGCACGCGGGACCACGGCCCCTTTGCCACATCCCATTCCCTGTGCGGAAGTCGAGCCTCTTCGGGCCGGGAACTTTGGCAACTCTCGCAAGTGCCCACCATGTGCTCGATATCGGCGTCCAACTGGGGCCACCAGAAGTAGCTCCTGGCCAGTGCCTTGGAGCGGACAATTCCAGGGTGGCTGACGTGCAGCAGCTTGAGCACCCTTGCTCTCAGGGACTCAGGGACGACTACCCGCTGGCCCCACAGGAGGCAACCCCTCTCCATGGACAGTTCTAACTTTTTCCTGAAAAACGGGGCAAATTCCGCCACCGGGGAGGACGTTGGCCACCCTTTCTGCACCCATGATCTAACCAGGGCCAACGTCTTGTCCCTGCCCGTCGCCTTGGCGATCTCTGCGGGCACTATGGGGGGTGAATCTAGGACCTCTATCATGAGCACTTGGTGGTCTTGTTCCACCTCGCACACGTGGCTGCCCGTGTGGGGGAGGGGTGACCTCGACAGGGCATCCGTCGTGGCTTATGTCCTTTCCAGGGCGATACACCAGCACGTTCTGGTACGCGTTTAAAAAAATGGCCCACCTGAGCATCCTAGGGGACAGAATCTGTGGCGTGGGCTTGTCTGCGGTAAAAATGCCTAGCAGGGGCTTGTGGTCAGTCACGATGGTAAAGGGGCGGCCATAGAGGAAATCGTGGAACTTCTTCGTCCCAGCAATTATCGCTAATGCCTCCCTGTCTGTCTGTGCGTAGTTACGCTCTGCCTTAGACAGGGACCTGGAGTTGAACGCCACCGGGGCCTCCCGCCCGTTTTCCAACACGTGGCACAGGACCGCCCCCACCCCCACTGGAGATGCATCACATACCAGAACCACTGGTTTCTTGGGGTCAAAATGGGTTAATATGGCATCTGAGGATAAGAGTTGTTTCAGCTCATTGAATGCCCTCTCCTGGTTCTCGCCCCATTTCCACGCCTCGTCCTTTTTTAGTAATTTATGAAGCGGCTCTGCTACCGACGCCTTCCTAGGCAGGAAGGAATGGTAGAAGTTTAAGAGCCCCAGGAACGACTGCAAGTCGGGCTTGGAGGTGGGGCGAGGAGCATTTTGAACGGCGGCCACCTTTGATTCGGAGGGTTTGATGCCTGCAGGGGTTACCCGGAAACCCAGGAACTCAACCTCTTTTGCGAAGAAGACGCATTTGTTTTTCCGCAACCTCAATCCCGCCTTTTCAAATACCGTCAGTACTTTGTCTAGCCTCTCAGCCAATTCTGACTCACTCCCCCCCGTTATCAATACGTCGTCAAAATATGGCAAGACCCCCTCCAGACCCTTTAAGAGACGTTCCACTAACGATTGGAAGATGCCTGGCGCCGAATTCACGCCAAACTGTAGGCGCGTCACCTGAAACGCCCCCTTATGAGTGACTATCGTCTGTGCAGCAGCTGCAGCTGGGGTTACCGAGAGCTGCTGATAAGCCTGCGCCAGGTCAAGCTTTGAGAAACACTTTCCCCCATGTAACCTGGCCAACAGGTGGCTGACTACCGGCACCGGATACGCATTTGGGCGTATCGCCTTATTAATGGTACATTTGTAATCAGCGCATATTCGAACCTCCCCATTGGCCTTAAGCGCTGTTACAATCGGAGTTTCCCACTTCGCGGAATCAACAGGAACAAGGATCCCCTGGCCCACCAATTTGTCCAGTTCCGCCTCTATTTTGTCCTTAAGTGGAAAAGGCACCCTTCGCGGTTTGAGTCTTATTGGGCGGACCTCCGGATCCAGCTCGAACGCAAATGGGGGCCCCTTGAATTTTCCGAGTCTCTTCTTGAACACTTCGGGATGCGCGTTACACACCTCCTGTATTGGGTCAGTCCCAACGGCATGCACCTCCCCAATGAACAAACCCAGGGGCTTAAACCATTGAGTCCCGAGGAGGCAACAACTCCCCCCTTTGAGAACAACCAGGGGAAGTTCCGCGGCGTGTTGCTTGTATTGGACCTTGAATTTTCCAACCCCCAACACCGGAATGCTATTTCCCTGCACGTCCCGCAGCGTAGACCTCAGTGCTTTGAGCTTGGGCCGCACGTTGGGGGAAATTCCCAAAAACTCCCTCTGGGAAATGATGGAATATGAGGAACCCGAGTCTATCTCCATCTTAACAGGGACCCCTTGCACCAGTACCTCAACAAAATAATGTGGGTGTCCTAAGGACACGCTGTGGACTGCCGTGTTGTCGCCGCTGTCATCGGAGATGTGGCCCATGCCGTCCTGCTTCCTCGAGGGCCGGACACCTTCCTGTTTTTTTGGTGAGCGGTCTGTTGAGCCTCTCTGGTCTCTGCGCCGCTGTCTGCAGACCTTGGCTATGTGGCCGCGGCACCCGCAGTTGTGGCACTCGGCCTTCCTGAACGGGCACTTGATGCGGTCATGGGACGCCCCGCAGCCATCGCAACGCCGGCCATCCTTCCGCACCTTCCGGATGTCCTCGTCCTCGCTGCTCTCCGTGGAGGAGTGTGGTGCCCACCTGGCCGCTTGCACCGAGCCCGCTGCCTTGTTGGGTTGTGGGGGCCTTGCTCTGAACCCCTTAACCCCGGCCCTTGTGGCTTCTGCCGCCTGCGCCTCCTTCACGACCTCTTGCAGCGTCGGGGGCGGCTCCTTGTTCATCAGCTTTCGCTGAACCTCCTCATCCCACAGGCCGCACAGCATGCGGTCCCTGAGGGCGATTTCCAGGTTCTCCCACTTGCATGGGCCGGCGGCCAAACGGAGGGCCGCTGCAAAGGCAGCCACAGACTCACCAGGCACCTGGACTCTCTTCCAGAACGCGTCCCGAGCTGAAAACATTGAAACCGAGGGCTGAAAATGGTCGCGCATCGCTTTCAGGAGCTGCTTGACCGGCACTTCGTTCACCTTCTTCGGAGACACCAGGTCCACCAATACCTTCATGGCGGGGAACCCGAGCATCCTGATGAGAATGGCCCTCTTCTTCCCCTCGTCTGAGATGTCGGACACCATCAGTGCGCTTTGGAAGTCCATCTCGAACAGCTCCCATTCTTCCGGTTTGTTGATGTTGAAACCAGCCTGCGTTGTCTTGATTCCGTGGGGATCCATTATCCCACCTTCGTCGCCAATTTAGTGTATGAGAACCAAGACAATAGAAACAGCCGAAAGGTTGGCTTAACACATCTTTATTGCATGATGGTCCGGGGGAACATGTGGTAATGGCGGATGAACAGCTCAATATATACTGTGGCTATACATTTGAATGTGGCTCCTCGATAGCCCATTGGTTACTGTCTGCGTGACGTCATTTCCCGTCACGCCCTTCTTGTCCAGGTGAGGTGGTGGCAGGAATCTTCCCGCGCTGTAGGTATTTGGGGAATTGGAACCATGTGAGCTGGGCGCTCGCTATTGCCCCTAGAGGTCACTAGCTCGCGTCCTGATACAGAAGGTTACAGTGTTACAGCTGGTGATTATTATATCCACTCATTCGAGTGTTACATTACTTAAGGCACAATATTCCAAACACAACAAGCTCACAAACTTGTAAACCCTCAAGAAACTTTTAAAGTTCAAAAAACTTTTTGATACAACTCAAAAATCTTAAGAAACTTTTTGTGTAGACTTCTTCAAGTAATGGACAAGACTTCAAAAAACTTTGGACTGTAAGAAACCTTCTCTTCAAGTTATTAACAAGACTTCAAAAAACTCTAGACTTCAAGAAACTTGAAACTTAATAGTCCACCGGTATCAGACTTTTTCAGAAAAAAATCCTTCTTCAGGATATTTATGGATGATCTGTAAAAATAGAATATAATGTAAGACTCTTATTTGAACTAGCCTATTTTTTACTTTTTGCTGACATTTACTGTTGAATCTTAAACGGACCGTAATACTAATGAACTGGTCTGTATACAAAGTTAACCTCCTTCACAAATACAATAATAAACTATGTTGATATACATGATTCTGTGAGCTTACCTTTATTTTTCTACTTTTTCTTTCGCATTTAAAGCCTCACTATGCTTGTCTCTTGACGGGCTGATGAAAGTCAAAGAGACGGTCTAAACTGACAGGTAATAAGTATGCTATTCACAGGCGATCCTAATCTCCTTTTTATTGAAAGACATGAACTCATTTTTACTCTCTATAGTCACTGCTACTCAGAGGTAACTCGATAAATCAAAGTCGTGATTGAGACCATACAGATGATAGGTTCTTAATCGATAGATGTAAAAAGCTTCCCTTCACAGTAATGCATTGTCCATGTTGATCTTTTCAAAAGGTTTGGAATGTATGACTTCTATAACTGTAAAACTAAACTGCTTGTCTGTATGACCCTTTTCAAGATAATGTGCCACTAACAGGGCTTAATCGACTCGATTTTATTTATTGTATTTATTTATTGTTTAGACTTCTATACCGCTTTCCTTCCCATAAAGGGAACTTGAAGCGGTTTACAACAATAATGCCAAACAATATAAAATATTATACAAATAATACGTCAGAATACAATCCAATAATAAAGAAGCATGAAAAGTAAATTGAGTACAATAATCAATAGTCAATAATAAACATAATGTTAGAAAACAAAAACAGTATAATACAATAATAAACATCATAATGCAATATACAAATTTCAAAGCAATAAACAATACCCAATTCAAGATTAAACAGTACATATTTCAAAGCAGTTCACAACACTATACAATAAATACATTACGAAGACTCAGTCCACTTCCCTTCCTGCTAAAACAGCTGAGGGGGAGAAAGTCTGATAACAGTTCCTGATGCGAAGGCATCAACGGAGCTAGCGGAGAGTCCTTTGCCCCAGGTGTTTCTCGGCCCCTCTAGCCCGGCTGGCCAGAGGGTGGGCAGTGAAGGCATCAGCGGAGCTAGCGGTGAGAGTCCTTTTAAACTCACTGTGCCTTGCCCCAGGTGTTTCTCGGCCCCTCTAGCCCGGCTGGCCAGAGGGTGGGTGGTGATTCTTGATCGTCGACCGGTGCTCGCTAATGCAAACTTTCAAAGGATGAGTTGACTTGCCTATATACTTAAGATTGCAGGGGCATTGCCCAGAGGGGCTCTCTAGTTGTACCATCAGCTAAAGGGGGCCATCTCTCTAGCACACGAAGGAGGGCCTTCTCCGTGTCCGCAACAGCCCTCTGGAACCTTCTGCCAACAGAACTATGATTACAGACAGAATTGCTGCCCTTTAGAAAAGGCTTGAAAACCTGGTTGGCAGGTCCTAATGGAAATACGGCCCCCACCTGTAGGCTCACACCAAGTTGGTAATCAGGAGCCCCTTTCTCTTTCACTTTTTATGTATAGGGTGGGGTGGGTGGGTGGGATAATTGGGGGGGGGTCTTTTATGTGTTTTACATGTTCTTTAGAGTTTATGTAAGCCGTCCTGAGTCGGGTTCACCTGAATGGGTGGCATAGAAGTTTGAAAAATAAATTAAATTAAATCAGGAACACATGGTCATCAAGCAGGGTGTCGGCCTTTGTACTGAGAAATTGTACCAACATCTAGCCCATGTAGCAGATATGCTGAAGAGGCCTCCCAGCTAAGGACTATCAGCTGGGAGCCTTCGCTGGAGGCAAGCTCTGGCCCTTTTATGACGCAGTTGCAAGTCCTTTCAGCACAGTTCTCTGGCTGAGGGATGACTGCTGTCAGACTCAGGCTCCTGATTTGACAGGTCATCTGTCTGGGGAGGCAGAGCTGGGCCAGGAGCAGGCTGAGGTTCCTGATCCAAGACATCCTCAGATGCAGGCTGGGGAGGCAGAATTGGGCTGGGAACAGGCTGTTCCTCCTAATATAGACCATGCGAGGAGGGCTGGATCATGACATCTAGAAAAATTTTCTTTGGTAGAAAATCTGGGGAGTTTTGAGTCAGACTACAGAGAAGATCAGTCAAGAGCATACAATTGACTTCAGAATGATCTTGTGACCTTGTGGGAGAAGCTGTGGACCTTCCCTCTTCTTAGCAGGGGTGGCAATTTGCTCATAGGTCACAGACAGGGCTATCTACCAGGCTCTGAGAGCTTCACCATCTATAGCAGGGGTTCCCAATCTTTTCAAGCTGGGGGCAGAGTCACGCTCTCTCAGTAAGCTTTGAAGGTTGGATGGTCATTTTGCCCTGCCTGTACAATGGGGATGGCCATTTTGTTCCTTAAATCCCCTTGGAGGGGTGAGGGGCCACATCAAATGGCACCATGGGCCGGATCTGGCCCACAGGCCTTAGGTTGGGAACCCCTGATCTATAGCCTCAAGTTAGGCTGATGGCTGTGTAAATGAATTGTGTGCTTGTACAGCAAATAGCGGCTTAGTGCTTAAGATGCTGAACTTGACCAGAAGGTCAGCTGGTCAGCAGTTCAAGATCTGACTGCTTCATAGTGGAGTGAGTTCCTGTCATCTGTCCCGGATCCTGCCAACCTAGCAGTTTGAAAGCAAGAAACTGCAAACAGATAAATAGGTACTCAGTTCGGTGGGAGGGTAACAGCGTTCTGTGTGCTCCAGCATCTAGTCATCTCTGTCACATGACCACAGAAACATCTGCAGAAACAGACAGTGCTGGCTCTTTGGCTATAAACAGAGATGAGCACCGAACCCTAGAGTTGGATACGACTGGCTTTTGAGCAAGGGAGATCTCGATCGTCCCTTCATAGCCATCTTCTTCATGAACAAAGGACTTTTAATGGGCAAGGCACTCTTCATTAATTGGACATCCACCTCAATGCTCACTGAAAATCCTGCCCTACCTTTTCTGTGGTCGATGTCTTCCTCATCTTTTGTTTGACTCTGCACTCTACATTTGGATTTCTGTTTCCTCCTGAAACCTTCTTGGTTTAACCCCTTGAACTGTCTTTATTCATTCTCTATAACTACCAAGTCTTTTCCATTTGTGGAATTAGAAAGGGTAGAAGCATGGTTACCCTTGAAGCTTTCCAACCAACCTTAAAGGATTCTTGCTTGTGACACCCTTGGTGGGTGAATGCTTCCGGGCATCGTTAGAGCCTCCGTTTTCTTCCCAAAGTCAAGTATTTGTGAAGGAGAATAAGAAAGAATGGGAATCGTGGTGGTTTGGTTTCATCGGACCGTTGCAAACTTCAAGAATCTTAACTGCTGGATGATAAGGTCATGAAGATCAATAGGTGTCCGGCTACAGTTGGTTGAATTTCGGTGTTCTGGGTTTTGTGTTAAGAGGAAGAGTTTGAGCCATAGAGTAGTGGTCCTTCCCAGCCGAGACCAAGCAGGGGAAACTGTCTGTGCACTGCAGGCACTTAACCAACCGAATTTCAGAGAAGAAAGGTATCAAGTGTCACTAACAAGAAGAAGAAATTGGTTGCTTCCATGCATAAGCGGAGGGTAATGGGCTGCTCAATAAGAGTAGGATAACGATGAGTCATCGAGTTGAGGTTGAGTCAGCAATATCTCCCGTTGCACAATAGGACAGCTAAAATGATGTGCCTCGTATCATCTGCAAGGTATATTTTTAGAAGGCATATTTTAGGAAGGTTGAAAGAGTCCAGCTATCTTCATTGACAGCCTTTGGCTATTAACTCTCAACCATCCAGCCCGTGTCACTCCTTTGCCATCTTTATAAGGCACTGGAACGGATGATTCACAATCGCATCCCCAAATTTATTGATGAAAAAAAATCATAAAGGAGCAAGCAGGCTCCAGGCTGGGCAGATCATGTTGTGGACTAATCCTTCACCTTCCACAACACAGGAGTGGCTTTCATTGACCTAACTGCAGTGTACTACATCACCTGGAATGGAAGACCCTGAGTAGGCTGAGGGTTGGAGTCCCTAAATGCAAGACCAACAGGCTCAAGTGGGGGCTGATGGTAGACAAAAACACACAGTGTGAATGGGCCAGAGTCTGGCCCATTTGCTGGTCTGCCAATTGCTGCCAGAGACATACACTGATGAGGACTTGGGTTTGGGCAATGACAAAGCAAAGAAAGTGGCTTCATTTTGGCAGTCCAGGGTCTGATCAGGACACAAAAGAAGAAGAAGGACTCTCTAGCTCCAGGAATGGTGGAGTAAAAACAAATTTTACCTTGAGAGATTGATAGGATATTTTCTGGCCTCATGACAAATCCAGTGCATTGAGCCCGGGTGGTGTAGTAGTTAAACTACTGAACTGCAGCCCAAACTGCTGACCTTGTGGGTTCAATTTTGACATGGATAAAGATAGACTTAGCCTCTTCTGTCCTTCTGTGGTCAGTAAAATGAGTGCCCAGCATGTTGGGGGCAAAATGCTAATTAACTTGTGAACCGTCCAGAGAGTGCACTAAGCTCTATGAGGTAGTATAGAAGTTTAATTGCTATTACTGCATGACCAAGGGGTATTCATTTGGGGGAAGGAGAGTTTCAACAGTTGGAGTGGTCTTGTTATAGATGGCCAACTTTCTTGGCTAGGTTGGTGTGGATTTCCCCAAATTAAAAGAAAAAGAATTGGGAAGAATGATGACTATCTTCTTTCTCATCAGTTTAGACCAGGTATGGCCAAACCTTGACGCTCCAAGTGTTCTTGAACTTCAGTTCCCAGAAGCCCTGATCATCTGGTGTGATGACTGGGGCTTATGGTAATTAATATCCAAGAATACCTGGAGCACCAAGGTTGGACACCCCTGGTTTAGGCTGTGATGATGCTATTAGGCATCTCAGTATTAGATATGCTGTTTTCCTAATATTTCTTGTATCTAAACAAGAGGAGGAGAAGATTATTGAAGATCTTTTCATTGTCAGGATTTTGGTTAATGTGGCAAACCCTTGTAGGGTTTCTGTCGGCAGGGTTGCTTTGGTCTTCTTCTTTCATGTCCTGATCAAATCCAGGACTGCCCAAATGAAGCCACTTTCTTGGCCTTTTCATTGGCCAAACTCGAGTCCTCACCGGTCCCTGTTTCTGGTTCTTCTTCTTTCATGTCCTGATCAAACGCTGGAATGCCAAAATGAAGCCACTTTCTTGGCTTTGGCATTGTCCAAACTAAGTCCTCATCGGTCAATGTTTCTGACAGTCATTGGCAGACCAGTAAATGAGCCAAAGGATTCTGTATCTCTCGGTTGCTTTGGTTAAAAAAATGGTTTAGTGGAGAAATCCAAAACGGTGATCCTTTGACCATTGGGAAAGCGTTTCCAAAGGAGGGAGGGATCCATACCACAGAGAACACCCCACCATTAATTCTCTCTTTCTCAAAGCCTGGTGGAAATGAAAACAACCCACCAAACCTCCCAATCTAATACTCTCCATGAATATGGAAAGATGGATTTTGCTCAGGCAGGCTTTGCAAAGCTGCGGCTCATGAATAAATTATCTTTACTTTGTGATATTCGATGCCTCCTCCTTCCCCTTTGGAAGCATTCATAATTACCTTTTGAAATACAATAATCTGTTAGATAGGAATGTTTTTAATGCCAGTCTACTTTCTCCTCTTTCCCCCTCTACTCTGGAAATGCTCAGGTTTCCGTTCTTTGTGCCTAAAATGAGCACTTCTAATCGGAAGCGAGTGGAAAGTACCCGCAGTTGCTTACAATTACCTTCTGTTGAAAGATAACACCTCTTTCTCCTTCTTTGCTTCCAGCAACTTGGAGAGAGGATATTGTTTGCAAAGCAGGTGGTTTACTTATGCCAACAGATGCTGTCCTCCATCCAGGGTTGACCTCCCAGCGAAAGGATAATTAGCCAAAGCAATTCTGTGGAACAAACTTCTCCCTGAGGTGTTCCAGGCTCCATCCCTCCTGATCTTTAGGACAGAACACTATATAACAGCCTTCAAGAAGATACCCCCAGATGTTGTTAGTCATCATCGGCTGCTACTCGTATCCCCTGGACATCTTTTGAAGGAAAATACCACTGGAATGAATTTGTTTAAGGTGGATCCCAGCTTGCCACGAAGTGACCTACGCATGGTGATCACGGAGCCATCTCCTGCGGCACAAAAGAAATGAGGCATGCAGGATTTGACACCGGGACTGCAATGGACTGCCACAGCCTTGAGGATATTGGCCTTCACAGCCAGTCCATCTGGCGTGGCCTCTTCCGCCTCCATGACCATTGGGAATCCGAGTTCCTCCTCCGCTCATTTTGCTGTTGGGCCCAGTATGATAGTTTCCAGTGGGATTTCCTCCACTGAGAGGGACCATCACCCCACCTAATGGGGTTCACCCACCCATAGCCATTGGCCCCTTCAGCGACTCAGGTTATATACCACCGCCCAACATTTGGCATTGAGTTGCTGGTTGTATGGTCTACTCCATTACCATAGCAGGATATCTGGCCAGATAACTTTTCTTCTTGTGTTTGAGCTGGCATATCACCATATTGCATGTGTGTTATTAGATGGAGTTGTGTGCGTGTTATTAGATGGAGAAGGATCCATCAAAGTGAAGTGGATGTGGATTTTGCCAAGCGGTACATTTCTCTAAACATTATTTAAACAGGTCCAGGTATTTTGCATTACCATAAGGACCTTTCTCTACCTGATTTCCATGTTGTTTGGCTGCTTTTAGATGCTGCTTTCTGACAGGTCATTTTATCCTACATTTTAAATCTATTCCCTTTATCTTTTCTCGCTCTTATATTTCTTCTCCTCCAGTATATTTTTATGTGAATTATTTAAAGTATTGATCTATTCCCTTGAAGAAAGTTAAATTCATATTATAGTCATATCGCCAAACATTCTTTGAAATATAAATCTCTTAGAGTCAGTGTTTTAGAACCAGCCAGTTAAGGAAGCTGCCCAGTTGGCAATTAAATAACCAGTTGTCAAGCTAATTAATCAAGCCAAACTTTGGGGTGGCTTTTGTATCTGATGATTGTGAAATATTTCAGTCATTGGATAATTTTTTTAAAAAAATACTTAAGAGCCCGCATCACCCCAAGTTTTTCAACTCGTCCTATGAGAGCGGACCGTAGGGGCTCCATAGTGGTCCCATCAGTGAGGGAGGCACATCTCACTGGGACCAGGAGGAGAGCCATCTTGGTATCTGCTCCGGCCCTATGGAACCTCCTGCCACTTGACCTGCACCTCCAGGTAGAGTTGCTCCCCTTCAGGAAGGCCTTAAAAACGTGGCTATGCCAGCAGGTGTGAAGTACAACTGGTACCATAACCCAGCCCTATTGGCTTATTTAGCCCTGCCCGGGGTCCTTATTTACTCCTGCCCCAGTGCCCTTCTTTTTAAGGGGATTGGGGAGGTTTTATGGACATTTTTAGAGAATTTTATAGTATTTGGTTTTAATTAGTATTGGTATGTATTATAACTGATGTTGTGAGCCGTGTTGGGTCGCTTAGGCAAAAAAGGTGGTTATATAAATCAATCAATCAATCAATCAATCAATCAATCAAATAAATAAATAAATAAATAAATATTAAATATTCAGGATGTAGATGACTATGTCTAGGCCATGAGTCAGCAGATGTGGCTTTCCAGGTGTTCTTGGACTTCAATTCCCAGAAGCCCAAGTCAGCACACCTTCTGATCAGGGCTTCTGGGAGTTGAAGTCCAAGAACACCTGGAGAGCCAACTTTGCTGATCCCTCATCTAGACTATAGGTCAGTGATGGCCAACCTTGGCACTCCAGATGTTCTTGAACTTCAATTCCCAGAAGTCCTGATCAGCAGGTATGTTGACTTGGGTTTCTGGGAATTGAAGTCCAAGAACACCTGGAGTTCCAAGGTTGGCTATCACTGCTATAGGTCCTAAAACCTGGCTCTCCAGAAGTTCTTGGACTTCAGAACATAAGAACAACCTTGCTGTAACAGGCCACAGCCCATCCAGTCGAGCATTCTGTCTCACACAGTGGCTCACCATTTGCTTCAGGGCATTCCCAAGCAGATGCCTTCACCTGCTTAGGATTCCCTGGAAATGGCATTGAGAGATATCATGCCTATCTCTCCAATCTCTTTGAACTTCAATTCCCAGAAGCCCCGATCAGCAGGTGACTTGGGTTTCTGGGAATTGAAGCCCAAGAACATCTGGAGAGCCAGGTTTGAGGATCTATGGTCTAGGCCAGTGGTTCCCAACATGGGCCCCCTGTCCCACAGGAGGACTTCAATTCCCAGAAGCCTCAGTCTGTACATTGGCTGACCAATGCTTTGGGGAACTGACTTAAGCTTCTGGGAATTTAAGTCCAAAACCCAAAGTTTTGGAAACACTAGAAGCTGTCAAAGCTCCAGCGATGATGAAGAAATAAAAACAATCATATCAATTAGCCAAAATCAGAATGAGCTAACTTTCTCAGTTGCCAAGAACCTGTTATTAGCATTCCTAAACCCATTGGTCCAGGCCAATTACTGGAAGACACCAAGAAAAGCATGAACAAAAAAAATCAGCATATAGACTTGATTCATTCCAGTGACATTCTTATAAGCAGCTGCCTTTTTTGTTTACGCCATTGAAGATCTCAGCTACTGTTGTCTTGCTTACATAGCAATTCCAGCTGGGGTATTTTGCCCCACCACACACAGCAGAATTATTTATGAGAATTCTGAAAATGTAGATGTAATGTTTCCAGCTAATAGAACTCAAATCACTTGCGCTGCGCCATTAGAGAGCCAACCTTCCCAAGTAAATTATACACCGGCTGTAAAATGCAGGGCTTGTACTGTTTTTATAACCCTATAAAGCTCTGGACGTTTATTGCTATTGAACAAACAGGAGAATCTGATCTTTGAAAGTCAGTGGTGGAAACGGATGGCTTCCAAGGCAAGCAAGGGATATCCAGAACATTCATGGAAATGCCCTTGATTAGAAGTTTTTTGAATGGGCGAATCAATTTCTTGTCTAATATCCCTTACAGTAGGGAATAGGTTTGGAAATAATCTTCATTAGACAATCCTTTCTCTCTCTCCCTCGTTGCTTCTCTCAAAATTGCTATTTCTCTTTACAAGGTGCCAACAGCCGTAAATTGGCAATGAGCAGCAGTCAGGTCTAGATGCCTCCATTCCACTAGGACACCCCCCACCCCCAGTTCCTTTGGTCTGATCTGGTGTTAGAAGGATTAGCTGACAAGTTTGCTTGAGTATGGAACACATCTACACACACAAAAGAAGTTGACATTGCTGTTAATGAAGCCATGAGGATAGAGATAGGATGCCTTAAACCTACACCGGTTGAGAAGATATACCCCCTTGTTGGTATTGCTCCACCTAAGATCAGAACAGAAGTAGAAGCAGGTGCTCAGAGAACTAAGCAAGACAATGGCCCTCAACACCCTCTGAATGGAGATGAGCCTCAAGTCTGCCCGCTCAGATCCAGGAAGAGCTTTATGGCAAGAGCAAACATTCTTAAGATACACATGAGCAAAACCAAATTAGAAGATGGAGGATGGAGCTCACTGGAGAAGGAATCACATTAAAGGAGGATATGACTGATGGAACTTGACCTCCCCTTCATCACTTGGAGGACCCTGAATAGGCTGAAGGTTCGAGTCCCTCAATGTAAAACCAACAAACACAAGTGGGGGCTGCTGGTGGACATCAACGCATGGTGTGAATGTGGAGATACACAGCATCTGGTCCATTTGCTGGTCTGCTCATTATTGCCAGAGACCTGCACCGATAATGACTTACGTTTGGGCAATGACAGAGTGAAGAAAGTTGCTTCATTTCGGCAGTCCAGAGTTTGATCAGGACATGAAAGAAGAAGAAGAAAAAGTAGGATGATAGCAGCTGGCTCTTAGTGTTTAGTACTGTAGCTCTCAACCCAACAGATCTGGTGATACAGGATGACCAATAAGGCTCCACCACAACTTATAATGGTATGGGTTGTCCAATCTGGCTTCTCATCATCAAGACGGAATGGTCTCTCCTTTGAATGCTTCTGTTGAGGTGCCTACAAGACTCAAGGTGGTGTAATGATTGAGATAATGAACCCGGAGTGAAGAAATCTAGATTTGAAGATAACTACCCGATCTTCACCAATCTTGTTTACTCAGTCTGATCTACTTCACAGGGCTGTTATGAAAGTCAAGTCAAGTGCTATTTGATCACCAACCCCCAAAGTAGAGACTGAAGTCAAGGCATCGCTTCCTCACAACTTCTGCCCCTCCAAACAACCAGCCCCCAAAGACCGCCTTAGAACAATGGAAGGAAAGCAAGGAGCTACCAGATAACTGGGCAGAACCATATGACACTCTACTGCCTGGCCAAGAACAACCATGGCCTGTGTGGAAAGCTTTAAATAGACTGTGTACTGGGGTAGGAAGATCAAGGGCTAATCTGACATCCTTTGTGAATGCGGAGAATTACAAACGATCTCCCATAGGATACAATGCACACGATGCCTCTCAACGTGCACTGAGGAGGACCTTAGGTTGGCAAGTGGAAATGCTGTTGAGGTGGCCCAATATTGGGTGGATGTCATCTAGTCCTATTTAATTCTTTTTTTTTACATGCGTTAATTTTAGCTTTGTATATTTATTATATGCAATAATGTTTATTATGTTTATTATATAGCAATACTATAATAGCAATAGTGATAGCAATTATACTTATATACTACCCCATAGTGCTTAGTTAACTCTCTGGGCACTTGACAAGGTAATTAGGAAAGATAACATCTGTGTGATCCGACATCCAGTCATTCCTGACACATGACCACAGACATGTCTGCAAATTTGGACCTTCTGGTTCTTTGGCTGTAAATGAAGATGAGCATGACCCCATAGAGTCAGACATGATGGGCTTTCAGGCAAGGGAGACCTTTGCCTATCTGCCACTGTTGTTGTTGTTGAGTCACACAGTTGAGACCAACTGTGTGACTCAACAACTGCCAACTGCCCGCATGCTAGGCTCACCTGTCCTATGCCATTCTCCACATACCACAAAGGTCTACACCCATTGCGTCAACGATGCCATCCAGCCACCTCATCCTCTGCCATCCCCTTCTCCTTTTGCCTTCGATCTTTCCCAGTATCAAGGCCTTCTCAAGTAAGTCTTCTCATTTGATGGCCAAAGTACTTGAGCTTCATCTTCAATATTTGTCCTTCCAAGGAGTAGTCAGGGTTGAGTTCCTTCAGGATGGACTGATTTGATCTCCTTGCAGTCCAGGGGACTCTCAAGAGTCTCCTCCAACAACACAGTTCAAAGGTGTCTATTCTTCTGTGCTCAGCCTTCCTTATAGTCCAGCTTTCACAGAAGAATAGATGCCTTTGAACTGTGGTGCTGGAGGAGACTCTTGAGAGTCTCTACATTCCACAACATTCAGGTATTTCACAGAATCACAATAACTGGAAGGGGGCCTGTGAGGCCATCCAGTCCAACCCCTACTCAATGCAGGAATCCAAATCAAAGTAGATCTGACAGATGGTTGTCCAACTTTTCTCCTGAAGGCCTCCAACATTCGAGTGCTCACCACCTCCTTTCATTTGGCCTTCTGAGGAGACACACAAAGGCCCCACAATGCCCATACTGTAAATTGAGCTCTGAAACCAAGGGATTTCACGTCTCTTCTAACTTGCTTGGGTTTCTCCCATAACAAGCAAATGGAATTGTCAGTTCCTGCAAAAGAAAATCCACAAAATCAATAAAACTTGGGTAAATCAATGCAGTTGTCCTTCTAATTGATTCAATTAAGTCTTCTCTAGCTGGATTCAAGGGTCTTCGGTGGTGTAGTGTCCGACCCTTTGTAAAGAACAGTCCAGCAACGATGAACAGAACAACGAACACGGTTTATTGTAAAGTCTTGCAAGCAACAATTACAAAGGTATCCGGACAACAGATAGCTACACAAGTCCCATGTCATCGGTCTCTCCGAAATCTGCCGTCATGGCTACTAAGCTACACCTGCGTGTGAGCGTATGGAGAGGACCCTAGGCTTAGCCTGGTCAGGGCTAACCTGCAGTGAATAGGGAAGTAAAGATCCGGCCCGGCCACACCCTTGTTTACCCGTGGCGCTTATAGTGTCTTGGTGGCGGTCACTCTATGATACTCTATAGCAACCCGCCGGATAACCTTGATTAACCAATCATAACGTGATACCTATAGTTTTAACCAATCAGGAACAGGATCCAAAGTTGCACCCAATCATAGAACTCTAATTAACAGAAAGAGTGCGCCCAGAAGGGAGAATGCGCGCCAAATCTTGCTCTTAATTCTAATGGCGGGAAATCACCATTTAGTCTTTGTAAAACGTTGCTGGAGCAACTTGCAATTTACTTGCATACACAACAGGTGGCTTAGTGGTTACGATGCTGTACTTGATGACTGGAAGGTCGGCAGGTGAACAGTTCGAGACCCAAGTGCCGCACCATTTGTCCGTGCCTCTGCCAACCTAGCAGTTCGAAAGCAAGAAAATGCAAGTCGATAAATAGGGACCACTTCAGTGAGAAGGTAACAGCACTCCATGCACCCTGGTGTCTAATAATTGCTTGCCACACGTCCGTGGAAATGTCTGCAGACAAAGACAGCGCAGGCTCTGTATGAGCAGAGATGAGCACCCAACCCTAGAGTCGGATACGACTGGCTTTAGAGCAAAGGCGACCTTGACCTTTAGTTAGATTTATCCTCATCCACCCCAGTTTTAAAAATCTCTGGTAATTTTGGGATTGATATCTCTTGTGAGTTTGAGAGAGATCGTATCAAATAATGGAACAGAAAGCAACATTTCACCCATTCTTATTTTATGATTCGAATACTGTATATATATAAAGCAAAGAAGCACAGTGAGGACAGGATACAGAACAACTGATTGGTTTAGAATAGGAAAAGGAGTATGGCAAGGTTGCATATTGTCACCTTGCTTATTTAACTTATATGCAGAGTACATCATGCGCAATGCAGGGCTGGATGAAGCACAAGATGGAATTAAGATTGATGGGAGAAACACCAACAACCTGAGATACGCAGATGACACGACCCTAATGCAAGAAAGCGAGGAAGACCTAAAGAGCCTTTTGATGAGGGTGAAAGAGAAGAGTGCAAGAGCTGGCTTGAGACTCAACGTCAAAACAACCAAGATCATGGCATCCGGACCCATCACTCCCTGACAGATAGAAGGGTAAGAAGTGGAAGCATTGACAGACTTCACCTTCTTGAGATCTAAGATCACTGCAAATGGTGACAACAGCCATGAAATAAAAAGACGCTTTATTCTTGGGAGGCAAGTTATGAGAAACCTAGTCGAGACATCACCCTGCCAACAAAAGTCCACATAGTCAAAGCAATGGTATTCCCACTATTAATGTATGGTTGTGAGAGCTGGACCTGGAGGAAGTCTAAGCACAGAAGAATACAAACCAGTTGAGCAGAAAGGTGTAACAATTTCGTTTGGCATGGCATAGAACAGACCCTTTTGAAACGTGGTGCTGGAGGAGAATTTTGAGAGTCCCCTGGACAGCAAAGAGATCGAATAAGTTGATCCCGAAGGAAATCAACCACAACTGCTCCTTGGAAGGGCAGATGTTGAAGATGAAGCTCAAGTCCTTTGGCCACCAAATGAGGAGAGAGAACTCACTTTGAGAAGGCCTTGATGCTGGGAAAGATTGAAGGTGAAAGGAGAAGAAGGGAGCAGAGGATAAGATGGTTAGATGGCATTGTTGATGCAAGAGCTGAGTGGACTGCGGAGGATGATGGAGGACAGAGGAGCCTGGTGTCCATGGGGTCGCAAAGGGTCGGACTTGACTATGCAACTGAACAGCAACAACAACAATAAAGTCTGCAAAGCGCCTAACCCAAAGCTGCCATAACCTGGATGGAAGTGAGGCCGGGCAGAGTCAACTCATACCAGTGTGTGGTTGTTTTGCAGCCTGAAGATACATTTATTCTCTTTTTCATATTTTATGAAGCCTATCAAGCAGTCAGTGGGAAAACATCTCCGAAGGGGATCTCAAGGGGCCGTTCGCTTTTAAACATCCTGATCTACAGCAGCTGTAGAGACAGAGATTAAAAATAATAGCACAATGAGTACCGTTTAATAATATCTTGGTGGTTTGGAGGCCAGTTTTTCAAGAAGGGGGTCCTTTGGGTTGAGTGGAATAATTTGGGATCTTGGGAGTGGTGTGCCTGGTTACAGAGCCCTAGACTTGCAAAGAAGAAAATACATGCATGAGAGCTACTGGGTTAAATTATAGATCTTCTTCTTCTGCCATTCCTGATCCGAATATTGGTGATCGCCATGGTGATCATCCATGAAGATTGGTACATAGTTGTCAAGTATCCCTTATTGGCCAGGAAAACCCCTTATTTTACCCTCTTTCCCGCCGTCATCCCTTATTAATTAAACTGCAGTGCCCTATTGCTGCCATTGGAGGGCAGCAAAGGATAAGCATCGCTGTCAAGTATCCCGTATTTGCTGGGAAATTTCCCTTATTTCCAAATCCAAAACTTGACAGGTATGGATTGGCATGGAAACAATATAATGCAGTGGCCTTCCATTTGCCTTCTGCATCACAGCATGACTCCCATAGTACCACTGATCCAGTTCCATGAGTCACATTCTGGATTTCCTGAGCCCTTTTGGCACACAAAGTCCTCCTCCTCATCCCCAGGCCAGGATGGATGAAGCTGCTGCCCTCCATTAAGATGGGTTCAAGTGGGTCCATTTCATCCACTTGGGTACCATCATCCTTCCCTGTGGACTTCGGCACCCAAGGCCATTAGTCCTCAGGGTTGTTAGGTTAGTTAACCGCCACCTGGCACTCGCAGTGTGTTGTTGTCCTCCAGCAGCACCCACTTGAGTTGTTTACCTGCAGCTTATCAAGTAACCCAGCATATTATGCCAACCTGATGCAAAACAGCAACAGGGTTTCAGGGTTATTTAGACACAGAGAACTCAGAAATGGTTAAGCATTCCCATTTTTCTGAGCATCCGATCAGACTGTGTAGGTCTCACAGGGGTGCCTCCTTCTCCATGAAGCTCAATGGGCACTGCCAACCTCTTTCTCAGCAGCCAGATATTTCACTTAGGTAAAGGTAAAAGTCGCCCTTGCTTGAAAGCCAGTCGTATCCAACTCTAGGGTTCAGTCCTCATTTCTGTTTATAGCCAAAGAGCCAGCGCTGTCTGCGTCTCCAGATGCTTCCGTGGACATGTGGCAGGCAACACTGTTTACCTTCCCACCGAAGCGGTAGCTATTTATCTACTTGAAATGTCTTGCTTTCGAACTGCTAGGTTGGCAAGAGCTGGGACAGAGACAGGAGTTCACTCCATCGTACAACACTGGAGTCTTGAACTGCTGACCTGCCATCCTTCCACTCTTCAGTTCAGCACCTAAGCCAACGCAGTCCACATATCTAACTTGGATAAAGGGAAAGGTAACCCTTGCTCGAAAACTAGTCGTATCCAACTCTAGGGTTCAGTGCTCATCTCTGTTTCAAAGCCGAGGAGCCAGCGTTGTCTGCTTCTGCAGACGTTTCCGTGGTCATGTGGCAAGCATGCCTAGACACCGAAGAGCACGGAATGCTGTTTACTTTCCCAAAGAAGTGGTCTCTATTTATCTACTTGCAATTTCTTGCTTCCGAACTGCTAGATTGGTAGGAGCTGGGACAAAGACGGGAGCTCATTGTGCTCTGCAGTACTCGGGTCTTGAACTGCTGACCTACAGCCTTCCAGTCAGCATCTTAGCCACTTGAGCCACTGCAGTCTTCATATGCAAATATTAGACACTTCTTAAAACCTATTTTGTGGTGGATATGTACCTGCCTATCCTACATCAAGTTGATGTAACGCTTTCATCATCCCTATGCTCTTTGCGACCTTTCTCTGTTTGGTACAGTGGGAAGAACGTGGCATGAACAAATGTAATAAAAGTGAACAGCTACCATGTCTCCGTTTGTGTCTGTTTGTGTTACAGCTGCATATTGCTAAAGCCTGGAGCATGATGTTTGGGTGCAGTGATACTGTGAGGAAGAGATTCATGGCAATAATAACAGGCAGGTGCTGAAGACAGCCCCTGCAGCTCTGAGTGACATTTGTATTTTAAACAGAGAGTATCATGTAACAGGGGACTGTGGTGGTTCAAGTGGTTAAGACACTGAACTCACTGACTGGAAGGTCAGCAGTTCGATTCCTGGATACCGCACAATGGAGTGAGCTCCCGTCTCCGTCCCAGTTCCTGACAACCTAGCAGTTCGAAAGCAAGACATTGCAAGTAAATAAATAAACAGGGATCACTTCGGTAGGAAGGTAAACAGCGTTCCATGCCCTCTGGTGTTGAGGCATGCCTGCCACATGTCCAAGGAAATGTCTGCAGATGCAGACAATGCTGGGTCTTTGGCTTTAAACATAGATGAGCACCAAACCCTAGAGTTGGATACAACTGGCTTTTGAGCAAGGGCAACCTTTTCTTTTACAGTAGTAACATGTACAAAAGGTGCCCAGGCAGATTTGCCAGTTGAAACCTCTCATCTCTTGGTTTTCTGTTCCTTTGCCTTGAGTTGGACACCATATCAGTCTAAAACCATTTATTCTTCTCTTTCATAGGTCAGGATCCAGCCCAGTTAGCATTGAGTGGCAGATGATTGAGACATTCGAAAGATCTTCAGGTGGGATGAAAGCCTAGATCAAGGTTTCTCAACCTTGGGTCATCCAGAGGTCTTGGACTTCAATTCCCAGAAGCCTCGATCAGCAGATGTGCTGACTTGGGCTTCTGGGAATGCAAGTCCAAGAACACCTGGGAGGGGGGACAATGTTGAAAAAACCTGCCCTGGGTCAGTGATGGCCAACCTTGGCACTCCAGGTGTTCTTGGACTTCATTTCCCAGAAGCCCAAGTCAGCACTCCTTCTGATCAGGGCTTCTGGGAATTGAAGTCCAAGAACACTTGGAATGCCAATGAGTGCCATCACTGCCCTAGATCATAATTTTGGTTGGTCAGAGTAGACAGGAAGAGGGGACAAACGTTCGACTCAACGTGAGCTATCTGCTAGAGCTTTAAATCTCACATGCTTTGCATCCAAAATAAGAAGGGAAAGAAAGAGGCATTCACTGATTCTGCTAAATGTTGTTGTTGTTGTTTTGTTAACTTAAGCAAAATTCTCCTCCAAATGCATGATCTCTGTAAAAAAAAGGGGACATTATTACATGCCACGTTATCCTGCTATGGTCATAGAGTAGACCCTACTGCCAGCAACTCAATGCCGAGCGCCAGGCGGCAGCTAACTAACCTGGCCATTCTGAGGACTAATAGTCTTGGGTGGCAAAGTCCACAGGGAAGGATGATGGTCCCCAAGTGTATTAAATGGTCCCACTGGAGTCCACCTTGATGGAGGGCATCAGCTTCACCCATCCTGGCCTGAGGATGAAGACTTTGTGTACCAAAAGGGCTCAGGACCAGGACACGACTTGTAGAACTGGATCAGTGTTATGGGGGGGGGGGGGTGTCACACTGCAATGTGGAAGATGGATGAAAGGCCACGGCATTATATTCTCATGACAGTCTTCATGGCTGATTGCCATGAGGATAGCCAATATTCCGATTCGGATATGGCAGAATAATAATAAGATTACATGCCATGAACTCATCCAGAATTGCCGCATTTCATTATATACTCAGGATTGGCTTGTTCTGGGACAAAAATCTCAATCTTCAATGAGTTGCATATGTACGCGCATCCTGACCCACCTCCTCCAACCCACTGCCTCCCTTCTCCTGTCACTTGGATTCCCCGGTTTCCTTAGTCCTCCTGCGTTGGCATTCTGCGCAGTGTCAAACTCCTCCTTGCACGTGCAGAGCCGTGAAATGTTTATTAATGAATAATTGCATGAAATATTCATGAGCTGGCGATATTGAATATTTTAGTAATATTTGGGCATGAATAATGCATCATAGGCAATGCTCACTGTTTATGAAACATTGGCTCGTCTTATTGCTTCTACAAGGGATTGGATGACAACCCCCACGTTCGGTCTTCTTCCGTGCCTTCTTTACTGTTCGATTCATCTGTAAACCTTCCTCCATCTCAGGCCACCAGACCTGAAGAGAGTCGTGTCATCAGAGTAGTTATGGAAAGCCACCAGAGATAAACCGCTCAAGTGTCATGTTCTGGTGGCTCAGCCACCGTACATGGGGATCTCAACCTTCCACACTGTGAACATCAACTTTGGCCCTGAGCATCTCTACAGCAGAGTATTTTGTTCCAGTATGGACTGTATTCACACGCGCAAAATGACATTGCTGTCAATGAATCCATGTGCAGAGTGACAGGATGCCTCAAACCTACACCAGTTGAGAAAATGTATCCTGTTGTTGGTATCACTCCACCTAAAATATGGAGAGAGGTAGCAATGGACACTGAGAAAATTAAGTAGGAGAAGGACCTTTGACGCCAAGGAATGACATTAAAGGAGGATCTGGCTGAGGAACTCAACTTCCCCTACGTCACTTAGAAGACCCTGAAGAGGCTGAGGGTTGGGGTTCCTAAATGAAAGACCAACAGGCTCAAGTGCGGGCTGCTGGCGGAGAACAACATGCTGTGTCAATATGGAGAGATACAGAATCCAACCCATCTGCTGGTTTGCCAGTTACTACCAGAAACGTGCACCGATGAGGACTTAAGTTTGGCCAATGACAAAGCCACCTTCTTATAGGCGTCATTTATTTTTACATGGGAACATTACAACAGTTGCAACGACCACTATATGCCTGCTGCTGCCTCAGGTGAATCACGTCCCCTGGTGGCATGCATATTCCAGCAGCATGTCTGGGCAAGTCAGAAAACAAAAAACAAAGGTGGCTTTGTTTTGGCAGTTTGAAGTCTGACCTATCATGGAAGAAGAAGAGGTTGGAAAAGCTATACTAAATCAAGTGCGCTGAATCCAAATCTGAAGTCCAGTTCTGCCTAGGACATCAGGATCTTAAGTGAGAAAATCTCACCCTCTTGCTTAGGTTCTTGCATTGAACACACGGTGTATATTTGCCATAAATGTAGCGAAAATTGTCTCATCTATTAACACAGCTGTGCCTACTCATCTTTCGCTCAAAACAGACTCACTCTGGCCTAGCTGTACCATCCAATAAGATGGTTTTATACTAGAGACAAGCCCTAGGTCCATCTCGCCTAATAAACCTATGTCTGACATCAGCTCACTGACTTGCCCAGACATGCTGCTGGAATATGCATGCCACCAGGGGACGTGATTCACCTGAGGCAGCAGCAGGCATATAGTGGTCGTTGAAACTGTTGTAATGTTCCCATGTAAAAATAAATGACGCCTATAACTTAAAATCTGTACATGATGGGCAAATTCTGAGTTCCAGAGTTGGAATCGGCACACTCGATATCATGTCAATCACACGTGTTATTCCCAGTCGCGAAATCGTTGTTGTGCAGTGAAATCGTAGTAACCCTCACGGAGCTGGCCTTAAACTGGAGGCGTCATCATCATCCAACCTTCAATGCGCACACACAACCTTTTCATCTGCCGACTCTTCACTGCCATAGCAAAAACAATTGAGTCCAATGAGCCCCTCCCACGACACCCATATTTTGCCTTTATTTTCATCTCCATCTCCCTCTGGCAATGGTAATAAATTATTTAGTTTCTGCTCTTGTTCTTATTTTCTCTCTTCTCCTTCTCCCTTTTTTCTCCCTCCCCCCTTTTTCATGATTTAATAAAAAGCAAAGAAACATATATCTGCTTTACAGGGGAATTATTATCTCCCCCCCCCCCCTTCAAAAAAGTACTCCTCGCAGCCAGCCAGAGCAGGAATTAAAACAACAATTCATGCGCTTGAGCCTCTGTCTTTAAGGAACCCGGCACGGGGCGGCTTCTACGAGGGTGTGTGTGTGTCTTCCTTATTTCCACCAGAAGACATCTCTTCCCGCATCTAAATTTAATAACTTAATCTGATGATCTGTTGTTTCATTTTCATTTTATTTCTATTTTGTCTGCAAACCATGCTGCACCCTATTAAATGCATAATTCAGGTGCCTACAGACGTGTGAGCTGGGTTCATTACATTCCAGTCAAACGGGGTGGAGAAAAATGTTCCTCTTTCTGTGTGCAGGGAAGGGAGGTCGGTGGTGGCTCAGGTGGTTAAGACGCTGAACTTGAAGACTGGAAGGTCGGAGTTTGAGACCCGACGACTGCACAATGGAGTGAGCTCCTGTCCTCTGTCCCAGCTACTCCCAACCTAGCAGTTCAAAAGCAAGAAAGTGCAAGGGGATAAATAAGGACCACAGAATGGTAACAGCGTTCTATGCACACCGTTGTCTAGGCATGCCTGCCCCATGACCATGGAAACATCTGCAGACACAGACATTGGCTGTAAACAGAGATGAGCACTGAACCCTAGAGTCAGATATGACTGGCTTTCAAGCAAGGGTGGCCTTTACCTTTAGGGAGACTAGACAGCTTACTGGTTCAAGTATCAGGCTGAAAAACTAGTGGTTGAGAGTTTGATTCCCCCATTGTGTCTCCTGGGAGGCACAATTCTCTAGACCAGTGTTTCCCAACCTATGGCTTTTGGATTTCAATTCCCAGAAGCCTAAGTCAATTCCCCAAAACACTGATCATTAATGTACTGACTTAGGCTTCTGGGATTTGAAGTGTCCCGGTGGGGCGTGGGACCCCTGTTGGGAACCACTGGGTTAGATGCTGCTCTTTATCTAGGAAATTCTGGAAAGGGTCCCCTGCCAATCTGTTGCCCAGCTTTGCTGGAACAGGCTTTCTTGGGCCACACTCTTCCCGACCACGTTAGCCAAAGGAATCGGGGTCTCTCGACTGTGCAGCACCTGTGGACCTCTGAACCAGGGGAGCCAAGGAGCGCACCAGCCTAGAAACCACTTCGATAACTTGTGCAATTATTAAACAGAGGCACTGCTTTTCGGGTGATCTTAATCAGCAGATCGGCAGTCCGAGACCTGAGTGCTGCACACTGGAGTGAGCTCCTGTTGTCTGTCAACCTAGCAGTTTGACAGCAAGAAATGGCAAGTAGATAAATAGGTACTGCATCAGCAGGAAAGGTAACAGTGTTCCGTGCATTCCAGTGTCTAGTCATGCCTGCCGCATGACCACAGAAACATCTGCAGATGTAGACAGCGCTGGTTCTTTGGCTATAAAAAGAAATGAGCATCAAAAGATAGAATTGGTTACGACCAGCTTTTGAGCAAGGTAGACCAGCCGTTCCCAATCTAAGGCCCGTGGGCCATATCTGGCCCATAGTGCCATTTCATGTCCCCCCCCCAACCCTCCAAGGGCATTCAAGAAACAAAATGACCACCCCTTTGAAGCTCTTGGGACAAAATGGCCACCCCCATCGTTCAGGCAGGGCAAAATGGCCATCCGGTCCTCGAAGCTGACTGAGAGAGTGTGACCCGGCTCCTGGCTTGAAAAGGTTGGGAACCCCTGAGGTAAACATTTATCCTTTACTTTACCCAAAAGTTGTACAACGACCCCACAACCACAGTAAAGGAATTGGTGCAATACTGTCAGCATCTGAGGCCCCGGATTCAAGATGCGATGTAGTATGACATCCACGTCTCCTTAGATTTCTGTCTGTTCCCCCTTCGTTGTAGTTTGCAAGAATTCCCTACAGCCTAAATATGCCAGATCCTTGGGGGTTTGGGGATTACCCTGACCCCAAATTCCCTCTCTTGAATTTGTGCCCTATAGATTTTTGTTCATCCTTAAACCTTGAGGTCTCCCTCAACCATACTTGTCACCCTTCCCAGATTGGCTGGGATTTCCCGGTTTTTGGCTCCAATTTGCGCCATTTCCCGCCCCGCGCTGCCGAAACCCCGGAATTTGGCAGCGGGGGAAAGGAGGTACTGTGCAGCCCTTCTGCGCAGGTCACCTTCTACGCATGCGTAGAACACTTCTACGCATGCGTATTAGGCTTCTGTGCAGAAGGGGATGCGTAGAAGCCTTCTATGCATGCATAAAAGCCTTCTACGCATGCATAGAAATGACCTGCGCAGAACGTTTCTGCGCAAGTCGCTTCTACGCATGCTTAGGCTTTTATGCATGTGTAGAAGGGTTTTACGCTTGCGTAGAACCCTTCTACACTTGCATAAAACCCTTCTACGCATGCATAGAAGGCTACGCGTGCATAGAAGGGGGCTATGCAAGCATACAACCCTTCTACACATGCGTAGAAGGCGACCTGCGCAGAACCGTTCTGCGCAGGTCCCAGATTGGCCGGAGCCGTGGTTGACAGATATGCCCTCAACCCTGATGATACCTTCGATTTCTTATGTGGCTACTTGAGTTCAAGGGCAAGGGAGAAAAACCTTCCAATTTCCCCAAAGTCCTAGAAAAGGGGTTCCCAACCTAATGCCTGTGGGCCTGATCCAGCTCCCAGCACCATTTCATGTGCCCCCCTACAAGGGCATTCGATAAACAAAATAGCCACCCCCATCACGCAGGCAGGGCGAAATGGCTGTCCGGCCCTCAAAGCTGACTGAGAGTGTGTGACCTGAAAAGGTTGGGTACCCCTGTCCTAGAATAACAGCAACAGAGAGCTCTACTAGACTGCATAACCACATGCAGAAATGTTGCTTCTCATAAGAACATAAGAACAGCCTTGCTGGAACAGGCCACAGCCCATCCAGTCCAGCATTCTGTCTCACACAGTGGCTCACCATTTCCTTCAGGGTATTCCCAAGCAGATGCCTTCACCTGCTTAGGATTCCCTGGAAATGATATTGAGAGATATCCTGCCTATCTCTCCAACCCCGAGGTTGTCCTTAGGTATCCATAATTATAGCCATTGATACTCTTGTCCTCCATGCACTTGTCTAATCCTTTCTTAAAGCTGTCAAGACTGACAGCTGTCACCACTTCTTCTGGCAGGGAGTTCCATAGACCAGTAATCCTCTGGGTGAAAAAGTACTTTCTCTTATTTGTTTGAGAACCAGTACCCAAAGGTTTCATGGAGTGTCCCCTAGTTCTAGTGTTGTGCGATAGGGAAAATAGTTTTTCCTTGTCTACTTTGTCCACACCGTGCATGATTTTATAAACTTCAATCAGGTCACCTCTTAGACGCCGTCGTTCAAGAGTGAAAAGGCCCAAACGTTGCAGCCTCAGATGGTAAGGAAGGTGTTCCAGTCCCCTAATCATTCTGGTTGCCCTCCTCTGTACTTTCTCCAACTCCATAATATCCTTCTGGAGGTATGGCGACCAGAACTGTACACAATATTCCAGATGGGGCCTCGCCATAGATTTATAAAGAGGCAAAATGACACTTGCTGACTTATTTTCTATACCCTTCCTAATGATCCCTAGCATTGAGTTTGCTTTTTTCACTGCTGAGGCACACTGGGTTGACACCTTCATTGAGCTGTCCACCAGGACACCAAGGTCCCTTTCCTGGTTTGTCGCAGAGAGTTCAGACCCCATCAGTTTATAAATGTAATTGGGGGTTTTTTTTGCCCCAATATGCATCACTCTGCACTTACTAGTGTTGAAGCTCTTTTGCCACTGTTTTGCCCACTTCCCCAGTGTCAAGAGATCCCTCTGGAGCTCCTCACAATCTCTCACAGTTTTCACTACCCTGTATAATTTAGTGTCGTCAGCAAATTTGGCTACTTGCTTTTTACTCCTACCTCTAGATCATTTATGAAGAGGTTGAAAAGCAGGGGTCCCAGTACTGAACCTTGGGGGACCCCACTCTTGACTTCCCTCCACTTGGAGAAGTGTCCATTTAGTGCTACCCTCTGTTTCCTGTCCCTTAGCCAGTTGCTGATCCAGGACAAGACCTGTCCCTTTATTCCATGAATGGTAAGTTTATTCAAGAGCCTTTGGTGTGGGACCTTGTCAAAAGCCTTCTGAAAGTCCAGATAAACAATGTCAACTGGATCCCCCTTATCCACATGCTTGTTGACACTCTCAAAAAATTCCAACAGATTAGTGAGGCATGATTTGCCCTTGTAAAAGCCATGTTGGCTCTCCTTTAGCAGCGCCTTCTCTTCTATGTGCCTATTAATTCTATCTTTTAGGATGGTTTCCATCACTTTACCTGAGACACATGTCAAACTGACAGATCGGTAATTTCCTGGATCACCCCTGGATCCTTTTTTGAAAATTGGTGTTACATTCGCTACCTTCCAGTCATCAGGCACAAAGCCTGATTTGAGGGAAATATTATATATTTTGGCTAGGAGATCAGCAATTTCATCTTTAAGTTCCCTGAGAACTCGTGGATGGATGCCATCTGGTCCTGGGGATTTGTTAGTGTTTAGTTTAACAAGACATGCAAGGACCTCCTCCCTGGTTATTTCTATCTTGCTTAATTCTTCGGTTTCCCTCCCTACGAAGAAAGGCTCTGTTTTGGGCATGTGGTCTCTGTCTTCTTCAGTGAATACTGAAGCAAAGAATTCATTGAGTCTCTCTGCAATCTCTGTTTCCTCTTTAATAACCCCTTGCCTTCCATTGTCATCTAATGGTCCAATGGCCTTCCTAGTTGGGTTCTTACTTCTAATGTACTTAAAGAAGTCTTTGTTATTTCTCTGAGTATTTTTAGCTATACGCTCCTCAAAGTCTTGCTTTGCTTTCCTGATTGTTGCCTTGCATTTGTTCTGCCAGAATTTATGTTTCTGCCTGCTGTCCTCATTTGGACAAGCCTTGCATCTTCTAAATGAGCTTTTCTTGCTCTTGATCACTTCCCGAACAGCTCCTGTAAGCCACATCGGAGTCCTCTTGGACCTGGCAGTGCCCTTTTTCCTTTTGGGTATGCATTCCAATTGAGCCTCTGTTATTGTTTTTGTAAACAGCCTCCATGCCTCTTGGAGTGTTTGGACTCTCTCAATTTTCCCTTTCAGTTTCTTTTTTACTAGTTTCCTCATCTTTGGGAAATTTCCTTTTTGAAAATTTAAGGTCTCTGTTTTAGATTCTCCATCGACACGGACCTAAGATCATGGATCATTAATTTATTCAACAAATTCAATTCTTCCCTGCATGATAGAAGCTGACTTGCATCACTTTGGACCCAACTTGGGATTTACTGCCGTATATCTCCCAGCAACCATAGGACAGCTGGGCATAGTTAACACCAACGTGGGAAAGCACATGGAAATCAAACATAGGACTAACGCATTGGCTATGTAAATTCTTCTTTCTAGCTGTAGCATTTCCACAGAATATTCCCCCCACCACCCCATCCTCCTTATCTGGAGGTCTTGGATATTTTCTAATTGCTCTCGTCTCACTAGGGTTGTTGAATTCCACTCCAGAATGGAAAGGTTTCCCCAAAGAGGGTTGCTGACAGATGTAGTTAGAGTTTGTCACAGCGTGGTTGTGAGCAAATTCTCCATTAAGTGCCTGACTGTAGTTCTGGAGTTCTCAACCTTTTTAAGCCAAGGGCCGGGACACGTTCCCTCAGACACCTTTGGGGGCTGGACGATCATTTTGACCTTCGGCCACCACATGGCACTTCCTGGTGTGGTGGAGGCAGTGGTGGTGGGGCACATGAAATGGTGCAGTGGGCCACATCTGGCCTGTGGGCCACAAGTTGAGAATCCCTGCTGTAGTTGTTATCTCTCCAATGCAGAAGGAATACCAATGTCCAACCTCCATCTGCCAAGCCCAACAGGTGTTGGGCACTCGATTGTATCCGTTCCAACCACTTTTTAGCACTGAGCCTTGAGCATTTTGGTGGCTTTATTATCGGATGCTTTGAGGCTGCCCTCGCCACACGTTGCCAAAGCCACTGACAGCCGGCGCAAAACTCTTTTCTGCAGTGCAGACGGACGGGGGAGATGAGTTTTCAATTAGCCACTGTTGGGTAAAGTTGTCTCCGTCAGTGCCAAATTGTTCAACACCACCCCGTGAAATCGCGCAAAGCACTTCAATCCACTTCGCTCTCGATAAAATATAATCTCTTCTCCCAAATATAATTAATCCAATTTGGTTTAAGGCGGATTAGTTGTGCTCTTAGCCCTCCTTTGATGGCAACACAACGGGGGCTTCTACCGTGTATCTATTGCTTAATATTAAAGACATGCGATAGGCAAAATCAGAATTGTTCTCAAGACAAAGGCATTCTCAGATGGGATGGTCTCCTATACCAGGGATTCTCAACCTGTGGCCCACAGTCCGGGTGTGGCCTACAGCACCATTCCATGTGGCCCCACCGCCTCCACCACACTAGGAAGCATCATGTGGTGGAGGAAGGGCAAAATGGTCATCCGGCCCCCAAACTGACAAAAGGTTGAGAAATGCTGTTCTGTAGCATGAATGCACAGGTTAGCGAATGTCAACAGAACATCTCATCAAACTGTACTGTGGGAATGACATCTCCATTTGTTTTAATTCACATCCATCTTTCCCCTCTTATCTGGAGCTTCCCTTGCTTTCTAACAGCAGAAAAATGCAAACAAAAAGTAAAGGACAACAATTTATAGTAAAGCCTAGCTGTACTATAACCAATAAGATGGTTTTGCACTAGAGTCAAGCCCTTGGCTCATCTTGCCTTATACCTATGTATACCTATTTCTGAAGTCAGCTCACTAACTTGCCCAGACATGGCCGGCTGCTGCTGGAACATACATGCCATGAGAGGACGTGATTCAGCTGAGGCGGCAGCAGGCAGAGTGGTAGCTGCAACTTTTATAATGTGCCCATGTAAAAAAAGTGCACTACCCAATACCATTTGAACAGCTATAGCACGCCTATCACTTAAAATCTGTATGTGAGAGGCAAATTCTGAGTTCAGCTTTGGAATCAGCACCCTCGATATCATGTAAATCAGTTGTGTTATTCCCAGTAGCAAAATCGTTGTTGTGCAGTGTAGAGTGGTACAACAACGGAGCCAATTAGCTGGGGAAATGGTGAGCTCTCTGATGCTGGAAACTTTTAACAGAAAGTTAAGACGGTCATTTGTCAGAGATATTTTGAGTTGGATTCCTACGTTGAGCAGGAGGTTGGATTTGACGTCCTCGTAGGCATCTTCTTAGTGCATTGTTTTGTTGTTCTTCTTCTTTTGAGTCCCGATCAAACCCTGGACTGGCCAAATGGAGCCACTTTCTTGGCTTTGTCATTGGGCAAACTTAACTCCTTATCAGTACAGTGCATAGCTGCCAAGTATCCCTTATTGGCCAGGAAAACCCCTTGTTTTACCCTCTTTCCCACCGTCATCCCTTATTAATTAGACTGCAATGCCCTATTGCCGCCATTGGACGGCAGCAAAGGATAAGCATCGCTGTCAAGTATCCCATATTTGCCGGGAAATTTCCCTTATTTCCAAATCCAAAACTTGACATATATGGTACAGTGCATGTTTCTGGCAGTCATTGGCAGACCAGTAAATAGCTGGATTCTGTATCTCCACATTCACACAGCATGTTGTTGTCTGCCATCTGCCCCCACTTGAGCATGTTGGTCTTGCATTTAGGGACTCCGACCCTCAGCCTATTTCAGGGTCCTCCAAATGATGTAGGAGAGGTTGAGTTCCTCAACCATATCCTCCTTTAATGTTCTTTCTTGTCTAGTGAGCTCCGTCCTCCATCTTCTAAGCCTAAATCGTTTCCCCAAAGCACAGATCACCCAATGCACTGACTTAGGCTTCTGGGAACAGAGGTCCTCCTGTGGGGCCTGGGCCCCACATTGTGAAACCCTGACCTAGAGTCAGTCGTAGCACAAGGTGCCCAAGAGGAGCCAGTAATCGTGGAGTTATTTCCAATCGCTCAAGCTGGTTCCTTTAGAGGTGGGCCTCAAAAACTCAACTAAGTTTTTGGAACTAGAAAGAGATAGTTATGTTGATGAATCTCAAACCAAAATCAACTGATTTCAAGGAATGTCTGGAATAAGGATGTGAAGAATTCTTCTAAACTTTTCATTCTCAGCAGATGTTTGAGGATAAGCACTGCTTCTGCATCTCCGCCTTCTCAGAGTAGAGAAAATACTAGGCAAGGAGAGAAATAGTGTGAAAAAATGGCTTTTTATCATAGCCCCCCCCCATCCATCTCTCTATAACGCTTCGATATATTGTGCTTGGTATGAAACGCAAGAACAAGGAGGTGCTCAATTGTGAACTTTGAGCTTGCTAAAGCCTGTCACGGGTGGGTTTGTCAGTAAACGGTGGCGAAATGGAGACAGCCAGCTCTGTGGGGACTAGATACGAGAAATCTGTGACAAGCGTCAACAACAGTGTCTGAGAAAAGAAATTGTGTGTGTGTGCGTGCTTTCAAAAGGAAAAGTTAAAAGTTGCATTAAAAGGAAGCGGACTATAGGTTAGTGATGGCGAATCTTGGCACTCCAGGTGTTCTTGGACTTCAGTTCCCAGAAGCCCTGATCAGTCAGCAGTGCTGACTTGGGTTTCTGGGAATTGAAGTCAAAGAACACCTAGAGTGCCAAGGTTGGCCATCACTGCTATAGGGCTTGTCTGTTTTCTGTTTGTTTTTGCCTCTGTCCAGGTTGGACTTGAGGGCAACTGGGACATTCCACGATCCTCGTCTTAAATACATTTCTGCCTGCTTGGAGAACAGCCCCGTTGAAAGTTTAATGGGATTATTTATTACTTTAGTGGGACTGCATTGGCTCGGTGGTTAAAAAGCTCTCCTTGTGAGCTGGGAAAGTTGGCAGTTCGAGACCCAAGTACTGCAAGACGAAATGAGCGCCCATCGTCTCTTCCAGCTCCTGCCAACCTAGCAGTTCAAAAGCAAGAAATTATAGGGACTGCAGTGGTGGTTCAAGTGGTTAAGGTGCTGAACTCGCTAACTGGAAGGCCGGAGTTTGATTCCCAGGTACTGCATGACCAAGTGAGCTCCTATCATCTGTCCCAGCTCCTGCCAACCTAGCAGTTGGAAAGCAAGAAATTTCAAGTAGATAAATAGGCACCGCTTTGGCAGGGAAGGTAACAGCATTCCATGTGTAAAAAAGTTATTTTTAAAGCTGTTGGCATTTGAATACATCAATTTGGCTCCTGCTGGAAAGGTTTTTCCTCAATGTCTTCCATTGTGATGCCTCCTTGGGGGAAAAACCCTTGGAGTTCTTGTAGCTTTGTCTGGTCCCCAATAATGCTGGAAGTGGCTAAGACTCGTGATATCATGTGGCATCGTGTGCCTTAGCCAGTTTGGTCATGAATTTGGTGTAAAGAGTGAAGACAACTGCCAGAGGAAAAGATTCCCGGCACGATACAGTGCATTTCAGATTCGTTTACACAAACCAGTGCAAACGTTGCCCAAGTCAGAGCAAACATTGTAAAAACATTGACTGATGCTATGTAGCGGGTGCAAGTTCTTAAACAAAACCCTAAGTCCTGTGTCTGCTCAATAGCATAATATTTATTCTGTTATCTGCAGTTGTGATGTTGTTATTTCAAAGAGTTGCAACTTTGTTCTCAGTGCCTTGGTGACTGTAGAGCAGTGATGGCGAACCTTTTAGAGGCCGAGTGCCCAAACTGCAACCCAAAACAAACTTATTTATCGCAAAGTGCCAACACAGCAACAAAGGGGGAAAGGAAACGCTCCCTATGGGCTTCTGGAAGAGGGGCGGGGTGAACGCTGTGCTGGGGGAGGGAGGAAGCACTCCCATTGGGCTGCTGGGCAGAGGGGCGGGTTGTACATCTCGGCACGTGGAGACTACAGTGATGCAGTCAAAGTCCTTTCCAGCTGTCTGGAGGCTGTTGGGAGTCTGGATGGGGGCAAATGGGCCACAGCTGAATCCTAGCAAGACTGAGTGGCTATGGATAGGGGGTCCTGCGTTATCCCGGGAGCTACCATCTTTGGTTTTAGATGGGGCTGTTTTGCCCCAGACCAACCCGGTGCGCAACTTGGGGGTCCTCCTGGAATCACGGCTGCTGCTAGAAGAACAGGTGGCGGCTGTGGCCAGGAGGGCTTTTGCCCAACTTCGGGTGATTCGCCAATTGTGCACGCTCCTGGACCGGGACTCTTTGCTCATGGTCACTCACGCTCTGGTCACCACTAGACTACTGTAATGTGCTCTACATGGGGCTGCCCTTGATGACCATTCGGAGGCTGCAGCTGGTCCAGAATGCCGCGGCCCGGGTGGTGATGGGGTGTGGACGTTATGCCCATGCCTCACCACTGCTTCGGAGGCTGCACTGGTTACCAGTTTGTCTCTGGGTGCAATTCAAGGTGCTGGCTTTGACCTTTAAAGCCCTACATGGTAGTGGGCCAGGGTATCTCAGAGACCGCATCGCCCTAAGGACGTCTGTCCGTCCAACCAGAGCGGACCGGAGGGGCTCTCTCATAGTGCCATCGGCCAGGGGGTTTTGCCTCTCTGGCACAAGGAGGAGGAGGGCCTTCTCCGTGTCCGCACCGGACCTTTGGAACCTCCTGCCTGTGGAATTGCGTCTCCAGACGGAGTTGTTGCCCTTTAGGAAGGAACTAAAGACCTGGCTGGCGGGCCAAGTTTGGGGTGCGGGTGGGGATGGGGGTACCGTTGGGTGGTTGGTATAGAGAAGTGTGCCTTCCCCCAAGGTCCCTTCGGTTCTTGCGCATCTTTTAGGGGTGGGTTTTTTAACTTTTAACTTTGTTTTATCATGTGTCTTTTTATGTATTTACTGTCCGCTGTGTAAACCGCCCTGAGTTGGGTTGTACCTGAGTGGGCGGTATATAAGTGTGAAAAATAAATAAATAAATAAATAAATAAATAAATAAATAAATAAAATGTGTATGATGCAGCCTGTCACATGTCCATGGAAACCTCTGCAGATGCTGACAGTGCTGGCTCTTTAGATATAAACAGAGATGAGCACTGAACCCTAGAGATGGATATAACTGGCTTTCGAGCAAGGGAGACCTTTACCTTTGCCGAAATAGGGACCACTTTGGTGGGAAAAGATCTTGGGGGCATGAAAGGAGCCTCATTCGGGTGTCCCCTGAGCAGAGTTTCTCCAGCAAAAAATCCTTTCAACCCAGAAATCACCATTGTGTGTTTCTGACATGATTTTTAAAAAATCACTTTAAAGCTTATCTTCTGACAATCGTCTTGGCTGAGAAGCAGATCTCAACTGAAGCTCTTGGTATAACCCTCAACTGGCCACATTCAGGTACTTTCCCAACCTTTTCAAGCCAGGGGCTGGGTGGGTCACACTCTCTCAGTTAGCTTCAAGGTCCAGACGGCTATTTTGTCCTGCCTGCATGATGGGGGTTGCCATTTTGTCCCAACAGCTTCAGAGGGGCAGCCATTTTGTTTCTTGAAATCCTTTGGAGGGGTGGGGGGCACATGAAATGGTGCCGGGGGCCAGATCCAGCCCATGGGCCTTAGTTTAGGAACCCCGGCTTTAATACCAACAGGATGCCCCAGTCCTGCAGTGCCTGGATCGTGTTGCTCATTTCATGGGATCTTCACATGGCAGCTGGGAGATTTATTGCATATGTTATGCGTTTCTGTTGCCTTGATGTGAACTGCCTTGAGACTATTTACATTGAAGTGTGGCATACAAATGCAAAATAAATGAACAGAAAAATAGTTTCTCGGCTGCTAACTCTAGCAGGTTGCCCGTTTCCCCAGAGGTAATCGGATCAAGCCTTTCATCTCGCCAGAACAATCAAAGATTCCCCAGAGAGGGTCTGCCTTCAATGCAAAAACAACAAGGAAAAAGAGGAATCAAGAAGCATCTGCAGGGTCCCTCCGAAGTGACCTTTGTTCGATTGCCAGTGTTTGTTCTTCTCCTGCAGAGTTGGTTAAACTTTGCCTCCCCCTCATAGCTGTCAAGTATCCCTTATTGGCCAGGAAAACCCCTTATTTTACCCTCTTTCCCGCCGTCATCCCTTATTAATTAGACTGCAATGCCCTATTGCCGCCATTGGAGGGCAGCATAGGATAAGCATAGCTGTCAAGTATCCCTTATTGGCCAGGAAAACCCCTTATTTTACCCTCTTTCCCGCCGTCATCCCTTATTAATTAGACTGCAATGCCCTATTGCCACCATTGGAGGGCAGCACAGGATAAGCATAGCTGTCAAGTATCCCTTATTGGCCGGGAAATTTCCCTTATTTCCAAATCCAAAACTTGACAGGTATGCTCCCCCTCCACATTTTTCACCCCTGATGAGAGATCCAGGAAGAGTTTGATGGCAAGAACAAACATTCTTGAGGGTATGCAAGAGCAAAAACCAAGTTAGAAGATGGATGAAGGAACTCACTGGACTCTCCCCATCTCAGCCCAACATAGCTGAAGAGAGTAGTGTCATAAGAAAAGCCATGGAAAGTCACCAGAACTAAACTGCTCAGGTTGACAAACTATACGTGGGGAACTCAACCATTCATGCGGTGTACATCAGCTTTGGCCCAGAGTGTCTTTTGCAGCAGAGTATGCTGCTCTAGTATGGCACATATCTACACATGCAAAACAAGTTGGCATCGCTGTTAAAGAAGCCATGCGTAGAGTGGCAGGATGCCTCAAACCTACTACACCTGTCAGGATTGTTGTATTAACGGTCCTGGGGTTGCGCACGCTGCCCAATTTTAGCGCTTCCCCCTTCCCTCTGTTGCTTTGTGGCCCAGGTTGAGGCGTTCTGCTCTCCGTGCATTTTACCGCGGGCATGGACCTCAAGCCCAGTTAAGCTAGTGTCTATTGGGAAGATGGCTTTCCCGCTTCCTAGCAGGAACAGTGGTAGCAATAATGTAGCAAAGCAAGAGTCCTATTTATATTTTGCCAACTCCCAAACAACCACGCAAAGCATACAAAGAGGGTACGGCCCTGGGAAAATAAGGTGCCGTAAAAAGTAACTTTTAACTCAGAGGTGGAATGTCCCGCTGATAAACTTTCCCAGGCTGATGAAAGTGAAAGCAAACCTTTCTGAATTCATGGGAGCAGTCCCTTATCTTTAAATAAGCTCCCTTGCTCTCCAAGGTTATTTGGTGTGCATGTAGGGATGCCATATTTCCCTCCCCCAAAAACGGGACAGGAGTAAAGGTTTCCCTTGCTCAAAAGCCAGTCGTATCCGACTCTAGGGTTCAGTGCTCATCTCTGTTTCAAAACCGAAGAGCCAGCGCTGTGTGCTTCCATACCTGACAAGTATCCCGTTTTGGCCGGGATTTCCCATAATTCACCAATCTTTCCCCCTCTTTCCCACTGTCATCCCGTAATTGGAACAGCCAGGAAAGGGGTTACTGCACATGCGCAAAGGGTTTCTGTGCTTGTGTGCATGCACAAATGGGTTACTGCACATGCACAAATGGGTTACTGCACATGCACAAATGGGTTACTGCACATGCACAAATGGGTTATTGCACATGTGCAAACGGGTTACTGCGCATGTGTGCGCTGGCGCCTGGAAACCTTCCCTTATTTTCATCGCCGCAACTTGTCAGGTATGCTGCTTCTGCACGCACACATGCACACACGCACACACGCACAAATGCACATTGAGTTGGACTCTCCTTCAAACCCCACACGAGGATTGTCAGATACAACATCTTTTTGATTCTCTGCACTCCTCACAATGCACTGTTGCCTAAGCCCCTCCCACCTTATGTATATATAGCACTTACCAGTTAGCCACTTTGTCTCTCGTTTTGATGTTGCTGCCTATTGCTGAATCTGTAAGAAAGAAAGAAGAATATATTTATTGAACTTCAATATATGACTCCATGACAGTTTATTTGGCTAGATCTCTGAACAACCTCAACAAAATGGTAGCAGAGGATTGGTTGTGCCAAATCAATTGCAATTAAGGAATTAAACAAAATCAAGAACCATGGAAAACCACTCGAAGACACCAAAATCCATCACAAGAGTCCCTAACTGGAAAATAGCAGCACAGCTAACACAAAGCCAAGTGGCCAAAGAGGATTTATCAGTGGAAAGAAATCCTGAGGACTACGATAAAGTGAGTAAGGGATCACACCAATTTGACTACCTGCTGTCCACTCCCTCAATAACAGATATAGCAAGGGATGAGCAAGACAGTGTGGCCATGGACAGGGAGAGATACCTGAGGTCAGCCCTGCTAAAAGTCGTCAGTGCCCCTACGGAGAACAGAGACCCCATAGCCGAGATAAGAGATCTCCTAATGGATTCCAGTTGCTGCGATACCAGAAGTATGCAGGCTAATCTGGGGGGCAGATCAACACCCAACAACCCAGTGAACCCGAACCAAATGAGGTACGAGGAGACAAGGACAAAGAAACCCCTTCAGGCACCATTTTTCCAGCCCCAAGATTCAAATTTCCCCCCAACTGAAATGGCGGGAAGACACGACGTGACATCATACAATTCAAACCCAGAGGCGGGAGAATGGCGAAGGAGGTTTCCAAATACCCAAGAAAGAGACTATTATGAAAAATATTCTGGGGAAGATGGACCACCAATTCTGGACTTTTACCAAAATACAATTCAAAGAGAAAACGACAGGTCCATCCAAACACCCTCCGATGAAGAAATAAAAAAGGCCATAAGAGTGATTGCCGCAGCTTTCGGCAACACGAGCATTAGCAGTTTTGTCCACGGACACCAACCAACCAACCATGGAGAGAGGGGAGAATGGACCCACAACAGCGCACCACCGATACCGTAACAACACACTCAAAACCATGGAACTGAAAAGGAAAACACAACCGACAGAGCCATCTACTCACCAGCGATGACCCAGCTAGCACACCCACATCAGGACATCAGGAGCGGATCTGCGAGCAGCGTTCAGACCACCACCAGGCTTACCCGCTCTGAGGAGCTCCTTCCTCAGCGAAGGCTAGCAAAGAATGAACTCCATGCATGCGCTGAATCTCAGTCATGCGCACTCCAGGAGTTCCGGTTTACAGCAAGCAAACAAACAAGGTGGGACTTTTGAATTTGACAGGTAGTGTTCCAGCGCCCTACTGTCAATTCACAGACGTTCCAGGACATGAAAGACAAAAACTCACCGACACCAAGACTCCTCAGCACCACATTCTACCCAGTGACTTTGAAAAACTGAGTGCAACAGGTAAAAACATTCTAAGTTGGGCACAAAGATTTCAGGTTTTATTGTTAAGGGACAATGCTTCATTTCTAATCATAGAACCTCCCCAAAAGCCTTGGACCCTAGATATAGACTGTTTGCATCACAAAGTGTTTTACTTGTTGCTGAGTTCTATGGACCCTGCAATTTACTATAGCATTCCAAACAGTCTCACAGTATCTGAAATTGGGAACAAAATCTGTAGCCTGTTTTATAGCAAAAATATAAGCATAACTAGCAGGATCTCCAGAGAGCTACACTCTGCTAGGTTGAGACCAGGGTCATCTATGGGTGAACATCTTTTAAGCTTAAATAACATGAGATCCCAACTAATTCAACGGAGTGAGATCATAACAGAGGAAAGCTTAATTAGCATAGTCATAAACTCACTAGACTCTAGCTGGGACGGCTTCATCAGCTAACTAGACAATCTCAATTATGAAAATATTTCCCTAGAGTCTCTGTCCAGCAGATTGATCGCAGAAGACAACCTCAGAAAAGACCGTACGCACCTTCACAAAGAGATCAGGACAGTAAAAAGAGTTGAGTTTACAAATAGCAACCCAAGCCTAGATAATGACCAGCAACCCTGGTTGCTAGATTCGGGAGCCACTGCACACACCTCTTGTAATAAGGAATTTTTTAACTCCTACACAAAGCTATCCTTTAAAGTCAGGGTTGCCAACCAAAAGATCGTACAGGTGTTCGGTAAGGGAGATGTTAACATACCTGGTCTAGGAATGATCAGGGGAGTCCTGTTCATCCCTGGAATTCCTTTTAATGTTTTAGCCACTGTAAAACTATGTAAGGATACAAAGATAGAGGTGATATTCAAGGGAGACACAGTGAGCATGAAGAACGGTGGTAAAATTGTTGAGGAAGTGAAATAATTAATGGATTACCCTATTTGTTACCTGTCACAAAAGTCAAAGGGCAAGTTAATGCTAATATCTTAACTGATGACATTGCAAATGATATAAATGATGAAGCTGATATCACAACAACTGAGAATGACAACATAGCAGAAAAGAAAAGTGAGAGTACTAGTGAAAAAATCTCAATGATATGTCTAGAAAAAATGTTGAAGTTAGTGGTGAAAAAAAAGCAGGGGAATGTAATGTTGAAAATGTACTTACAAATAAGGATAAGAAAAGGCCAACTACTACTGTAAGAATATCCATTGGAAAACCTATGCATGATAGTTGCGCCCACATGCTACACCGTAGGTTAGGGCATGTGAGTTTTCCTGTAGTCAAAAAGATGTTGGAATGTTCTGAAGGGTGGAAGATAAACAATTGTGAAAATTATTTGGAATGCTCAGTATGTAAAATTGTGAAATCCAAGAATAGCCCCAAACCAAAAATGTCTAAGAGAAGTACAACTCAGGTCTTTCAACTTATACATATGGACCTAGTGGGGCCACTGGAATCTTCCATTGGTCAGAAAAGATATTTTTTGACCATTGTAGATGATTTCAGCAGGTACGGATTCACCTACACCCTTAGACATAAAGGAGAAACTTTGAATAGGTTCAAAGAATTCTGCAAGAGAGTAGAGACCCAAAATAACATAAAAGTTAAACAATTAATGACAGATAGAGGTTCAGAGTTCCTATGAAAAGACTTCAAAGCATAGGTGACCGAACAAGGTATGATACACTATATCACATCAACCTTTTCTCCATTTCAAAATGGCATTGCTGAATGTAGAAATGGGGTATTACAAACTATGATGTGGCGCGTACTTGAAGATGCTGGATTGAGTAATGGTTATTGGGGGGAAGCACTCTTATATTGCAACTATACTCTGAACAGAACATGGTCCAGTGTGATTAATAAACACCATACGAGGCCATGTACAATAGAAAACCAAAACTGTCACATATCCACACTTTTGGTGTGTACGCTGAAGTCCACATACCCAAACAAATGAGAAAAAAGGGAGACAAAATCTCACAGAAGCTAAGGTTCATGGGGTATGAGCCAGGGTCAAAAGCATATAGATTCATAAATGATCATTCTAAAATAATTGTGTCCAGATCCGCAAGCTTCAATGAAAATGCCAATTGGAGCAAATTACATTCCAACAAAATCAATATAGACAAAGAAGATAGTGAAAATAATCATCCCCAATCAGTCACACATAAATCAAATGGATGCCAAACAAATGACATGGCCAATAGCAAAGGACATCCATTTGACCTACCCATGGATGGAAGTGTAGCTAAGACACTTCCCAGGAGGTCAGACAGGCCCAATAAGAAGAAACCACCTACCAAAATGGGAGATTACATAATAGCCATTGATAATGCCAACACTGCACCTAAAGATTACCAAGGGATACTTTCTCTGCCATATGATGAACAAATAAAGTGGAAAGAAGCCATAGAGAGAGAGAGAGATGAAAAGTATAAAGGAGTTAGATGTATATACACCCACTGAAGTCCCAGAAGTTCTAAGGTAATTGGGACAAAATGAGTCTTTAAAATCAAGCCTTTGGAAAATAACAAGACCCTCTATAAAGCCAGGCTAGTAGCCCAGGGGTTCTCACAAACATACCTAGACGATTATACTGACACGTATTCACCCAACGTGACAGCTGAAAGTGTCAACACAGCCCTAGTCATTGCATCTATAAAGAAAGAACATGTATATCAATTTGATGTACAAATGGCCTACCTGCATACACACCTAGATAAAGAAATATATGTGAGAGCACCTCCGGGGGTTAGCCATGATGAAGGAAAGACATGGCTCCTCAACAAATGTTTGTATGGGTTAACGACAATCGGGCAAAAGGTGGTATGAATGTCTGATAGAAAAATTAGAAAAAATGGGTTTTGTTGCCTCCCTAGCTGATGAATGTGTATTCACCAAAAGAGACAAAGGAGAAACAGAAAAAAAATCTGATTTATGTTGGCGACATTTTATACATAGGGAAGAGTAAACATAAGTGTGATGAGTTCGTGCAAAAGCTTCAACAACACTTCTCGTTAAAGAGCCTAGGGAGAGTTGACAAATATTTAGGAGTCCAAATCACGGAGACAAAAGATGGGTTCACACTTTCCCAGAGGGAGAAAATATTAGATTAATTGGAAAAAATGCAACATGCTAGATGCTAAACCATGCAACACACCCATGCAGACAGATTTCTTAACAAACATGTATGGTGACGATGAATTATTCACAGAAAATACCTTGTACAGGTCCACAATTGGATCACTTCTATATCTAGCTAGCTGGACCAGGCCTGATATAACTCTGGCAGTGAATTTATTATCACGTCACGTTAGTAACCCAAAGATATACGATTGGAATGCAATAAAAAGATTATTGAGATATTTAAAGTACACATTAGAGGCAAAGCTATCACTCACCCCAGAAACATCTGAATATCCAACAATTTCATGTTACTCGGATGCTGATTGGGCTGGTGATACAAAACCAAGAAAGAGCACGTCAGGTTACATGATTTTTCTAAATAATTATTGGTATACTGGGAAACAGAAACTTGTGTCCGCCTCCACGACCGAATCCGAATATGCATGCATGTCCAAGGCCACAAATTACTTAATATGGTATGAAGACCTAATTTCTGATATGTGGGAAAAACCATCATACCTAATTGTTGTACATGAAGTTAACAAGGCCGCGATAGAAATTTCAAGGGCAGATGTGGTGGGCCGCAGATCAAGACACATTGATATCAAGTACAAGCATGTTAGTCAGATATCTAAGAAGGGGTTCATTGAAGCCAGACATTGTGACACAAAATAACAAATAGCAGATGTGTTGACCATGCCTCTTCCACTTAATCAGCATGCATACCTTACTGAGAAATTGTGTACATATGTAAATAATGCATTATGTAACCCTTCATTTTTTTTTGTCAAATCAGTCAGATGTTAGAAGAGGTTTTGTCAGATACAACATCTATCTGATTCTCTGCACTCCTCACAATGCACTGTTGCCTAAGCCCCTCCCACCTTATGTATATATAGCACTTATCAGTTAGCCATTTTGTCTCTTGTTTTGATGTTTGCCTATTGCCGAATCTGTAAGAAAGAAAGAAGAATAAATTTATTGAACTTCAATATATGACTATTTGACAGTTTATTTGGCTAGATCTCTGAACAACCTCAACAAAATGGTCTGGAACGGAAAAGTCTGGAACAGAAATGCAGCCCTTAGAGTCCCCGTTTCCCTCTGGAAGTTAAAAAGGAAGGGGACTTGTTTTGGAAGAGCCAAGAGATCTTTTGTTAAATGCATAGAGTCAGCATTGCTAGAGAAGAAGGAAACACTGTGGATAGGAAGCACTTCCCTTCCGCTCTAGGAATGCTGACTCTATGCATTTAACCCTTTGCAGTCTGAAGGAATTCTCCATTGCTTTGAACTGGGATTTTTACATGCTTTTACACGAACCTGATGGGACAGCTTGAATCTGTTAAAATCATGAAAAAACGTGCATGTGCAAAGACAGCCTTATTTTCAGTTTGCAAACCTGTTATCAGTTCTTCAGCGAAACTCCCTCTTCTTCAGCAAAGACGCGACTCCGTTCTTGCCTTTTTGGAGTTTTATTGAAACATAATATTCATCCAAAATATGCCGGATAAACATCGTGAAGAGCTTATCTAAAACTACTCTGACTTAGAACTTAGAAAATAATAAAAGAGAAAATAGCTAATCTCATAGCTTGCAAATTGAGGGCTCATTCGAGACTTAAGATTTCTTGGCCTCAATAGAGAGAAGAACAAGGGCTCTCGCCTGTTTGGGAAAGATCCCTCTCGATCAAAAAAGCTTGATCATTTATACTCTTTTTACCTCCTCACACCTTCCTTTAGAATGTTAAAGTTATAGGATGTTTTGACTATTGTAATGATTATTGGGATTCTCAGGTGTTATTATGTTGCAATGACCCATTCTTGGGATTCCCCTTTTGAATGACATCCTGTTCCTTAATCAAGTGTTAATGTGTGGAGTGTGCTGAATGTGTATTGGAATTTTAACAATGTAAATGCCTTCTCTATTTGACAATTAGCCTTTCTCAACCTTAAAGAGAATATTGAAACTACAGTGTAACTTAAGTGAATATAAAGTAATTCAAAGGATAGCAAAGACCCCCAAGGATTTTCACGACAAATATCTCCTCTTGTTGGTATCGCTCCACCTAAGATAAGAAGAGAAGTAGCATTGGACACTGAGAGAACTAAGCAATAGAAGGACCTTCAACATCTTCTGAATGGAGGTGAGCCTCACGTTTGTCAGCTCAGATCCAGGAAGGACTTTGTGGCAAGAAAAAACATTCTTGAGAGTATGGGAGAGCAAAACCAAATTGAAAGATGGAGGAAGGAGCTCACTGGACAAGGAATAACATTAAAAGAGGAAAGGTTGAGGAACTCAACCTCCCCAACATCACTTGGAGGACCATGAATAGGCAGAGGGTTGGAGTCCCTAAATGCAAGACCAAAAGGCTCAAGTGGGGGCAAGCTGGCAGACAATGACATGCCATGTGTATGTGGAGATACAGAATCAGGTTCATTTGCAGGTCTGCCGATTACTGCCAGAAACATGAGCACCGATGAGGACTTAAGCTTGGCCAATGACAAAGCCAAGAAAGTGGCTTCATTTTGGCAGTCCAGGGTTTGATCGGGACATAAAAGAAGAGAAGTGCATGTTGATGCAAGTTAATATATCTCTGTTTATGTTATCAGTTGCATACTGAGTCAAAGTAATGGTAGTGAAGAGTTCTTAAGTTAAGGAATTCACCCTAAAGGTTACACCTTTTGTGTCATTGCATGGCTGGATTTTGGCCATGGAGTGCTACCACCACCACCACCCCTTGGAAATATGGATTATTCAAACTCATCATGAATGTCCTAGAACCGTGATGATGAACCTTGGCACTTCAAGTGTTCTTGGCCTTCAATACCCAGAAGCCCAAGTCTCTGTGAATCCAGAGAGTACACACAGTAAACCCATTTGTGTGGATTTACAGAGGCTTGGGCTTCTGGGAATTGAAGTCCAAGAACACCTGGAATGCCAAGGTTGGCCAACATTATCCTACAATTTCTCCCCCCAAACCCCTTTGATTGAAAATGTTCAGCAGAGCTGCACTGAGGACTTTCCTCCAGTGTTAGCTTTCGTGCCAGCCAAAATGGGCAACATGACTTCAGTTAATAGAAGTTGGAGTGGACTCAATTGAGTTTCTCGAGCAGCTGAACGCTCGTGTTCACCGCTCAGCTCTGCCAAATTTCTGTGAAAGGTGTGATGGGGGAAAGGCATTATTCCACATGACACGAACAGGCCAGACTCTTTCCCTCTTGCAGATGTTGAGCTTGGCAATCTCAGATTCTTCTATTGCAAGCAAACTCAGCTCACCCTGGCTTGATGAGAAAACTGCCTGTGGATTATTACTTTTTTAAATTCACTCGAAAGAAGATGGATGGAATGGCATTAAAGCAGGTAAATTGATTTCTCCCCCTCCCTTTCTCTCTTTAAAACCTAAGAGTCAAAGCTGTACTCTTTGGAATCAATTAGCAAAAGCCTGAGGTCAGCCAAGAAGGTGATTAGTGAGAAGTCCGAGCTTGGACAAGTTGGCGAACAATAGTTGACAGGTTTTGATCCCATAGCGGGAGACCTGACCCACCATGTCACAGCCAAGAAAACAGGGCCAGGCAATCACCTTGGCGAAGTTACTTTTAAAAAGTAATTTGTCACGGCAATTCTTCCAAGGTCCTTCAAGGCAGTTAGCAGTAGAGAAAGAGAGAGAGTTAGCTTTTGGTTTAAAACCCGGGTTCCCAACCTTTTTAAGCTGGGGGCTGGGTCACACTCTCTCAGTCAGCTTTGAGGGCCGGATGGCCATTTTACCCTGCCTGCATGATGGGGGCAGCCATTTTGTCCCAACAGCTTCAAAAGGGTGGCCATTTTGTTTCTTGAATGCCCTTGGAGGGGTGGGGGAACACATGAAATGGTGTTGTGGGCTGGATCCAACCCATGGGCCTTAGGATGGGAACCCCTGGTTTAAAAATAAACCTTGATTTTCTCATATCTCAACAAGCTCGTCCAATGCTAACTTGACAGAACAACAGCTTTCGTGGGTTTGCAAGGGACAGAAGCTTCCAATGTCAACACAATAGAGATTAAGCTGGCCTAACCTCTATTTGTTGGCTGTTCGCAGGTTCTCCAGCAAAACGAGTTCGACTGGCACGTCTGCTGGGCTGGCTTTGAGCCGGTAGAGGAGTCAACAAAGGAGTGGAAGTTACATCTAATCCAAACCCCTTTTAGCCCAGACTCATCCACTCAGCTGGAACAATTCTAGGCCAGGATCTGGGTAGTCCTGAAACTACAGTAAGATAGACATAAACTGAATATCAGGAAAAACTCCTTAACTGTTAGAATAGTACGACAGTGGAACCCACTGCCTTGAGAGGTGGTGAGCGCTCCAACACTCAAAGCATTCAAGAGAGAATGAGACCACCATCTGACATTTCTGCTTTGATTTGGATTCTTGCATTGAGCTGGGGGTTGGACTCAATGGCCTGAAAGGCCCCTTGCAACCCAGTTATTCTATGACTCTATGGTTCATCATAGGCCAGTGTTTTATACCAGTCAGATTCTTTGATCTGAAAAAAAAAGTAATGTTTCAAGATCCAAAGCTAACAGGCCAAGTTGGCTGAAAGTTGGGTCAGTTGACTTTGGCTAGCTGACGTTGAGATAGATCAAACCCTTCCCAGCCCCAGGATGTTGGGAATCACTTAGGACTACCATGCCATCTTCTCATGTAATTCAATTTCTTTCTACATAGATTGTAGGAGTAGCAAAGCAGCAGCCAGGCTCCAAAGCTAATATTTGGGCTAAACACGCCAGCTTTGAAAGAGAAGCTCAAACAGTACAACCTCAACGCTCTTGGAGTGTCGGCATTCCAGGAGCGAAAGGAGAAAACCTACAGGTGCAAAATCCACTCAAGCTCTTGAATGTTTATTAACTTTATCTGCTGACTGACTCATGGTACGGCTTCTGAACTCACCAAGAGCAGTGCTTATCAGCTGGAGAGAAAAACCTGGATGAATACACAAATGGGCAGTGGCAGATAAGAATTCAATGGGCCAATCCCGGGGGTCGGCAAACCTGGCTCTACAGGTGTTCTTGAACTTCAATTACCAGAAGCCCAAGTCAGCACACTGCTGATCAAGAATTATGGGCATTGAAGTTCAAGAACATCTGGAGAACCATGCTTGCAGATTCCTCCACCTCCTCCTCCTTCCATTTCTGAAACTGAATATTGGCAATTCTCATGGTGATCAGCCACGAAGACTGTCCTGAGGATATAACACAGTGGCCTTCCATTGGCCTTCCACATTGCAGCATGACACCTGTACGAGTCACTTTCTGATCCTGAGCATGACACACTTGTACCGCTGATCCAGTTCCACGAGTCACTTTCTGGTCCTGAGTCCTCTTCATCCCCAGGCCAGGATGGATGAAGCTGCTGCCCTCCATCAAGAGGGATACAAGTGGGATTTAATCCCCTTGGGGACCATCGCCCTTCCCTGTGGACTTCAGCACCCAAGGCCATTAGTCCTCAAAGTGGTCAGGTTAGTTAACAATCAGCTTTGAGTCCCTGGCAATAGGGTCTACTCTATGACCATAGCAGCATAACATGGCCAGGAAGACCTATAGAGCAGGAGTTCTCAACATTTTAAAGCCAGGAGCCAGGTCACACTCCCTCAGACAGCTTCGGGGGCCGGACGATCATTTTGCCCTTCCTACACCACATGACACTTCCTGGTGTGGTGGAGGTAGTGTGTGTGTGTGTGTGTGTGTGGGGGGGGGGCATATGAAATGCTGCCATGTGCCGTATCCAGCCCACAGGCCATAGGTTGAGAAACCATGCTATAGAGGTTGGCTTTTCTCTTTTTGTCCCCAGGTTTGCAAAAGATCCAGCCCTTCTCTCATCTTCGTTTGATTTCTTTGTTCATGCGGCTGAGCAGCAACCCATTGCTGGCTGTGGATTTGATTGGCAGGCAGGGAGCGCGCGTAGGCTTGTGTGTGCCTGAGCTCTCTCTCCCCCCCCCTTTTCCTCTCAAGTGGAGCCCAACTCCGGGAAAGCAGCATCGGGAAAAACAGGTCTTTATTAAGAGTCCAAATATTGACTGTGGAAGCGTGATGCCTCTCAGGTTCAGAGGCATTCAAAGCAGGGATATGCGTACGGAAGGCTGTTATGAATAGAGACCTGGACGAACAGATCCCATCTGTCCAATGGATGCAAAACATCCTTGCCTGGTTACATAGGCTCTCAATCATAGGATACAGAGATCCTTTGGAAATCAAAATGCCTACTAACTCTGGAGAGGGATGATTTCGGAACCGTGGCCAAAATGTTGTTTATTGCCACACAACATAAAGCTAGGCAGGCATAAGAGCACTGGGCATCATGCCCTGACAAGACAGATGTCACAATTTCATTGTGCAATTAGCCATTTGGTTCCTGACATTTCCTTTCTTTCGTTTCCCGATCAACCCTTGGACTGCCAAGACGAAGCCACTTTCTTGGTGTTATCGTTGGCCAAACTTAAGTCCTCATTGGTTCATGTTTCTGGTTCTTCTTCTTCTGTGTCCTGATCAAACCCTGGACTGCCAAAATGAAGCAACTTTCTTGGCTTTGTCGTCGGCCAAACTTAAGTCCTCATTGATTCCCGACATGACCAATGACACAATGTACTTTGTGAAAGTACTTTGTGGAGGCCACTTCCATGATCATATTATTGCAACCCTCCCCGGTGGGGGATTGTTGAATCAAACCCTCATTGCCACTAGACATAATTTTAGCCACTTTGTAAAATTAGTTTTCAATTACTCAAAAAAAAAGCCCCCTCTGGTTTATGAAGGTTGGATATTGTTCTTCTATAGCCACAATTTCAAACACCAGGAAACAGCTCAATATTGCTGCATAAAAAGGATGGCAAACTTGACAACACCAATGGTAGCAGTCAAGAGTCTCTAGAGCAACATTTCCCAACCTTTGGATTTTAGACTTCAATTCCCAGAAGCCTAAGTCAATTCCCCAAAGCACTGATCAGCTAATGGACTGACTTAGGCTTCTGGGAATTGACATCCCCATGTGGGACAAGGCCCCCATGTTGGGAACCACTGGTCTCAAGGATACCTTCTTGTGCTCATTACTATTCACACTTGTTGAAAAAGAGCCATGCCAGTTACTTTGTTTGGGTGAGGAGTGGCCAACTGATCAATAAAGGAGTCAGCTTCTGGGATTTCCCTTGTTTTGGTATCTCTGTGTCAGGGGTTCCCAACATAAGTACTGTGGTCCGGATCTAGCCCATGACACCATTTCATGTGGCCCCTCCACCCCCTCCAAGGGCATTTGAGATGCAAAGTGGCTACCCTTTTGAAGCTGTTGGGACAAAATGGCCACCCCATCATGCAGTCATTGCAAAATGGCTGTCTGGCCCTTGAAGCTGACTGAGAGAGTGTGACGACCCTCCCCCCCCCGTGTTTGAAAAGGTTGGGAACCCCTGCCCTATGTGAATGGCACTATGTGACTGATATGCTTTGTGAATGTGTTGTCAACATTCAGTCTTTTGAATGTATATGAGATATTTTAAATCTGGGGACACTAACTGTCACTTCCACCTTTATGGTCTTTTTTGGAGAGTCTTGCCTTCTCATAATAATAATTTTGTGTCCCGTTTCGCATTGATGAGGCAGAAGATTGTATCATTGTTGTCATCAAACCAGTCAGCTTCATCAAACTCAACTATGCCCTTCACCATCTATTCAGTGTCATATGTGTGGTCGCATGTTCCATGCCAGGATCGGTTTAGGGAGTCACCAGAGACACAGGCATCAATGGAGAAAATGACTTCCAGGAAAAATGTATGTTCGGATATGAGTAGATGACGGCGGCGACAAATTTTGTGTCAGAAATTATTCTGGGTTGAAAGGATTTTTGCTGGAGAAACACCACTCAAGGGACGCCAGAATGAGGCACCTTTCATGTTCCCAAGATCTTTCCCCACTGAAGTGGTCCCTGTTTACCCACTTGCAATTTCATGCTTTCGAACTAGGTTGGCAGGACAGAGACGGGCGCTCAATCCGTCATGCAGTACCCGGGTCTCAAACTGCCAACTTGCCGGCCTTCCAGCTAACAAGGCAAGCTTCTTAACCACTGAGCCAGCACTGTAGGTTTTGCCATTTGTGTCTACAAAATTGTGTGCAAGACAATACCCAAGTGTATATCTTAAAGATGCACATTCCCCTTTTTGTCACGCCGCAAGGGTTGTTTGGGATGATGTGCTCCACTTCTGTTGTCCTTGTTGTTTAGCCTTTCTACTCCAGTCTCTTTGTTGGCAAATCTTTTGCGCTGCATGAAGGACACACAAGTAGGAAAACACTTAGCATACGTTTTGGCTGTCATGCAATTATATTTTTCGTCTGGCACTTTCTTCTCCTCAAGTAGCAGAAAGCCGAAGCAGGGGACGCCAGGGAGGCCTGGTGTTCTCACCCGCTTCTGGGATTATTGTCTGACATCTCTTCTATCCAAGCTCAATCCTGTTTTTGGAAAGCCATCCCCTGTGGGGTTCTCAGTTGGGAAATAGCATCGCCACAAGATGAGAAGGGAAGGAAAGTTGACATTGCCATGACAGTCTTTCCTGCAGAGGTAGATCCCAAGATCCTGTGAGATCTGGGTGGAAGAACAAGGTTGGCTTTCCAGGGGAAAAAATGAGAATGAGATCCCATTTTCCTGGAATGATTCCCTGTGTGAGATCCCGAGATGGAAATTTGTTGGGTCACGCAAATAGGATGGGACAAACAGACACTTGCAAGATGGCAGGGACATGCGATGGCCAGTGATGCCAGCTCTTATTTTGGCCAGCTAAATACGAGGACTGCAGTGGCTTAGTGGTTAAGATGCTGAACTTTATGACCGGAAAGGATGGCAGGTCAGCAGTTTGAGACCCAAACAATGGAGTGAGCTCCCATCTCTGTCCCAGCTCCTGCCAAAATAGCAATTTGAAAGCAAGGAATTGCAAGTTGATAAATAGGTACCACTTTGGTGGGAAGGTAACAGCATTCCATGCACTCCAATGTCTAGTGATGTCTGCCACATGTTCATGGAAATGTCTGCAGATGCAGACATCGCTGGCTCTTTGGCTATAAACTGAGATGAGCATGGAGCCCTAGAGTTGGATACAACTGGCTTTCGAGCAAGGGCAACCTTTACCTAAATACGGAAGGTGATACTCAATTACCTTTGCCCTGCCCAAGAGCTGTCAGAATTTATTTTTTTATCATGTCAGATGCACACAAAGGTGCTTTTTGGGTTGGAAGGATTTTTGCTGGAGAAACTCTGCTCAGCAGATGCCCGAATGAGGCTCCTTTCATGTCCCCAAGATCTCCCCCACCCAAGTGGTTCCTATTTATCTACTTGCAATTTCTTGCTTTCAAACTGCTAGGTTGGCAGGAGCTGGGACAGAGATGGGAGCTCACTCCATCGTGCCATACTCAGGTCTCAAACCGCCTGCTTGCTGACCTTCCAGATGGCAAGCTGAGCTTCTTAACCACTGAGCCACCACAGTCCCTGGGAAGATGCCTCTAGTTCAGGAGTGGCCAACCGTGGCGCTCCAGTTGTTCTTGGACGCCAATCCCCAGAAGCCCAAGTCAGTACTTCTGCTGACTTGGGCTTCTGGGAATTGAAGTCCAAGTACACCTTGAGTGCCAAGGTTGGCCACCCTTCCACTAGCACAGCTCCTCTAAGCAAACACTACTGGAAAGCTGCCATCTGACCTCCAGCATACTAACCCACTGCTTTGTACTCCGAAGAAAAATAATAGATTGAATGTATTTCCCTTCGCCGTGCGCACACCGAGTTCCCCCGCTGCAACCCAAGGTTGAGTTTAAGCAAATAAACAAAGCCGTGGCTTATGTAATCCGTTTTCTGGCTGCAGCGAGAGCTGGCTTTGAGATGCAAATCTTGCAGAAGGCTTTGATTGAAGGAAGTAGGCCAGCCGGTACCTTGGTAACATCTTCAAGCATGACTGGAATAGAAGCCCAAAGATTCAAGATGAGACTCATGAAACCATAGGAGAGCCTCCAAAATATGTCAATGAGCAAGCAGACCCCCTCTTTCTCAGTCTCTCCCAGATAAGACATTTTCCCTTCCTCTCTCGGCTCCCATTGAAGTCTCAGGCAAACTGAGCTATCCGGCCATCCTTTAATCCAAACTATAGCCCGTGGGCTGGATCCGGCCCCTAATGCCAATTCATCTGGCCCAAACTGCCCTCGTCGCTCCTGGAAGTGGAAGTAAAATGTGCCCATATGGGTGCATTTTACTTCCACTTCCTGGAGCAATGAGGGTGGCATGGGCCAGATGAATTGGTGTCAGGCCCATGGGCCATAGTTTGGGCACCCCTGGTTTAAGCAGAGAAAATGGCAGCTTAAAAAATCTGTCTCATCCTGTTGCAAAACAGATTGCGAGGCGTGTTTTACTTCCACTTCCGGTGGGAGGAACCACGTGACCGGCCTGCTAAACCACATGACCAGCCCACTGAACCACATGACTGGACCACAGCCCAAAAAGTTTGGGCACCCCTGCTTTAATCCATAGCAGTTGTCCCTGCCATAGCTGTCAAGTATCCCTTATTGGCCAGGAAAACCCCTTATTTTACCCTCTTTCCTGCCGTCATCCCTTATTAATTAGACTGCAATGCCCTATTGCCACCATTGGAGGGCAGCACAGGATAAGCATAGCTGTCAAGTATCCCTTATTGGCCAGGAAAACCCCTTATTTTACCCTCTTTCCTGCCGTCATCCCTTATTACTTAGGCTGCTATGCCCTATTGCCGCCATTGGAGGGCAGCACAGGATAAGCATAGCTGTCAAGTATCCCTTATTGGCCAGGAAAACCCCTTATGTTACCCTCTTTCCCACTGTCATCCCTTATTAATTAGACTGCAATGCCCTATTGCTGCCATTGGAGGGCAGCACAGGATAAGCATCGCTGTCAAGTATCCCGTATTTGCCGGGAATTTCCCTTATTTCCAAATCCAAAACTTGACAGGTATGGTCCCTGCTGTTATCTAAATCAACATTTCCCAAACTATGTTCCATGGAACACTGGTGGACTTCAATTCCCAGAAGCCTCAGTCAATACATCAGCTGATCAGTGCTTTGGGGAATTGACTGAGGCTTCTGGGAATTGAAGTCCACATACCAAAGATTGGAAAACACGTATCTAAATTCTAAAACTGTACAACTCCCATAACCAAGAGAGATACACTTTTCCTCCATGTCATAAAAGTAATTCTGGCCCATTTCAACGAACATCAAGACAAACTAGCTTGTATTGAAGGCTCACTTTTAGTTACAGTGGTACCTCATTTTACAAAATTAATGCACTCCCCGGGACGTTTTGTATTACGAAAAATTCGTGAAGCGAATGTCCCATAGGAATGCGTTGAAAACCAAAATCCATACAGCAAAATGCAGTTTCCCATAGAAATGCATTGAAAACCAATAATCTATTCCGGGGAAAATCCGTAAAGCAAGTAATTATTTTCAATGGAGTTTTATTCGTAAAGTGAAAATTACGTTAACCGAAGCATTTGTAAAGCGAGGTACCACTATACACTGTCAAAGTAGCCAAGAAAGTGTTAACAAGACTTCAGGGAGAAAACCAGCTACAAGTGCATATAGGCTCTGGATGAAACAGCTAAAGCCATTAAAATGAAAGCAACCCCCCCCCGCCCAAAAAAAAGCCCTCACTTCCATTTCTTCCACTGAGATGCAATGATCTTAACCAATTTATACGAGCACATTTCGTCCAGAGTAAGATACACTAATATTGTATAATAGAAAAATGAGCTAAGAAAAAATGGTAAAGAGAGGCTATACTTTTGTTCACCTGTTTCTGTTCTCAGTGAAATAGCTTTATCTGTTTAAGAGTACAGAGAATAATGCAGGAGAAACATGACACATCATCATCAATCGATCTATATGTTTATTGCACCAGTCAATTGACCATGGCAAAGACATCATCACATATACCACTACTTTCTTCCTTTCTTCTTTCCTTCTTTCCTTCCTTCCTTCCTTCCTGAAGCCATCTAGTCCAGGGGTTCCAAACCTGTTTATGCCACTGGCCTGATCACGTCCCCCAGACAGCTGAGCGGGCCGGACCACGTCCCCAGGAGGCAGAAGTAAATGCACCCACTTCCACATTTATGACAGCTGTGGGCGCATTTACGGCTGACGTAACTGAGTTTACACCTGCACAGGTGCTTTTTACGGTTGTCATAAATGTGCCCACTTCCACTTCCGGGTGCAGCGAGGGTGGTGGCAGGCTGGGTGGAATGGTGCTGCAAGGCAGGGCTGGCCCATGGGCCGTAGGTTGTCGACCCCGATCTAGTCTCTTCTGTACATGCTCTCCTTTTTCCACCCCTCTGCAACTTTGCCTTCCTCCATATTCCTGGGTCTGAAATACATGATGCCATGGGCCCCTCCTCTTCCTCCTGCTGGACAAGCTACAAGAGTGAACGATGTGGATGACCGTGGGAGCATGTATAGACCTCTGATGATTTAATCAATGACCTTGCAGAAAGAAAGGCAAGGAAAGCTAATTTCTAAAGCAAAAAGCATCCTCTCCTTCTCCAGTGGTGCTAACTCAGCACCTTCCTTAGTTTCTCTTGTAATTGGATTGCAACTCTTTAGTTTAGCCTTTTTAACTCCACATAGGCCAGCTTCAACACAAGTGATCTACGTATGAGAGGGATAGTGCTACTGGGATCTTGGGTATCCCTGGGCGTCACCCCAGAAACACATAAATGCTCCTGATTCATCTTTTCCAGGTGTAGGTCAGACGAGAAACTGCAAAGAAGAAGGCACCTTTTGGTGAATTTCGACCGCAGTGACTCAAGTGGCTAAGAAGCTGAACTCAATGACTGGAAAGTCGGAGTTCGATACCTGAGTACTGCATAACAGAATGAGCTCCCGTCTTCGTCCCAGCTCCTGCCGACCGAGCAGTTCAAAAGCAAGAAATTGCAAGTAGATAAACAGGTACCACTTTAGTGGGAAGGTAAACAGTGTTCTGTGCACTCCGGTGTTGAGGCATGCCTGCCACATGTCCAAGGAAACGCAGACAGCGCTGCTGGCTCTTTGGCTATAAACAGAGATGAGCACTGAGGTTTAGAATTGGATAAGACTGGCATTCGAGCAAGGGTGACCCTTACTTTTGGTGAGTTCACACTGCAGTTCCTTTCACCCGACCCAGTGTGAGAAAGATTAGCCAGCAACACATGGTTGCCATTAGCCGGGTATGCCCGATTGTGGTTCAAATATAACACAATCTTTGAGGCGGCTCTTTCTGTGTACCCCAATATTCCTGATTTGCTGGAGATATGTGAATTTGCCAGGTTTTTATATATATATATATATATATATATATATATATATATATATATATATATCTATCTATCTATCTATCTATCTATCTATATATATATATATATATATATATATATATATATATATATATATATATATATATATCTATCTATCTATCTATCTATCTATCTATATATATATATATATATATATATATATATATATATATATATATATATATATATATATACACACACACACACACACACACACACACACACACACACACACACACACACACACACACACACACACTTGGCTTACCTGTCGTCAACTGTATTGGAGTACTTTACATGACTTGGTTGGATGCTAACATTCTTGTATGGGCTTTGACAGATTAGCCTTCTGTCTTAGCAAAGTCAATATTCTCCTCCTTCTTCACAATCTCAAGTTCAATAAGTTTCTTTATAGATCTCAGGATTTGATGCCTTCTATTTGTCACCAGGATTCTACCTTGTATGGGACATAGGTCAGTGATGGTGAACCTTGGCACTCCAGCTGTTCTTGAACTTCAATTCCCAGAAGCCCTGATCAGCAGGTATGTTGACTTGGGCTTCTGGGAATTGAAGTCCAAGAATGCCTGGAGTGCCAAAGTTTGCCATCACTGACCTATGGTCTTCTAGCTCCTTGGTCCTCCAACTTAGCTCTCCAGATATTCTTGGGCTTCAATTCCCAGAAGCCCTGATCAGCAACTCAACTCAACTCAACTCAACTCTTTCTTTTTTTGTAATGCTTTTTGATATTGTGATACTGATACTTTTGATACTGTGATTGTGATGATTTGTGATAATGATATGTTGAAATGTTTTTGTATTATGATAATGTGCTACCTTGTAATTGTAACTGTATATTTTGTATCTTTGTTAGCCGCCCAGAGTTGCTTTGGAGAAGTCCAAGAACACCTGGAGCACTAAGTTCCACCACCACTGACCAATGGCCCTCAAACTTGGCCCTCCAGATGTTCTTGGACTTCAATTCTCAGAAGCCCTGATCAGCAGGTGTGCTGACTTGGGCTTCTGGGAATTGATGTCCAAGAACACCTGGAGAGCCAAATTTGAGGACTTATGGTCTAGGATCCTCTGTGTGGTAATATCCAACATATATTTGGCATTGCTGTAATTGAGCTATCTCAGGCATTGTCCTTAGGAAACTGAGTAAGTTTCTCTGGCTTTTTCTTTCATCCTCCAAGGGGCTTCCTTACCAAGAGCTCCAAATTTTGTGCATGTGCTCTGAATATCTCTATGAATCCTTTCTTTATCATGTATTGTTTTGTTACGTTCCACAGTAATGTGTGAACCCCATGTCCAAGTTACAGCTGTTTGCCCTTCCCCGTGCAAGTGAATGTGAGCCATTGTCATCATTGTCAACTGCTACTTGTATCGAGCAAACATTTTTCCTGGATGTCATTTTCTCCATTGATGGATGTGTCTCTGGTGACTCCATAAACCGATCCTGGCATGAAACATGCGACCACACACATTACACTGAATAGAACATGGTGGAGGGTGTGGTTGACTTTGATGAAGCTTCCGTGCTTGTTGCTTAGCTGTCTTCATGACTGCAGTGTTCTTTAAAGTGATGGTATGATGCCAAAGTGGGCAATCTATGGCCACTGCTTCCCAAATCTGTGGGTTTATACCTGACACCTTCATGTTTTTGATGCTGGTACTTATAATGCTTCAAAGGAGCTCCACAAAGTCTTGCACCAGAGCTAAGTTCCTGGAACCATCCATATGGCGTACATGCCCTATCCATCTAAGACAAAGGCTTATGAAGGAAGCTCCAATGCTATTTACATATGCCTTCTTGAGAACTGTGATGTTGGTGACATAGTCATCCCATTTGATGTTCAAGATGGACCTTCGCTTCTGTTGGTGAAAGTGCTCAAGCTTTTTGATGTCTTGGTGACAGAGGGTCCATGGGACCCATAGAGCTTTGGATTTCCAATTGTTCTTCTGAGTTTTGCTTTGCTTTTCCTGTTTATTTCATCTGGAATGACGACCTGTAACATTCGGCGTTTCCTCTACCCCGCTGCTTCTTTTACTTACTTATTTATTTCCTTTCTACTCCACCCAACTAGAGTTGCCATAATTCTCTCTCACAAAACCGGGGCAGAAGTACAAAATAGCTCTTTTTTAAAAAACAAACGTAATATAATGGTAGTTATTTTTCCAACCTTGAATCCGGGACAATCCCGGTTTTCCGGGACATATGGCAACCCTACACCCGACCGGCTGAACTGACACTCAGGGCAGTGACCGAAATATTCTAGGTTTCTGCATCTTATGGGCTTTATGACATATTGTTTAGCGCTAGTACCTCTGGTTACTTTCTCGGTCCAGGAAATTCTCAGCGATCTGCTATAAATCCCCATTTTAAGTGCTAGTAAAAATTTCCACCGTAGCCGGTGTTTACGTCCATCATTCTGTGCCGCGCACTCAAAAGGAGACTATCTCGCGCTGTACATGCTTGAAGCCAGATTTACATTTCTGTTACATATTA